>CAHIKZ030005028.1:2265000-2302500 GCA_903632075.3 Acanthosepion pharaonis | reverse complement strand
TCAGATTCTACCAATAAAAAGATTTATTTACACAATGTTCACACTATACAAGGCCCAAGTCGAGTTTAGAGTAAGAGGTAACGGGCACAGTTTATGAGGATATATGGGATAGATAACGGTTCACCCGAGACGCGAGCGTGTTAAGTTTGTAATGATCGGAAAAGCATCCTCTTGGGAGTCCGCTCCACATCGCAGCGGTCAGTGGGATGAAGCAACTGGAATGGAAGTTACATCCCACCAATAGAATACGAACTGAATGAAGCTGGTTGGCTATGATTCGTGTAGCATGGCGAGACTTAGGCCTGAAGACTAACAGTTGTTTTATAGAGACAGAAATGGACATCTTTTCCCTGATAGATTCTGTGCTTATCGTATGACATATAGATGCAAATGCCAGCATTTAGCTATAATATTCACCCCATGAAAGACCCAAGAGCCACTCGAGGTAGAGGGTTACTAAATAAGAGGTAATTCTATGCGGATATGGGGGGAAACATAACGGTTAATGATTGTAAACATTGAGGAAGTATCCTCTTAGGAGTCGGCTCCTTTGTGTGAAGAAGCAATTCGACAGGAACTTACATCTCACCAACGAAATACGAAGAGATTGAGGGTGATTGGCTCTAATGTGCCTAGCATGGCGATACTTAGCACTTTCCATTGATATAGTCACAGAGTAGCGAGACGCTTGAGAAGTTTCCTCTGTGGGAAGAGGATTATACGGTGGAAAATAATTCGTCACTCACGAGGATAGGAATAGCCTGAGATTGATGTATATATTAGAAAGGAATAGGCTGAAATATATTTGTAAGACTGGTATCACCCCCAAGAATAAGTGCGACATAATTATCGATATTAAAGTATCTCTCACTGTCGCTAAGAGAATTAATGGTTGATTTTTTTCTTAAAATCTATTTCACTACTTAGCTCTGGGTAGGAGAGTTTAAGGAGAATGCATTATCCAAATGTCTGATTTCAAATTAAGTCCAACTGTCCATGCGTTCATGCTTATGGCTACATTAAATGACACAAAAAAAAATGGGAGCCACTAACGCACAACACAGAAGCCATATTGAATCTATTCCACAAGGGTCTATCAACGGCAGCCATCAGCAGTAGCCATACTTGGCCATTGTTTGACATTGTCCAACCAGTTTTTGTATTGCCATCCTCTTCTACATCCACCTTAAACGGTGTCTTGCATGATGGTCTTCCGTAGGCTGTCGTGCCTTGTAACTTGCAAAAACCACGCCATTTTCTCCGCTTGACAATGGCGAGAAACTGTTCCTGGTGGCCCATAAAAATGTCAGCCCTTTTACCGCAGAGACTCATTGGTTTTATGTTTCCAATAGAAGATGGCAAGGGGGTTTCTCATGTATTTGTCCTCAAACGCTTGGATTCTTCTCTGTTTCTGCCAACAGAGTCCACGTTTTACATCCATATAGGAGAATAGAGACTACCAGTGATTTGTACAGTCAACTATATCATCTGTCTAAATACTGTAATCCAATAAAAACCATGTGCAAGCTACTGCTGATTTGATCCTATTGTAAAGCAGGTAATACACGGTGGAGTTCATCGTTTCAATTCCAGCCAGTTTGGATTCAATGTTGTTCTTTTAGATCACTTGCATTCCAAGTCAAAAACTAATAATCTCCCTGTTACTTTATCCATAATTAAAAGGGTCTTTGAGTCCGAACACATTAGACATATTCAAAGGCGCTGTCCCCCGACAGGCAACTCGTGTGCCATTTTATTACACAAGATGAGAGCTGGGATTAATCCTTGGCACATGAGACGTTTCAATATTTAAATCCCAAAGGATTTTGAGCAGTTCTTTTCCCTCATTACTTATACGTATAGGACGCCTTTTTAAACGGGTTTTGTAACATTCCTTGGTCAGCGAATAGGTAACTGTACTTGATGGTGCAGGAAAAGATGGAGTCATGCCCTTCTTTATAGGAATTTATGCAGCGGAAATTCAACAAACTTCTCGAGTTTTATTTTTTGCCATTAATGACGATGCTATCAGTGTTGTTCATGATGACGGTCGTCTTTGATGATAGAATCCAGAGGTTAGCAGTGATTATTTCGAAGACAGTAGGGAAGCGTATTTTAGGTTAGCAGTGGATATCCCGGTAAAAGTAGCAGAGCGTAGTTCATCCTTCTGTTCGTCTTCGCCTGACAAGCTGGATCTGGACATTCGGGTAGAGTAAACAAAATGGCCGCCTTTATACACGACGGATTGAATATTCTACGTCTTCTGATTGGTTAACCTTCTTTTAGTGGACTATAAAGTGAGTCAAATCATTTGGGCTAGCTCACTAGTTACATAACATACACAAAAAACTGCAACAATCAGCACGCCTCCTCTGTCGTATTCTTTATTTCAAAATGAACAGTACAACATGCAAACGGCAAATTAGAGACACCAAAAATACAACTGCAACAATTTAAACATCTGATAATTGTTTTGAAAAAAAAAAAGTGACACTGAAAAACGCAGTCGCATTGAGAAAGGGAACAATGTCTTTCAATAGCTAAGCAAAGTATTAAGAAACAAAAAATAAAAATAAAAAATCTCTAGAATGAAAAGAAAGAATGCTAAACAATTACATAATATCAGACCAACTATATGTCAGTGAATTCTGGCGAGTTTTCTCACAAATGAAAAAGAGACCTGAGGTAACAGTAATGCACTTCTACAGAAGGATACTGAGAATACCACAGGCCTAAACAGTGAGCAACGACGAGGATTTAGAGAAAATAGAAACACAAAGGACACTTATACATAGCATCAGAAAGAGACAGTTGAAAAAGGATTTGGAAAATGTGATCTGTTCAGTATTGTGGTTTTCGGATTTGCGGAATGTTTCACAAAAGATGTTCACTGATGGGACCTATGTGGCGTGATGAGACGACCACACTCTACACACTTTCCTTCCAAGCACTGCTATAAACAACCCAAGTGAGCAAGAACGTTGTAACTTAATGTGGATATGCATTTTCGTGGTTGAACGAACTAAATTTTACATTGGCTTACCCAAAATAAGGAACATGCAAATATAAATCATGAAAAAGGCTAAAATGCCTTTATAAAAGATTCTGGAATAAAGTCACACATGTAGTTTATAAATACATTTAACAAAGGAAAATAACGTATATAATAATATATATATATAATATATATATATATATATATATATATATATATATATATATATATATATATATATATATATATATATATATATATATATATATATATATATATTCCTTCAAACGTTATTATAGTAGAAATAACAAAAGTTGAAATAGCCCCAACTAAGAAAGTTGAAATAGCCCTAAATTTTTATTTAATAAACGATAGACGTAATACAAATTGTTTGTTTAAATAAAATGAGGCGTCTATTTCAAATACGAAGTGGGTGTGAGTGGAAATTATTTTCAGATAGATTATATCTGTAAAGAAACAAAATGGATAAAAAGGCTAGAGGAAAAACTATTCTTAGTCCTCGCACATTTTGTTGCACATGTTTGTTATCGTAATTGTTCGGGCGGAGTTGAGATGTTGAAAATATACAGACAGACAGACAGATAAAGTAATAGACAGATAGGCAGATAAATTCTTTGATTTTTATCAATTATTTTATTAATTATTATTTATTAATATGTCTAATGAATTATTAAACAATTTATTCCTCTTCATTCTTTACGACCTCCGGCCAACGATCTGCTCCTTGACTATAGAAATCACTAGGTTTTGGCTCGAAAAATTCAACAGGCTACATTTTACATTCAACAACGTTGTTGAATGAAACACCCCTCAAATTGTTATAAAGCGACAGGAAATATGGTCGTCTAAAGGAGAAAGAGACAGTTGAAAAGGATTTGCTAAATAAAGAGAATTTGAAGCGTGATGAAGGACTTTCCTGTCAAGATCTTTTTTTTTTATCCATGAGTAGGCTGGTCTCGATCGAGTAAACTGGTGGCAATGGAGGAGCGCTAGAGTGTATTTCTCTCGGGCACTCATGTACCGCGTTTCGAGACCTTACCCACTGAATAAAGATGACGGGCGAAATTAACATTGTGGTTTGCCATCTTCTGAGCTAGTTCTCTAGTCATCTAATGATGTTCGTCTTGGTTTTCATTAAACTGAACCGGTCCGCTAGGACGCGAAGAGTGTGTCAGGTCGATCTTTGCGTATTTGAAACGGGAAAACTATTTCGCTGCCATTGTGTCGGTAATTAAGTCATCTCCATACACATCACAAATGTCTCCAGCAGCTATGTAACCTTGATTAAATGCAAAGTGAAAATGTCAAAGATTCTCAATTTTGTCTACTTGGCAATCCATGTCAAAGTGGTATCTAATATGAAATAACACTTTAATGGCACTAGAAAAAAGTGTTATAAAAGATTATTCGTCTACATCATTAATGTTGTGGCTTTGTTAGAGCCAAAAATAAAGACACAAGAGAGGAAATGAGTTAAACAAATATATTAACATCGACAGTAATACAAACATACACTAACGAGAGTTGCAGCAAGAATGTTCGGTCCGACTGTCAGAGCTGACTGTTGGAAATTACCCTCAACAAAAGGCAGTACCTGCTCCTATTTATAGCTGGGAAAGTCCAGGCGTGCGTGTGCAAATTACTATAACAATTTGTTTTTTTTTAACAGCATATAAACTCCTTATGTGTCATTTAAAGCAAAAAAAATGATTTTGGGGGAGCTTTGAAAAAACAAATATGTTATATGTTATTCTGTATTCAGAGTTAAATAAATGGTAGATGATAATCCGCTTTTTTGTATATATATGCCTGCGTGGAAAAAAATAACTAGAGCCGGTGATACGTGTGTGTTTAAGTTATAGTATTGTTGAAGTTATAATTTGGAATACAGTTTGATTTCTTTAAAAAATGTAAGCTATTATATGTATTATTATATTTGTTAGTTGGATGATTTTTGTTTGATGGCATATCAACCTTTTTGGGTTATTTAATGCCGGACCGAAAAATTTTGGGGACAATTTTATGGCTTCAACTACAGATATAAATCTATTACTGGTTCCATTGCTATAAAATAAAAATCAATTGCTGGTATTATTACTTTAAAAATATATATTACTGGTATTATTACCACAAAAAATTATTCCTATATTTTCATAGCGTATTGTTTTTGTTTGGGGTTTCTATTTGCCCATAGTTAGGACCCTAACAGGTGGTAACACTCAGACAGGTTGTATCTTGGAAGAACAGCAATTAAGAGGTAATTTTACGCTCCTCGAAATTTATAATACCCCGAGCAGAGGCCTTGCTGCCAGATGCAGTTTATCGTCATACCCAGGACGAGAGATAATTTGTCGAACATCAGAAAAATGAATGAATATATGTAACAATAACGGATAAAGAGCTAATGGATGTCATCTTTTAAACCGACATACTTTTATTATTCCAAATGCTCATTTTTGTGGATATCATTAATTAAGTTGACATTCCCTGTTTATTTAAAACATTATTTCCTTCATTTACCTTTTAGGAAATTTATTAAAGCAAAATGTATATCTGCGTTTTTTTAACGTTTTATTATATATATATATATATATATATATATATATATATATATATATATATATATATATATATACACATATATATATATATATGAACACAGTAAGTTTTAGATAAAGTAGGCAAAAACGAAAATAACACAGAGGACTCATTTTCAACAAAATCAAATCAAATAACGCGCATATGCGAAATTGAAAATATAAAATGTCGACTATTTACACATCGCGCGCGCACACACACACACACACACACACACACTCGCTCTCTCTGTCTCTATCTCTCTCTCTCTCTCTCTCTCTATATATATATATATATATATATATATATATATATATATACAATATTCATTAAAGACGTTTTATGTAATATATATATATATATATATATACACGAACACAGGATGTGATGTATAAAGTAGGCAAATGGAAATAACACAGACGACTCATTTTAACACATATATTTACCAAAGTTACATAAAAATTTACTAAAATAACAAACAGTAAATTTACTCAATAAAATCGCCATCTGCATAAATCACAGACGACTTCGGAATCTCCAGCAAATGCTTCTGGATAACCTTTGCCGTCAGTTCATCAGGCAAGAAGTAAGGCATGTAACAACATCAGCACGGCAAATGGCACTCCTTTGCAGCAAGGTAGGGCAAAATATTTAAGTAATTTAAAGTCAAGTGACACCGTATGAGCGTACGATTTTGAATCAAACACGGGCAATATATATATATATATATATATATATATATATATATATATATATATATATATACAATTTTCATTAAAGACGTCTGACAGGGTATTTTACTTGTTTTTCGAATAAATATTTTTTCTGGACATATTTTGTGTAAAAATATCCTGCATATCTGCACGCTTTCGGTTATTCTTTTAACAATTAAGATTGAGGAATTTTATTTTTATTTTTAACTTAATGTATAGATATAGATGTTTTTCTTTTTATATATGTATATACAGTTATAGATTTTTTTTTCCTGATATGTCCCGGAAAAGGGATATATTTGATCGCAGTAGCTAACGTTGTTTTTGGCTACTGTAACCAAACACGGTAGCAGTAATCGACTGGTACTCGTCGTAGTCGCAGATAACAGGTGTAGTCCACTAGGATAGCCAATGTCTTAGTCCAATGGACGTCGTCATAGATTTAAACTCTGTCGCACCTACACGTCTGTCTGTATTTAGGACGGACACCAGCCAATCATCTTCCAGTGAGGGGGAACACAGGTGTATGCATATTCCATGATATCATTTCCAAACACGGTTAGCATATTTTGTCCGTGTTCATAGTTGATGTTATTGATCCTGACGTTTTCTTTTGTATTATTAATGCTTCCATTATTTTTCGTAATCTTTTGCATGTTGCGGAAGCTAGTACACTTGTATTTTCTGTATAAAAGATGGATTGCTGCCGACAAAACAAAATTATATATATATATATATATATATATATATATATATATATATATATATATATTCCCAAATCAAATATGTATATGTGTAACTCTTTTTTATAAATATATAATGATATATATAAAGATATATATATATATATATATATATATATATATATATATATATATATATATATGTATATATATATATATATATATATATATATATATATATATATATATATATATATATATATATATATATGTAAATATATATATATATATATATATATATATATATATATATATATATATATATATATATATATATAATTTATTAAGATATATGCATAATTGGAAATAATATGTATAAAAGCACATAGTTATATACGATTCCCAAGCATATATGCATATCTATATACACACATGTATGTACGCACATACGCACAAACATATTTGTGGGGGTATTTACAACAGTTTAATCGGGTCCGCTTATCGCCAATCGCAATGCTTATATTTCGTCAAGAAGACCCGTGTATGTTTTGCAAGTTCGGATCATAAAAAAAGAAATACGAAGATAATTAAGTAATTTTATTGAATATATGTGCTCCGAGGGTCAGGTCATTTTTGGTTTATGGCATCACATGGGTAAACGACGATTACAGCAATATTTTCTCAAGTTTTTACAGCCAACATCAATATCTCAATATTTTTATCTCTTGCTTTTACTGTTCTGCAACGTATATGTAAGTCCTGCCAAAAAAAAATAAAAAGTATTCGTTTAGCTGGATGGAAGGAGTATTTTCAGCATAATTGTATATGTCGTAAGGTTTCGGCACGTCTCCTGTCTTCTTCAGATGTATTTCTGATCTGATAGATTTCAGGGATCTTTGAAAACAAATCACGTGAACTGCATGGTGTAGGGAGGAATTTCAGCGTTACTCAGGTCCTCGCCTTTTTATTTATTTTTTTCCGGCATCTCGAACAGTATTTCAAAAACATCGAGCAAAGGAGACTCGAGAGTCAAGCCATGAGCAAAAATGAAAATCAAAACACAAAAGACAAGAATAATTTATACTTATATATGTTCACACCATATATATATATATATATATATATATATATATATAAACATATATATATATATATATATATATATATATATATATATATATATATATATATATATGTATATATATGGTAAAAACATATATATATATATATATATATATATATATATATATGGCATAAACATATATATATGGTATAAACATATATTCACATACATATATATGTATATACATATAAACATATATATATATATAAACATATATATATATATATATGCATATATATATATATATGTATATATATATATATATAAATATATATATATATATATATATATATATATATATATATAAATATATATATATATATATATATATATAAACATATATATATATATATATAAATATATATATATATATATATATATATATATATATATATATATTTTTTGCGTACAGGAGAATGAATTTTGAGCTTAGTGGGCGAAATGGCGTTTCTGTTTGTGCCAAGTCAGTGTCAATTTCTGACCTGTTTTTCATTACTACTTGGTTTTCAAACCATTTTGGTTAATTCTCAAACAGTCGATTTACACTGACTACAAGTGTCGTGGGGGAGAGAGACAGAAGAAACTGATTGCAGGCGTTGCTACAATAAGGTTACTGTTTTTTTATTACAATATATATTTTTATAATGGTATGAGAGTAGGTGACATTATCGCTTTTATACATTCAGATTATTTTTTCTGTTTTGGAAATGTTTAATATGTGTGATATTTCTTGGAATCCCTCGTAGATGATGTTGACTTTTTGTTCTTTTTGTTATAAATCTGTGTATCTTATTTAAAACTAGAAAGCATTTTAGATTATAAGAATTTTTATTGGAGCTGTATAATAATAGATATAGTAATACACGTCTTAATAATTAACCCATATCAATGGGAAGAATAGTTGAATTCATATATTTCCTAGGTGAGTATACCAAAACCAACGGGAATTTGAACTCGACTCTCCATTTAGCAATTCCGTAACATTATCATTTAAAACAACCGCACACACTGGCTTGCCTGTCTCAAGCTATCAACTCTTTCGGTAATGACCAGATCCGACGTTGCTTAACTTCTATGATCGTACTGGAACCGATGTCTCAACGTTACATGGCCCTAAGCTTATTTTCTATTTTGGTCAATATCTTTCTTATTTTATAGCTATGCTTTCGGCATACCCCACGTTATCATCTATACATTGGCCTCGGGAGGGAAATCAGGGTCGTTATATTCTGTTAGTCGGTTCGGTAGGGATGTGGTATGGGACGCTTGAATGGTTTGTGACCGTCTCTTTATATCTGTGCTTGTAGGAAAGAAAAAACAAAATGCACTAACAACACAAATTTACAACCACCTTAAAAAAGCAAAAGATTTAACCAAAATCCATCGAGCCAATGATCATAATTCCCCGAAGACATTTAGAAAAAATAAAGAATGTGTTGATGAATCATTTTTGCGTATTATTCTAAAATATAGACCAGTAATACTCGACGCGAAATATGGATTTAGTTCTTTAGAAAATAAGCACAGATATATCCCTGATACCAAATATATTGTATATCGTCTTTATTCTCAATGTAATGGTTCTTAGTGATTTCTATCTGTTTCATCTTCCAAACATACATAATAAAATTTACGTACAAATTTGGAAGCCAAGCGTTCAGTGGAATTCGGTCAACTCTGCTACCATTTCCGTCTCACACAACTAATACGTTTTTACAGTGTTTGAGTTCACATTACGAAGGACTTTAAGAGTTTGACTGGAAAAGGTAGATCGAGACACTGTCTATCGAACGGGCAGTGGCATTCAGTAAAAATCAATAATACAGTACCAAAAATTTTGTCAATCTACTACAAAGGTTAATATTTAATAGCTTGCTTTACGCATAAAAGCGCTTTTAGGAAATCTAATATAAAGTTTTGAATATCTGCGTGAAGATCGCTTTCCTTCTCTTTTTCTATCTCTCATTTTGACTCAATTTGCCTCTATTGATTACCTCCGCTTAGTGTCTGTGAATTTATATTATATGAATCATATATATATATATATATATATATATATATATAATCATTTGCAAGGGAAATGAAATACGCTGGCAAATAGTATGTGTGTGTGTGTTGTGCGTGTACATGTGTATGTCTGTTTGTGATGGGACGTTGAAAACTTCTCAAACTGACAAAGGAACGCTTAAAAACACCACAGTATTTGGCTATTCTGATAAAGTTAGTCTTGCTGTGAAGTACTAGAATTTTCTGTTTATCTATTTTAGTCTGGACATATCAATCAATCTATATCAATTAGGCGTATCTCTCTGTCTGTCTGTCTGTCTGTCTGTCTCTCTCTCTCTATCTATCTATTTATCTATCTATCTATTTATTTCGAAGTAATTAATAATTTTTAAGTCCGACATTACTTTATACGTTTTATTTCACTGGATACACCTCTTTGACTAGATATTTCGGTTTTATGTAATTTTTTTTTTTGTTTTGTAACAAAATGGGTGACGGCCTGTTTTTGTTTCTTTTTCAAGAATCTTAAATAAAAATCTTAGTGAAACCTGTGCTATTTTTCAAGAGGGGAAGCTGTAACTTGAGATGACGTGAGCTCTTTTAGGGTTGCACAATCTAAAATCACCGGGGGTTATATGAATGATTCCCCAAAATATATATATTTCATTTCAGATTTTTAACCAACTTAAGATCGTTAATTTTTGGTCAGTCTTTGTATTGGTGAAAGGCCTTTTTCAAGTTCTTTTAAGGAGAGGCTGGGAGACTCATGTGTCTCTGATTTTTCTCCTTCGTGATGCTGATTACTTTACTAATGGGATCGGAATGTGTGTGTGTTATCTGTATGTTATCTGTTAGTCTTTTGGGATGAGTATATATATATATATATATATATATATATATATATATATAATACATGTTTTTAATTAAACAATATATACAAGTTTTGTCTATTTATTTTAAGCAAAATCCTGATAAGCTGAATAACATTATCATTGAAGGACGAAAGGAAATCACGTGTCTATATCATTTAATGAAAAAATAATGCCTAAATACACACAATTTGAATATATATATATATATATATATATAAAAGACATTTTTGTTTAAAGTTTGTCTATATTTCTGAGATGAGGTATTATGTACAGTATTTACATTAGTCGGACTATTGTCCTCATCTTTGTCGCCATATTTGTCACAACGTTTCGGCCGTTGTACGCTCCGGCTTTCTTCAGGTGGTTGGAATTTCGAACTGAACCCTTTATTTCGATCGCTGGGGTAGACTGTTCTAATTCCGTGCCATGTTTGATGGATGTCAGTTATCAGTTATCTCCTGCTAATTTTCCCTCTGAAAGTTCTCCACTGCCTTAACCAGGAATTGAACTCACCTTCTTTGGGTCTGTCACTGGATCTAACCAACGCCTTTATCCACTGTGCCATGTGTCCTTGAGGACATCTGGGTATGAACTTCTGAGTATTATAAACCTAATGTTTTTTCAGCATCATTTTTACCAGTGCTCATATTGCAATTTTTTGCTGTTATCATTGCATGTCTTTACCAGAGTTCATCAACTTTGTTATCATTGCTTTTCTCTGGCACTCCTTATTACTGGTTCCCATATTGTATTTATTTCTATGCTTGGTCGGCTCAGGAGATTTTTGTGGCCTAGCATATGTGCTGATTCCTTAAGTTTTACGAATTTTCCAATGGTGTTCCCTGTCTATGATCTCAACATGATCCCACATATCCTTCTCTCTCCATATGTGGTCATATTTTTCTACTTCCCCTCGCGTTACAGCTTTCTGGTGTTCTTGATTATTGAGGGCGGCCTGTCTCTCCTTTATATTCCTTTCCGCATGCATGGGATAGCGTATACACAGTCTTTAGTCATGTTCCTCTCTATGGGGGGTCTCACTCGTGAGATACCTGCGAAGTGTTGTCACGCTTTTGAAGGTTGTCCTGATGTTATATGGACCGCAGATCTTTTGTATTTTCTCTGATAACCCCTTCACATAAGGCAGGCAGACTGTTTTCTGAGTGTTGTTGTCCTCCTCCTCCTCCTCCTCTTGTACCCGCCTATCCCATTTTTGCGGGTGCTGCCATGTGTACCCAGGGTAGTTGTTGCGTTGTAACTACTTATACTGACCAATTCCTTATCTAACGTCTCTGGATCGCCACTTATGACTTTTGCTCGATTTGTAAGCATCGGACGATCCCTTTCTTTACGCTGTATGGATGGTGGGAGTTGAAATTGAGGTACTGTCCGGTGAATGTTGGTTTACGGTATAATGTCTTGAACCCATTCTCTGTTCGAGATATTAGTACATCCAGGAATGGGAGTGAGTTGTTTAATTGTGAACTGTATCGAAGGTCTTATTGAGTTCACATGGTCCAGAAGAACCTGGACTTCTTCCTGATGTGGCCAGAGTATGAAAGTGTCATCTACGTACCGTAACCATATAGTTGGCTTTAGCGATATAGACTCTAATGCCATTTCTTCAAAGTATTCCATGTATATATTCGCCATTGCTGGTGATAATGGCGAGCCCATTGCTAAGCCCTCATCCTGTCGATATATGTGAGATCCCATTCCGAAGTGTGTTGTTTGTGTACAGAAAGTCAACATCTCCATCAGATTATCTATTGGAATACTGGTCCGCTCCTCTGGGGAAGAGTCAGAGGTTAATCTATCTGACTACTGAGAGTGCCTCCTCCGTGGGTATTGGTGAACAGACTACCACGTCCAAGCTCACCATCTGGTTGGATAGAATGGGAGCATCTTTGATTATTTCCACAAGACACATATGAAGGAGACTTTCCGATCAATGGGTCAATTATATCTACAAGGAAGCGACTCAGAGGGTGGCACACAGAGCCTTGGCAACTAACAATCGGCCTGATTTCTTTGTGAATCTTAGGGAGACCGTATATGAGGTAACTTGCTGTAACGCTGCGATAACTGCCTATACGTCTTGGGTGCGAAGTGATCCTTGTTCTTGATTAGGATCTGTGACAGTTTGCGTTCCGTTTTCATAGTAGGATCTTTCTTCACTATGCTGTAGCTACCATTTTTGTTTAACGTTCATTTTTTATAGATACAAGTATTTAAATAAATGCTCTGTTTATAATAAACAGTATTAAATAACATTTACCGGCCTGAAAGTTCGAGAAATTTTCATATAAATTGAAAACATATATAAATTGATCCTTTGTGGCCGTGAGGTTAGGCACGTTAGCGTAAATGACTGTTCCGTATAGGATGCAGGCTCAAATCCTGTCAAAGGACGAATATTTTCTATGAAAATTTCTCTGACACAGGAACAAGATTAGAATTATAGCTAGCTTAAAACTTCACATTATCTGTCAAACCTGAATCTGAACTCAAGGAAAATCGTTCCCTGTGCCTAAATTTTCTAGGGTTTTTGAATGAGTTATAAATCATTGAAATCCGACCAATGGGAGCTGAGAAGTTGCTTGGAAACACACACGCACAAACACACACACATACCCTCTACTTTATATATAAGATGAACATAGATGAAAATCCCGACTATACTCACACAAATGAATATACGTTTGCAACCCAATCCCGCATAGACAAACTAGAATTATGATACACATACAAATATGGCTTATACTCACGAACGCTGAGGCCTTCTGAACCAATGAAAATATACTTCGCTTGAGGTAGGCTTAACCAATGAAAACATAAAAAACCATAAAAAATACCTGAATTTTATTTTCAAAATAATATTTAATTTTCTGATGAAGCTTAAATAAATTGGAAACATGTTATGTTATAAACATCTCTTATCTGTTCTTTATACAATCAACCCCACCCGACCTACCTTTTATAGATTTTTTATGTAAGTCATGTTTTGAACAGAAGATGTAAGATATATATATATATATATATATATATATATATATATATATATATATATATATATATATATATATATATATATATTCATAGTGATAGGCATATTTTCTTTTTCTTTTCTAAACACAGCCAGCACATTCTCACCATGTTCACAGTCGCGTTCTCAATTGCTCAGATACATGTTTATGGAAAAAATATCTTTATTTACTTAACGAAATTTCTGATAATACGAGAGTGATTTGACTGATTTAAAGATGATGCAAAGAAAAGGATATGGGTGAATTTGGATAGATAGATAGATACAATATTCTTTCAAAAAATTATATATATATATATATATATATATATATTCTTTCAAAAATATTCTTTCAAATATTTTTAAACTACCAGCGTATCTCGTTTTGTGCGCATGTGTAGACGTGACAACATCAACCAAGTCCAGTCAGATGAATTCCTAATTAATGAAACACGCCACAATTTTTTCAAATTTCTCATAATATTCTTATAAATACTGTTTGCTGACATAAAACTATACACAATTATTTATCGTTATATATATATATATATATATATATATATATATATATATATATATATGAAGCATACCTTTATTTGAATGCGATCTGTAATTATTTTTTAATTTATCCGTTGTATCTATGGGATTATTTGCAAAAAAAGCTTTTGAATATAAATGAGATAAGCAGGAAATCGTAGAAATGTAAAATTGCATCTACCATTCGCGTCTCACAATGGAATGCAGATTTTATCGCAGTTACAATATATTGGTCTTTGGAATTTACCCCTAGAGATTATCTTAAAAATGTTCGAAAATAATTTGATTAAAAAAAAAACAAACTGCGGCGCCTTAATTCACGAACGTAGCTGAAATGATTACGGCCTGAGCCAGATCCTGAAATCTGACCAAATAACCAAATGTCAGATTTGTTTTTTGTAATTGATTGATTTTTCACTGAGCACTGTACTTTTCATCATCCCTCATATATATATATATATATATATATATATATATATATATATATATATATATATATCATACAATAGGAATTAAGATATCATTGAGTAAACGATAATTTTAAATAGATGATGATGATGATGATGATGATGATGATGATGATGGTGGATTCTCCCGTCATTTTCGACGTATGATTGTCTTTCAGTTCAGTTCAGTTTTTATATTTTTATTTCGTATGCAAAAAAGTCCACACGAAGGACATGATGAAGGGTTGACCGTCATACGGCTGATGTATTAGCCCGAGATTTTGCTTTGGTTCTTAATTCTCTCAGATGATTAAGACGATTCATTTCAAAGTTATTTCTACCTCGGTAGCAGGCGTTTCTCCAGTTTTATCGGTTTTCATCATCAAGTTCGAACTCCTCTATTTTAAACTGTATTTAAGTCTATCCTTGAAGCGTAACCAAGAACGGCCCACATTACGCTTACCATGAAAAATTTGGCTATATATGAGAATTTTCGGCATCCGATCATCACTCATTCTTATGACATGACCAGCCTATCTTAACTGTGATTGCATCAGAAAGGATTCAATACCCTGTCATCAAATTTGATGAAATGATCACGGTTAGAGATTTTGTCCTGTTGTGTATAACAGTATATTGGACGAAGATAGCGTTTACGAAAAGCATCAAATTGATTGATATGCGTCCTGTATGGCGTCCACGATTCTGACCCATAAAGTGTGGTGAGAATGACTGCTCGATAGACACTGATTTACATTTCATAGGCGATGCTTAAGCTTCCCAAATGCAATGGTTGCCTTTGGTATTCGGTTGAATGTTTCGTCATCCAAAGAGGTATTTGAAAAGACTTTGCTTCCTAAATACGGAAATGATTTCACTTACTTCAGGTTGTTGCTGCCAACAGTAATGAGAACGATTGGAAAGGTATGGACAGGTTTGTTTTTTGCATCCACGTCGTTTTGTGATGATCGGACTGCTGATAACCTGTTTTGGTGATGGTGAGATCAAATTCTTGGCAGAGAGAAATAAGTTTTAACCCATTAGAATTCATCCTACCGCTTCCGTGAGTGCCAAGAACACCAGGCCATGTCTGCTGGTCAGCACCAACCCGTGAATTAAAGTCTCCCATGAGAAGTTTGTCACTATGTAGAACTTTGGAGATCACTGTACATAGTTGATCATAAAAGCCATCCATTTCCGACACAGAGGCTTTCATGTTTGGGGTATAACAGCTCACAAGAGTGACAGATGCGTTTTCGTCGATTTCTAAGACTAGAGTCATAATTCAGTTCTTTATTCCTTTCAGAAGTGATGACACGGATTTAGCAATGTCTGATTTTATGGCAAAGCCTACACCTGAATATTCTTCGCTTCTGTCAATCCAGAAAAGGGTATATCCTGCACTGAATTCTTCAAGTTGAGAGTTGCCTGCAAAACGTGTCTCACTAAGAGCAGTAATGTCAATATTGTGCTTGCTTAATGCATCAGCAATGAGGGCTGTTTTACGCTATGGGAAAGAATCGTTGTTTTGGAGGTTTCTTACATTCCAAGACCCGAGATTAACACGTTTACGAATTTCATTTCTACTAAATCGATTATTGCAACTGTGTTATTGGATAACTAAACAACTGCAAGTTGATTAAAAGCAAGCAATGTTTAGGGCACTTTTTCTATTCCCCTAACAGGATTGGGGAAAGCAATGCTATGTCTAAATAGACCTGCTTTGTCCCCATCGGATGACACGAACAGCAGAGTTGTTCAGGGTTTTGTTCAAGAACGGCCATCACCCGATGGTTCACTCTGGGAGCGCCAGCTAGAGACTTCCATGACTATTCGGAACGCTAATGTCGGAGTAAACGGATTTTTTTCATGGCTATAAGAAAGCGATCTTAAGGAAAGTCACAATTTTTTTTTCTTTTAATCGTACATTATATTTATATTTTTCTTGCTTATTATACTATCGTATTTAGTTATGTTATTGATTTACACTATTGAATATACGTATTTTATAATATTTTATACATATTTTTCTATATTTAGTCGTGGTTTACAAAGAAGTTTCATCTTTTTTCTTTCTTTTTTTTCTTTTAAAACAATTGTTTCGCAAGTTAAATTTCTCGCTATGATTTATGTATATTAAGAACATTTAACGTATTATATTTGTCAGATTAACTTAGTGTCATGAATAATTTTAATATATTTATATTTCATATCGAAGCGGAACAATTATTTCACTGTTGTTTTTACGAAAGTGGTTGCAATTCTCGGAAATACAGTAAATAATTTTGGAATATATATATATATATATATATATATATATATATATATATATATAATTCACTCTTATACTTATTCATATATAAAAACTGCCTATTTGGTACCTCTGAAATATATCTACTTTCTCCGGTTTTCTCATCTTGCATCTTGAGCATCATTACTTCTCCAGGGATCGATCAAACATCGATCTAGGGAATATTATGTTAAATTGGAGATGACATTCCTCGCTCTCTGGTCTGGATAACTTAGCTACATAATTTGTTATCCTGAAAGAAGCAATCAAAATCACGTCCAATTACGAATCGTATAGCCCGTGAGTATAGATATCATACTCGTATCCTGTTTACACACACACACACACACACACATATATATATATATATATATATATATATATATATATATAGATAGATAGATAGATAGATAGATAGATAGATAGAGTTGTGTGTACTGTATATACTCATATAATATAAGATATCGCACATTGAGTGGTGGTGTTATTAAAATAATGCTTCATGAATTCTAAGAGAGCAATTAAGTATATATCAATAAATATACATATTATCCGTCACTGGTAGCACGACTTGGAGCCTCTCTCCCCCTCTCTCTCTCTCTCACCCACACACACCCACACCCACACACTCTCATATATATATATATATATATATATATATATATATATATATATGAAAAATATAGTCGTAAGGCGTATTTATGGGATAAAGTGCTCAGTATCAGAGATAGAGTGTGTAAATATGAAAGTGAACATAGAAGTCAACACAAAGAGGCGACAGTCTGTTTCATGCTAGATGTAAACGTCAGGCCTGACGATTGCGTCTGTGTTCACTGTTATATATATATATATATATATATATATATATATATATATATATATATATATAGATAGATAGATAGATAGATAGATATGACTGTTTCATAGATAAATTGATTGATAGATCTGGTGCTCTTGCTGAATATTATGAGATTATTGAAAATAATTCAAAGACTCTGTAATGTAATCTGTCTTGACCTTGCTTCTAGACTTCACTTATATTCTCAATGACGAGACGTAACTTCTCTTTTCTACAAATAATTTCATGCCAACCGTCCTGCTTAGCATTTTTTCCTTACTCCCTCGACTGCATAAATTTAAGCCTGCTCTATAATTGGCAACTAATTCTCAGCATTTTAATATTGAACTATCTCGATGCCACCGCCATTTCAATTCTAATAGTTTCTTTTCTATTACTTCTCACCTGTAAAAATCCCTTCCGTTTTCTTGCATCTTTTCTAACGAAAATCTTATTTAAATCCATCATTAATCCTTATCTTCTGTCTTCTTAAATCTGTTCTTTTATTGTCACTTTCTCACTTGTCCTCACTGAAGACTTTTCTGTATCTTTTACTACCTGTAAGCGTTGGCGTCCTAGTGGCATTATCGCTTTGCTTGAGGCGATATATATATATATATATATATATATATATATATATATATATATATATATATATATGAATGATTAGGCAGGCACCATTAGTTGATGGTACTTTTCACACGTGAATTTAAAATTTAAAATTCACTGGATTCTTCATAATGTCAATGGTGGTAGATTACTGGCATAAATATCAAAAAGATTAATTTTGAAAATCCCGGGTGAAAATGATCATTAACTAATACGGAATTGATGCCAATTCTATGAAATAGATGTTCTGTTTATGAAATAAACATAACATTAAGCACTTTTTTGGTGAGACAGTTTTAACATTTAATATTTAATGTTTAAATTTCATATTGGATGAATAGGATTCGCTTGGATGATACCAACAGATCGATACCTCTTTATATATATATATATATATATATATATATATATATATATATATATATATGAAAAAATAATTACAACTTTTCGTGTGAGACTTTTTTACTACTTTTACTGTCTTTATCGTAGATGCTGATATTTTTAACGTTTTGATTTATTTTGTAAATTTTTGGACATATAGACTCACAAATTTATTTTCATTTTCTGTATGTTTTTAAAACTATTGTTATTAAGATGCCTACATTTTGATTTTTAATTTAATCGGAATCACCACGAAATCACGAGGGCGTTACTGGGCATGAAAGTATTAGGAACAGAAACATTAATGATGAGTTCAAGGAGAAGAGAGTAATCAGGTGAACAGTAGATAGCGGTCGACATTGCATTTAAATTTTTGCAGATTAATGTTGGTTGGAAAGCATGGACCCGGAAGGAATTCCACAAGTGAGATGTGCGTGAGAAATAAACTAACATAGAATTTAAGCAACATCCCGCCAGATCTACTTTAAGTTGATGAGGCCAGTATAGTGCCGTGAATAAATTCAAAAAGTCTAGGTACTATAGTGAAGAGCTCATCCGAACAATTACCAAAAAGTATTTACAGAAAAGACTTAGAGGGGTAACATTAGAGCGGTTGGAAAGTGACTGGAGCTGTTTTTCGCCAGCCGAATATTCCAGATTCTTCTTTGGACTTTATCAAGGAACTCAAGGTAAATAGCTGGGGCACCAGACCATATGCGGCAGCAATATTTTAAGCATGGACAGTTGGTAGATATATAGATATATAAAATACATTTTGGAGCGAAAAATTCACATAGTGAACCGATTCTCTTAGCAGCTGACCTAGCAGTATATTCAAATATAATCTTTGAACTTCGTATCAAGAATTGTCAGCTCGACAAAGGGCAACGAACCATTATTCTGGTGGATCGAACCAGCCATGCTGATGGAAGGCAGCAAGGGGTGATTTATAGGGTGAAGTTTAATTTTGTAGGGGTTTAAAATTAACAAGCCATCTTTTGCCCGTGTTAACTACGGATTTGAGCTCGTCTGGGACTACAGCTGCCATTTTGAACTTAGACTGATAAGACTTACTATCGAGTAAATTGTCGTGTCGTCCGCGTAGATACCAAGTTGAGAACTGACGTCATTTGGAAGGTAATTAATAACAATTAAAATAGAGTAGGACCAATGATGGAACCTTGTGTTAGTACAAAAGTTTCTAGATGTATGGCCGTTCAGGATAACTCCCAATTTCACGATTTCATAGGAAACACTGGATCAGTTCAAAAAAGTGTGCGGAGATGCCGTAACTTTTCAGCTTGTGGAGAAGATCTGAATGCTAGACCCTGTCAGAGGCTTTCGTGATATCTAATGGAAGAGCCCGGGCTTCACGATTTTTATCGAGAGAATGATAAACCCTTTCTGCAGTTATCGTCAGCAGATCAGCAGTTCACCTTGAGAAACGAAAGCAATATTGTTTGTCTGAGAAAAGGCCTAGCAATGAGAGAGGATGCACCAAGTCAGAATTGATTAGGGTTCTGAGAGTTTCCCAAAAAGATGTAAAAGGCTAATTAATCAAAAGTTGGAAGAGTCTAACGGCTCAGCTCAGTTCTTAGGAATTGGAACATAAGATTATGACTTGCTGCAGACAGGAAAGCAGAAGGCAGCTTGGCATTTATTATTTATACAGTTTAGAGAGAACAGGAGCCAGTTAGATAGCACCCCTTTAATGACTATTACAGGGATAGCATCGGACCTGCATGCTGTGTGGAGATCTAGGTTAGAGATGATAGCCTAAACCAAGGGTTTATATGTATATTGCTCAATATATACTCAGTTCGAGGAGGCAATTTAAGCAGGAATATTCTGGATGAGTCGAGAGTAGAATTTGGAGAGTATTTACGACCAAAGCATTCATCTTTATCAGGAGATGGTGATAACGCCTCATGGTGATAACAGAAGATCTGCCAAGATAGGGGAAGTGTTGTAATAACCTGGACATAAATTCATTGTAGATGATCTAGTGATTACAACATTTGGTTTTTACTTGACATCACTTCCGTTATCAAAATATCGGTGGAATACTTAATGACAAAGTTGAAAATAGAATGCACCCAATAGAAAACGGAAAATAAATTAATTGGGTTATCTATCTATCTATCTATCTATCTATATATATATATATATATATATATATATATATATATATAATTCTCAAAATGTCTGTTAATGTGTGTGTGTGTGATCAGATGTTGTTTACGCGTTTCCAGAGTTTTCATCTGATTTCGATTTTTTTTTGTTTGATAGAGAATTCTTCAGTGCCTGTTTTGAGTACAAAATTGTTGGGGACAATGGCTCTCCACTACTTCCTGTTATTATAACTCAGCAACGTTTTACTATTTGCTATCTGATTTTGTATATATATATCTTTCATAAAACCTAATAAAAATATTTTAAATTATTACAATAATATTATTTATTATTATGCTGTTAAATTTATATAATTATCTATATCTATAATTTTCAAAATGTGTGTGTATGTATGTGTGTGTGATCGGACGTTGTTTATGCGTTTTCACAATTTTCATCCGGTTTTTTGTTTGATCGATAATTCTTCAGTGCCGGTTTTGAGTCTAAACTGGCTGGAAAAAATTACAAACTTAATGGTAAAAAATCGAAAAAACTGATTTTTTACACTTTGCGCAAAAATCAAAGGCAAAATTTAATCTCTGTAAAAAACAGCGTACAATCAATTTAAAGAGTTGAAATCGAACGCAAAAGATTTTTAGAATCATAAAATAGAAATTATATTATAAATAAAAAATATCGTACGTAATTATAATGATGGTCCATGGAAGTGGTTCCTTCCATGCAAGATTGAGAACGCAAAACGGCCCTTTTCAGGCTCCCCACAGATTCAAATTGTTAACCCCTGCCCTATTTGCTAGCGTGTCTCAGTAGCACCCAATTCTTGTTACTAATATTAATTTTCGGGTAGGCTGAATTTAAACTTAAACTGCTCCAATTGAATGGCATAAATCCCCAATAATGAAGCACCCGGTCGAATTAATAGGACTATATACATCCAAACGCATTTTTTAAAAAAAGGTAATAATTTTAGAAGTTTAAAACTTAATTTTCAGCTTTTTTTCATAAGCGTGTGTAGCTGTATCAACGTGAAAATCACTTTAGAACAGGGGTCGTCAAATTTTCTTTTGACTCCAAACCCTTTTTGTATCTCTTTCCATCCACGACCTTTTTTTACATTTAAAATATCTTTGATCCCTAAAACTAACACTAGTGTTAGCAATAAAATGTTAACTAAAATATATGAGAATTTAAGAAATTTAGGTCAGGTTCGAATGGGCTTTTCTCGAATTACTAATTCCTGTCCTTCAAAACCAGTAATGAAATTGTTCGTGTATGGGGGTGAGTATATTGTCATTAAATTTAAAGCGAAGATATCCAATAATACAATAATAGCATAAGTTAAAAGGGTATTTACTTTGTAGTAAAAAAAAAAAAAAAGAAGACCTCGATATCATGGTTGCTTTCAGCTGCTATGAATTCATGAGTAGATCGCGAGGTGACTCTGCAATCGAAGTCTGAACACGCAGAGTCTAAGGAAGTGATGATATCGGAAGTCGATGTTTGTGATCACTGCAAAAGAAGCAACGTTGACACTGTTCTATGGTATATTTGAGTTTCGGGCCACCTCTGCTTGGTATAATGGTTAGCAAGCTTGTCTCGCTAGAACAATTACGAATGAGTAGTGAGTTCGATCCTCACTGGGTGCCCCTTACTTTCGGCCTGGTGCCACATCCAAGCTATGCTTGGAAAATCCCTTGGGCACCTCGATGTGGTGTAATGGTTAGCAAGCTTGTCTCGCTAGAACAGTTGCGACTTAGTAGTGAGTTCGATCCTCACTGGGTGCCACCTACTTTCGGCCTTGTGCCACATCTGAGCCACGCTTGGAAAATCTGTTTGGGCACCTCGACGCGGTGCAGTGGTTAGCAAGCTAGTGTCGCTAAAACATTTACCACTCAGTAGTGAGTTCGATTCTCACTGGGTGCTCCATACTTTCGGCCTTGTGCCACATCTGAGCTACTCTTGGAAAATCATTGGCCACCTCGAGGCGATTTAATGGTTATCAAGCTTGTCTCGCTAGAACAATTACCACTGAGTAGTGAGTTCGATCCTCGCTGGGTGTCCCCTACTTTCGGCCTTGTGCCACATCTAAGATACGCTTAGAGAATCACTATATCGATCCTCACTGGGTGTCCCATACTTTCGGCCTTGTGCCATATCTAAGACGGGCTTAGAAAATCACTATGGCCATTTGAGTTTCTGATGCTGGTGGACAATGGTCGGTCGGTGGCACGTTCCTTTATCTTCTTTGGTCTAATTTCGTAATAATGGTGGCTCGATTTAATTATGTTTGTGCAGTAGAGCAATATATAGCGGATAGCATTGAGAAATTGGACAGCCGAGTTCGAATTCCAGTCAGATCTTACGTGCTAAAAGGTATGAATCCTCCTCTTCTTCACCTATCCCTCCAGCTATGGGTAAATAGCAGGGCAGACCGGGTTCTCTAACCTTGTATGGCAACTGGACTACTGCTGAAAGAAATGGCAACCTTCTGCGAGAAAATCTACCTCGTCTGTCGTGTATTGAAAGATACATGATCGATTAAGCGTGTATCGCCCACGGCATATAACTGACTGACCTTTTCTTTGGTCGGCTTTGATATCGTTTGCCACATAGCAGATTTCTGTGCAACGGGTTTCTAAGAATGCAGTGTTGCTATATGTGGATGATGTGGCCTGTCTGCAATTGTCCAATTTAACGGATATGTGTTTTCTATTAAGGCTAATTGAGTACGTCTATCTCTTTTGATTTCATCTTCAACCAATGCAGTTTTTTTTTTTTTTATCAGTTTCATTCCATGCAAGGCAGAACAGCCTCAAAGACACAAGAGTTTAGTGGGTGTGGAAGAATTAGGAACAGAAACATTAATAATGAGCGGCAAGAGAAACAGTCATGAGGAGGACAGTAGATAGCCTTTGACATTGCATTTAAATTTGTGCAGATTAAAGTTGGCTGAAAAGCATGGAGCCGGAAGGGAGTTCCACAAGCGAGAAGAGCGAGAAAAGAAAAATGTTAGCAGAGAATTTATGGTAATATTTAGACAGCTCAATTACAAATTGATGAGATCTCGACGCCAATCTAGTAACATACTTAATTTTAAAACAATCTAGATACCACAGCGGAGAGCTCATCCAAACAATTACCATGAAATTATTTATAGAAAAGACACAGAGATGCAACGTTACGGCGGAGGAAACGTAACTGAAGCCGAGCCGCCAGATTAGGACCGGTAATATTGCTGATTCTTCTTGGATTTTATGAAGTAGTTCAAGGTAAATAGCAGGGGCACCTGACCATATGTGACAGCAATATTCTAAGCATGGACGTAAGGTTGACATAGATATGTAAGATAGATTCTGAAGAGAAATATTGTCTGACACGACACAGTGAAACAACTTTCTTAGCAGCTGACCTAGCGATGGATTCAGTATGGTCTTTCATGGCTCTTTGCTCTGTTTTGAGGAATTATACTACATATAAACCCTCTGTATGACAGGAATCTAAGAGAGGGACTGCTGTCTCCTGCTGATGACTTGACCAGTCCATTAGAATTCTGCTTTGATGATTTTTGTTTCTGCACCATCCAAAATAAAGTTGCTCTTTCAAGCCTGTAGTGGTCTTGTTATTATAGAACGAGGAGTCAGCTCGTGGAACTTTTCCAATCTCATAATATACAGTATTACAAGTATAGTGGGTCAGCCAATTTGTATTGGTTATAAATAGAAATAAAAACTGACCCTCTACAATTTTTACAATATCAAATGTAACAAAGACAACAACAAGAGAAATAATCAAGTAGAAGAAAATGTGAATTTGTTCAACAATAAATATTTTTTTATAAACACAACAAATACATAATATATAGTGCAAAAGTTGATAAACACAATAGAGTTCTTTTGTGTGTGTTACTGAAAGAATTTGAGTTACTGTACTGTATGTGTGAAAATGACAATGTTTAGTTAGCTATATTTGTTTTTATAGGAAAATTAAACAGATGTTTTTTGTGTATTAAATAGAAAAAAAAGTATTGTTCTTGACTCACTGATTGTTATCGCTCATTAACCAGAGATTCTTGTGGAATGGAATATTTTGTGGGAGTGAGCGTTAAGCCTGGAGATGGTTGACAAAGTTTGTTGTTGTATTGAAGATAAAGTTCGTCTCCTTTGCTGCGTTGATTTCCAATGAAGTCAAGTGAATTGGTTTCAATATTTTAAGTGCCCACTGACCAAGTCGCGTCAAAGTTTCGTTTTTATTAGTTCTCTTGGTCACGTGGGGAGGCTCGTAAACATGTTTACATTTTATGGCGTCAACTAGAGGTCAAAATTTGGGTCGGTACCTTCGGACGTAGTTGACGCCACCTAATTAATATTTTACAACCAATCAAAATACATCAGTTGTTATATTTGTCTGGGAGCCTCTTAGTGTTTAACTTGCACAAAATTTAAGATTTAAAAAAATGTAGGAATCTGATTCTACACAAGGTACACGTTTCTCGTCTATAGAGGAGATTAACGTCTACATAGAATCGTATTAATTAAAACTGTATTAAACGGAAATAAGCAACTGTAAGAGATAAAATCATTAAGTTAAAGTGTCTATTTTTCGTGACATGTAGAAAATCCCGAATCCGTATATAAATACATTCCTGGGTTTGACGATAAACTACATCCGGTATCAAAGCCTCTGATTGATAGATTGGAAATTTTGAGGATCATGTAATCACCATTTAATTGTTGCTGTTCCCATGCCCATCCTGAACTAGGTTGGTGGCACCTATTAGGTCGCAGCTACGGGAAAATAGTAAACAAAAATAAAACGCCATAAAAGTAGTAACTATACCAGAAATATATATATATATATATATATATATATATATATATATATATATATATATATATATATATATATATATATATATAGCAACGATGCATATTTATAGTAAAATTTGCAACGATACATATTTATAGTAAAATTAGCAACACTATATTTTGGGGACAAAATGACCAGCTATATATATTTTTAGTAGAATTACCAACCATACATTTTAGAGCAAAATGATTATAATACATTTTATCTGTTGGCGAATGCTTGAAATTATGTTCATTTTATTTAGATTTCAGCATTAATAACCTTTAGAGGTTAATATGCCGCTAAATTAAAGCAACCAAGTAAGGTATATAAATATTTTTAGCGATATTTTAAATGCTTTATAATCTGTGCATTCCTCTTGGACGATATAATCCAAAGGCCTCATAAATTCAAGTGATCAGGTTAATAAATTATTTCGTTCTCAAGTCGCATGTTACGATCACGGCATCTCAGAGGTTTTATGTCATGTTGAGTTTTATGTCAAATGAGATGAAATCCATAGAGCCATCCTTGAATGTAACTGACATAATTTACAAGACATCATTGTCACCCTGTTTATTCGCCATTATTCATCTAAATCTCTTCGAGTCCATTTCTTGATCGCAATGAGCTTTTTCTCTTTCACTACCCACCAACCTGTGCCACGTACGCGCTACACTCTGATGCGATGTTGACCCCGGTGTCCCAAAGGTTGCATCAAGAACGGAAGGTAAATCAAAGGGTCGGTGGCGAAAGTTAGAAACAGCGAATTGAGTCTCGAGTTTTCTTCTTTCTCCGACATCTTTAAGAATTTGGACTGTAGCGTATCTCTGGCGCCATTGCGAGATCAGCCCAAAGTGGTAGTGACGTTTCTTAAAGGATCATCTCACAAGCTTCTCGGGATTGCAACAAGGGTGGTGATGAGGATTCTTCTTCGCTTTCTTTCTTTCTTTTTTTCTTTTCAACTTCAAATAGCTTTCTTTGTTTTTAAATGGAAGTATAATTTCTTCTTTTTCTTTTTTCTTTCTTCTCAAATCAAAATATTGTTTCTATCTTTTTTGTCTTACCGTATTGTATGGACGTTTTGTTTTTTCAAAGAATAGATTTCTTCATTTTATTTCTGTTTTCTTTCTTACTGATTAAAATGAATTTCTTTCTTTCTTTTAAATTATTTATTTGTTTCTTTCTTTTATTCTGTATTTTTAATTCTTTCTTTCTTTTTTATTCTTTCTTTCATTAATTCTTTCTTTCTTCTTTCATTCTTTAATTGTTCCATTCTTTTTTTTTCATTAAGTCTTTCTTTCTTTTCTTCGTTCTTTCATTCATCCTTTCTTTTCTTTGTATCTTTTCCTCCTTTTTTCATCCTTTCTTTCTTTTTCTTTCTTTCTTTCTTTCTTTCTTTCTTTCATTCTCTCTTTCTTTCTTTCTTTCTTACGTTCTTTCTCTCTTTCTTTCATTCTCTCTTTTATTTTCTTCTTTTCTCTTTTCGTTCTTTTCTTCTTTCTTTCTTTTCTTCTTTCTTTATTTATTTCGTTCTTTCTTTTTTCTTCTTTCTATCTATCCATCTTTCTTTTAAACCAACCCATTTTCTTTCATTATTTTACATATAGCTCTTTTGTTTTATTCCTTTGGTTTTTAATTACCATTTTCTTTACTTCTTTTTTTCTTTACTTCGTTTTTCGAATTTTCCTTTCATTCTTATCTTCTTTTTTTTTCTCATCCTGTCTGAGAAGATGCTACGATAAATATAAAATCGAAAACATATCTTCCTCCATAAACAATCTGATCACTGGAAATGTTCGTGCCCAATTTTCATTTTAAATATAAAATGACCGCAACTTGACACTGGCGTTTGTTTTGGTACCGATTTCTAGTGTGTTCTCCATTGAAATCTTGCATCGTTCATTTGCGTGTCAGACTTTATAAACCGCTGACATTTTGTCCACAAATGGATTCTTTAAAGATGGAGGATAGAAAGGTTCACTTTTACTATATTCTTTCTTCGCTTGGTCAAAAATTGGTTTGGTAGATTTCGTCAGGGTGATTTTAACCATCAGCCAGGCTCCGAGTGATATTTCGACGTTTATGCATTCGAAAGAGTTTGAAAATATATATCTCAGCTGCCCTTCATTATGCATTTCGAAAAGGAGTAAGCGTCGGAAATGCAGTAATAAAACATATTCAAAGGAAGAGGTTCAAACGCCTCGTTCAATCGGTCGATCAGGCAGTGCGGTTAGTGTCTTTCTTAACCGTTCTAGGCACCTAATAAGCCAATGGATTACAATCAGGTGAATTTCGCGCGCCAAAGTCCGCATTCCCTTCCCTGGTCTGTCATCAATTCCTCCTGCTGATGCTGAACATATTCCGGTATACGGAGACATACAGAACGTCTGCTGTGTTCATTCCTACAAGCCATGCTGTTGTGGCTGGACATTTGTCCGACAGCCATTTGGCCGATCCTTCATTTGGCTGAACGGACATTTGGCTGACGGACATTTCACCAAAAAATTACAAGTAAAAATAGTAACAAGTAATACTTTAAGTATTTTAATTAGCAGTATTATAAAGTAGAATAGGACTAATAATTACCACTGAATTTCAAGTGATTAAATTACTAAATGTAACTTTATAGTTAAAGTTTTCTTATTTCCATATTTGTTTATTGAGATTAGTATTTTTAAAAATATTTGAGTGCATTTGGGTAAAATATAGCAACAAATTATTTAAATTTGTATTTAACAGTAAGAAAAAAGCTAGTTCATTCCTTTGAGATAATGATCATTAAAAGCGACATTGAAAGATCTTTCATATCGTAAACGCTTAAGATGTATGCTGTAGTAAAATGTGCTTTTACTCAAAATACTTATCATCTTACGGTAATATTTGAAGTAAAATATGATATATAAAGAATACATTTTTTTAAAAATCCTGTCAAAAACAAAAAAAAAAAAGAAAAAATATAAATTATTACAATAAATAAATATAAATACAGGGTGACCCAAAAAAACAGGAACTTTTTAACAATCCAATAAAACCAAGAGTGATGGAAGAAAAATATTTTTTTCATATTAATTGAAACCTTAAAATATGCCATTTAAGAAACAATGATGGAATTTTCATTTTTTTAAAAATGACGTCCTGTAGATGGCGTCTCCCTCTGCGAATGCATTCTTGAAATCTGCTGTTGAGATTCCTAATTGACTGCTGCAACATCTCAGCTGGGATACTGGGAATTTCATCTTGAATTCTAATTGGCGAAATGTTTACTTGTTAAAGGTCACTGTCTCGCAGTGTTGCTACTTGCTCATGTCTGACAATACGCACTTTAAAAATTCCCTTTTTTGGGGGTCACCCTGTATATATAGCACATTACGCTAAACAGTGTGCTATATATGTAAGTACGCCACTACGTTTTCAATTTCCATTCGGTTAAATGTCCGGTCGGAGATATGTCCTTCGGCCAAATGTCTCTCGGCCAAATGTCTCTCGGCTACATGTCTCTCGGCCCAATGTCCTAGTACCGACACATGGGAGCTCAGTAAAGTGTTTGGTAATTAAAAATATATATTTATATATAATTATTATAGTAAATAGATAAAATTATTACAATAAATATTATTATTACAGTAAATAAATACAAATATATGTAGTACATTACGATAAAGATTGAGACATACATGTAAGTACGCCATTGCATTTTCGGCTAAATCTCCATTTGGTTAAATGTACGTCGGCCAAATGTCCGAGTACAAGCTCTTCGGATGGTCAAAATTTGGTTTGGTAGATTTCGTCAGGGTGATTTTAACCATCAACCAGGCTCCGGGTGATATTTCGACGTTTATGCTTTCGGTGAAGGAGATTGCCAAGAGTTTGAAAATATATATCTCATCTGCCTTTCATTATTTGAAGAGACTTGGGTTCAAGAAAAACGGACAGAATTTGGCAAATCGAAAAGGCATGTTGCGAAAAGGGCCTTGCAGAATATTAATGGGTTGAAACGAGGGACACTCTACTATTGCCCGTATTCTATTTAGTTCTTTATCTTCTTCGTATTCTCATTTGTTCTGGTTCATAGAGGACAATTTAAATGCCCAAAATTAGCAACTGTACACTCAGTCGAAATCTAGCTCAAAAAATTATTCAATAAATAAATAAATAAAAATAAAGCAGCAAAAATCTCTACGACAAATGTATCAACAAGCTTGTAAGATTTTGGGAGACATTTGTTAAAAATAATGGAGAATATATTCTAGAATAATAAGTGTTTTTGTGAGTATGTTTTGTGATGTAAACAGATATTCGTTGTCACTTTTGTAATGCACTTTGTAGTAGAGACTTTGTAATCGCAGATACAACTAGTAACGCCGTTGAACAATACTGGCATCAGACGCCTTCGAATAGCAGTCGCACTAATAGTACTTGCTCGATTATACTCGCTCAAAAAGTAAGCACTGAATAGTAATCTACTATCTATATTTCTCATGTCTGTCTGTCGTGGGCGTTGTTACCTCCCCCAGGCCGCATTTCTCACCTGATGTCGATGCGGTTTTCACCATAGGTTTGCAAATGCCTGCCGTAAGGATATGATGTGGCCCGATTTTTGAGTTTGGACTCAGGTTCCGAAAAAATCGATAATCGAAAAAAATCTGCTTACAGAAGGAATGATCGCATTACAACCAAATTTGACACCCTATTAGAGTCTACCATTAGAAGTGTTGTCCAGAAGTTTCATGAGCACGGACCCCTAAACAGCGCGGAATATCGATAAAATCTAAAAACCGATACGCCCAGATTGCGTCTGAACCGCATATCGGTTTTTAGCTAAAACTGACCGAATTTATGACGAGGCCATTGGGAGTCACCATGTGAAGGAGCCATTTGAAGGGATTGAAGTCCCAAGGATAAACGCTGTCTGTCATTGGTGTGTACTGAGAGGAGCAGTGCTTCTCAGACGGCCAACTTTACGTACTTGCTCTCGAGTCGGCAGGCGCGAGGATGTGTTCCTTTATTCACCCTCGCAAAAAGCTGAAAATGTGGTCTACACTGAAGTCCTCAGCCAGTGATACGCAAACTCCATTCCATTTTTCCTTTTCATGCAAGAAAATTGTTGTATAAGTCGTACGATTTTGAATCAAGCACGGGCCATGCTGCTGGTAGAGAATAGAGTAGAAAGAGTGATCCGTATAGTAATAGATGATAGACTAGAAATGAGGATCTTTTAGACATCACATTACTCCCCATATATACATTTCATTTGCGATCACGTGGCCTACTTATTAGAAATGGAATCACACATGTTGCTCACTGGGGATCTGTGTTCAAACTCGCCAGCGACACTTAATTGCTATATAACAATATGTATTTTTTTTTATTTTAATTTTCTAATCGGTGCGAACATTTGCAGTGATCTAATTCATTCATTTAGGCTTCATTAAATGAGTTTTTTTTTTTTTAAAGAAATAGTTTAAATATCAAATTTTGTCTCTAAAAAAAAAAGATGATTTGACCTGATAATTAATGATGAGATTAAAAAAAATAGACCGTTCTTCTTGGTACTAAGCGGCTGGAGGCACACCTCAAGGTGACGATGCTTTCGATTTTCATTCAATTTGCGCGGAAACTATTTGATGTTCTAAAATTCCCCGTCTAAGCCAAATAACAGATTGATTAATTTGTTTTATACAGCCTATTCTTTATGATCCCTTCACATAAAATGGTTCTTGAAAGTCATCAGGGGACCCGAACTATGTATTATTTCGAATACGTCAAATGCTAGAAAAAGAAAACATATGAGCAACGTACCGTGCCCGGCTTGTTTTAATTACGATTTAATCTGGCTATATCAATTGTAGTTGAGACGAAAAGCAAAATGAAGAATTGTTCCTTGAAACCTTGCACTCTGATATTTGAATTTAATTTTAAATGAGTTATTTATTTAATTTTTAATTGTGTGTAAGTACATTAGTTGCTACTTGTTACTAATTTATTGGCTGAGATCGAAACCCGAACGTACGGAGTGCGCTTTATTCATATCGATTTTCATCAATGACCTTATCACCGGTTCCCGATTCAATATCTCTGCTGATGACACAGCTATTTACTCCTGTCTTACGAAGAGGCGAAATATAATTGGAAGCTGATGTTGAAAATATCCTTCAGTCTGAACGAAAGCAAAAAATGTCTGGTTAATTGCTCTCTTTTAATTAGGTATATTTATTAATTCTTGTTAGATAATGTTTAAAATGAATTTTTTAAAAATGATAAAGCTGACTGGAAGCTTTCATTTTAGCTGTAACTGAAAGCTAAACAATCTAAATTTGACTATCAAAATTAAAAACATCGTCACCTTGAGGTGTGCCTGCAGCCGCTTAATTGCAAGAAGAACGATCTACTTTTTTAAACTTATCATTATTCATCAGGTCAAATCATCTTTTATTTTGACTATTTCCAGTAAGCAAAATACTCTGTGCCTTATCTCGAACAGAAATTTTGTTTATCGGATTGTGGCACCATGCATACCTGACGATTTGAAAGAAATATTCATAGATATATGATGTTTTTTTTACGGTTTATCAACCATTTAATAATTATTTATGTCCGAAAAATATTTTGTGTTTTTAGAATAATTCTTTCTTTACATTCAAGCGATCTGGGAGAAAGAAAGAGAAAACGAAGAAGAAAGAAAGAAAAAGTAACACGAGACGGGTCATAGGCGAGCCCACACACACACACGGCTATAATTGACAGGTAGCAGATGTCAAAATATCTAGGTCACCTACGAACAAGCATTTGACCGATTTCCGCGTGTCCACGAAAAATAAAATGTTGTTATCAGACACATGAACCGAAGGAAAATGAATGGAATGATAGTAGAGGTCTAGGTGGGTGGGGAAGTGTATCTAAGGATATGAAGACAAACCATTAATACGAAAACATAGACAGTCTTCAGAATTAAAAAAATCCAACACAAGATGTTGTCACTGGCAAATTTTTTCTTTCTTTTGACAGAATAAATGCTTGCCCTGCGATAATAAAGATTTTTGTTATCAGACCTTCGAGCGAAAGGAAAATGAAATATTTTTATTTCGCTTCAGAAAACGCCAGCTAGCCTAGGAAATCCTTTCTTAGGTCATGTCCAATTAGCGATAAACTGCTTGACAAATACCACGTGTTAAAAAGCCGAGAGTGTCATCTCGGTCGCTCATGATAAGGGCGATTTAATTAATATTTTTGTTTTTTAAGCAAGTTATTTCTTTCCCAAAACAAAGCCACGGATTGTTCACGCCCGACTAAGACGTCATTGGCTAAATAGATCACATGACACACGAAGGAGGAGGAAAGATACCCGACCAAGACGTCAATGGCCAAATAGATCACATGACACACGAAGGAGGAGGAAAGATACCCGACCAAGACCTCATTGGCCAAGAGCGGTCACGTGACGCACGAAGAAAATCAGTCGACGCCTCTATCAGAAGTGTAAGTGTGAGGAACCGATACGAAGAAGTGGGGAAGTTGGTACAAGCCCCTCAGAGGCACAGTAAGGGAGTGGGAGTGAGAGGAGAGTTACCGAAAATGGAAAAGAATGAAAAATCCCTAACCAGAAATAAGAAGGGTGAATACGTATTTAGAATTATCGAAGAACCCCTGGCGCCGACAGACCCACCCCAGTTTTGACGGCGTCAATAAAAGCGAAACCCCAACCAACAGAAATGAGTGGAGCCGCGGACGGCGGGCCAGGTTCGTTCGCCCCTTAGCGGGCAGGAGAGGCCAGTTCGTTTGGCCTAAGTGAAGAAGTTCGTTCGACCCAAGCAGGAGAGAAGTTTGAGTCAGCCGCGGACCCTGGCGAGAAGTTTTGAATCTTGGACCACAAGCAGAGATGAGCGCCCAGTGTTGAAACCGCGTCAAGATAGCTGACCAAGATTCACGCACACTTTTGGACTCTTCTTCAACCAAGAACAAGTAGTTTGAAGAGCGACTTAGAATCAGACCACAGAAATAAGTTTTCGACTTTCGTCCAAGAACACACCGAAACACAAATTTCTTAGAGAGCAGACAACTTGAAGCGTTAAAGTTTGCCTAGCGAAAGCGTCGTGCCACAATCCACAGAACGGGTCGGGAAGTAGACATAGTCCTATGTACCGAACAAATAGACATAAAAGTTTGTTACCTTTTTCTTTGATACTTTGGACTTTGTGAGTTTTCATTTTATTTTCTTTTATACATAATTGTGTGTTATCACCTCCGTTGAACTCAGCTTGCATTACGGCCCCAACCCCTGATCTCGTCTGTCTAAGATCAATTCACAACGTGGGTAGGCAGACTGGAGATCAGTGCAGTTACCCTGGTAACCAGGCGTTGGAAGCAGGTTGGGAACGGCGAGGCTGGTATCAATCTAACCAGATTCCTACCCGGATCATAAAAGGGTTAGAACGTCACGTTTGGAGCAGCGAGGAGCGAACAGCTGACGCCGCGGCAAAGACGTCACAAATTGGTGCTGTTAGGGACGTCACAACTGGCGCCGTGGTAGATCAGGATAGAACGACACAGTCGACGCTGCGACCGGAGGACGACTTCACAATCGACGCCGTGACCAGGACATGAGAGCCTGGGGCAGCCACGTGACGTCACAGGATTCTGTTTCACTAAAATTGATAAAATCGGCCATTTTGACACATTTTTAATCAAAAATTAATTCTCGGATTTAAAAATATAGCAAAAATTAAATATATATTTTTGAAAAGTTATTTGAGGAAAATTACCAAATTGAAAGCTAAATTAATTTGATTTAAACACATATTACCTACTTATAGCATAAAATTGTATACCAAAGGATTTCTTTAGCACGTGATCTTCTTGTACTGACGTGGCGATCGATTTATTGACAGCCTGGCGTGTTGACAAGTTTAGTATGGTAACGCTCGATTGGAAGTAAACGATACATTCTATATGAAGGTTTTGTTTTCAGTAAGTGAGGGACAACCCTTAAAAAACTAGACCTTTAATGATAAAGTCATGTACGGTTACGCATAATTCGAAAAATTAGTATGTTTGAACACGAAAAATCGAATTTTTAAAAAAGAAATATGAAAATCATTACAGTGGTTATATATGATAGAAATTATTAGGAGGATTTGATAATTATATTTAAGTAATTCATCGAGTCTGATAGAAACCTCAACAGAATGCAGAAAGCACTAGACGGCCGTTTCGTCCTATATTTGGGACTCATCAGCAGTGCGCATCCACTACCGAGAATTGAAACCCTGACAGGTTGTCAAGCAAACATCATACCAACTGTTCCAACGGGCCACGTCGACGAAGAGATTGCAAATCAGACTCAATATAGCGATCTCTTCAATATATATTGAATAAAGGGTTAAAATACGAATAGGGTAACTGGGAAGACATACAAAAGAAAATAAATAAATTTAAAAAGATATAGCAGACACAGAAAGAAAACTATAAAATGTCTTAGAGAAGATAGGGAAAGAATGCGTGAAGAAAGTATAAAACATTAAGTGCAAGAAAACAGAATGCGCAGTTGTTAACAAAAGGGTCAGCCCAATATGCGAATTGCAAATCGGAGACACCAATGCAACAGGTACGGACAATTAAATAATCGGGAAGTTTTTTAAAAATGAACGAAATGCGTGACACCGAAATCCGAAGGTGTAAAAGGAAAACAAAAGATGCATTCCAAAAGCTAAGCAAAGTAGTGAGAAATTGGAATATTTATTAAGCGCTACAAGGGACAGGAAGTTGTGGAGAGCCATTATCGCCTACGTCTAGGGTGAGGCATATAAAGAAGATCAGTTATAATCTTCAAACATTTAAATGCAATGTCAATGGTCATCTTTTGCGCCCTTAATCAATTTCTTATATTGTCGTCTTTGTTTCTTTCAATTTCGCCAACACCTTGTATCCAAACGGATTTTATTCATTTGCTTGAAAAATACCTATACCCTACACGAGTAGATATATTCTTATTTGTAGCGTTAATATTAAATTCGGCTGCAGAACATCTACGATATACGCATTCTGTAACCGTTATCCGCTCGAGAATTGAAAATCGGTGAGGCAAGTTCAAATTTCAGCCAATTTTTTGCGTTCAACTAAGACCTAATGCTTTTGCAAAAGGCATGGATCCAACAATTCTTGACTGACCATAGTCTCGTACTCCAAGATTGATGTGAATTATGTTGTAATCATCAAAAGAAAATGGAGAGCCGAGTTCGAATTCATTAAATTCACTTACACACAGATAACACTGAGAAAGGCATGAAGACATCTCTTGTCAACCCAGCCATAGTTTGAATAGCAGGACAGACTGAATTCTATAGCCTTGGTTGGCAATGAGACATATATTCTGCAAGACGCTTGCTCAGGTGCGTTTGTCTTCATTCAATACCCAAAGTGTCCACCTGTGGTTTATTAGTCAACTATGCTGAGCAGATCTTTCAAGTAAAGGGCGTGTTATCTAGCGTGATCAACAAGATGAAGAAGACCAGTACGCACAAGACTTCAGTCATGATCACTTGTGATCATACTAGCGCAGCTATCGATGGCCCCCAACGTTGTGTCTAACTAATTCCACTCACAAAGCTTGGATCAACCCGGGGATGGTTTTCAGGCATTTTCCAAAGTTGCCGCAAACTGGAATCGACGCTTCCAGTCCGATAACATCAGGAAGTCTCCTTCCTGACTAATCGACCATTGTGAGGTTCGACACCAGGGGATGATTTTCAGGCACTTTCCAAAGTGGCCGCACGCTGGAATCGACCCTTCCAGTCCGATAACATCAGGAAGTCTCCTTCCTGACTAATCGACCATTGTGAGATTCGAACCCGGGTCTCATGGTCAGAATGCGAACATTCTAACTACACAGTTCTTGCCCATTGGGAACGAGGCTACCGAAGAAAGAAATGGCAAACTACGGCGGGAATAATCAAGCGTGTATCATGTATGTTACTTAACTGACTAATTCACTAGATTAGCGAACAGGTTTCACCGTTTTGCTTTTGAACTATTCTAATAGATTTATTTCTCGCTCTTTTCGGCTGTGGAACTCGCTTCCGATTTGTTGGTTCTACGTCACCTACAAAAACGTAAATACCGGCCGATCACCTCTTGAAATATTTCCTTTTATTGACCTTTCTTCTCATTAATGTTTCTAATTCATTTTCACTCCAAGAAAACCTTTGCGTCGATGTAGTATTATCGGGGGGACATTTTACAGGCCCTGGGTGTTTGTCTGTCTAATTGGAAGTAAAGCACTAAATTCAGAATTGTGGAGAATTCAACAGTGAAAGCATTCCACTAACTTTCCCAGGAATTTAGAGAAATTCACAAATAATAAAAAATAGAATTTCGTGGAGAGCCATGATTACTTCCGCGGTTAAGGT
>CAHIKZ030005028.1:2257500-2260000 GCA_903632075.3 Acanthosepion pharaonis | reverse complement strand
TAAAACAACAAAAAGGACGAATAATCACGACATTCTATAAGTGTGTACATAAATACAGGTGTTTGCAGGTGCGCATATACGCAACTGCACACACGCGCTCATACATACATTATGAAAAAAGAACAAAAAAATATTTCTAACTCTGTGATTCTCGAAGTGTTCGTCTACGAAACTCTGGAGTCGGATGCTGAAGGTAACATAAATGAGCTAAGTGACAAACTTGTTATATACCTAACTGCATATACATAATAGTGATTTTCCAAGCGTATCTTAGATGTGGCACAATGCCAAAAGTTTGGAGCAACCAATCAGTCGAAATTGTTCGCGTGAGACAAGCTTGATAACTATTACACCATGTCGAAGTGCCCATGCATATACATAATATCCAATATCGATAGCACGACTCAGAGTTTCATGCAATTTTGCAATCTTCAGGTGTTGAATACAGACTTGACCGTTATGGAATTTGCGTTCTCGTGGAGATGATTTAAAAGTCTGTGTTAAGATTTATTTATTTTTATTTTTTGATAAATTTAATAGCTCAGTTACAAATATTGAGCACTCTATTTCTAACTCTGGAGAAGAAAATATATAAATACGTGCAAGTATATGAGCGCATATATATATATACTTTTCATCATACCCATATTTATCAATATATATATATATATATATATATATATATATTTGTGTGTGTGTGTGTGTGAGTATGGAAAAGGTTCTAGTTGTTACAACGAGACAAAATGTATATTTAAGAAAAGAGATATCGTGGTAGGACCGTACACATACATATACGTACACACACGCAAACAGGTATCTATGGGGAACAAAAAAAATTATACACACACTAGCCAAAAGAGATAGACTACACACGGGCACACACGCGAGCCCTACGAAACACAGGAAGAATGTGTATGTATGTGAGCATATATATATATATATATATATATATATATATATATATATATATGTATATATGGTTGTGTGTATGATGATTCTGTTTTATAAGACAGTATGTATATATGGGGAGGGAAGATACATATACATGTGAAAGCTAACGGGAATGCGCACCTGCACACGATCAAATAAATGGAAATAGATTTGCCAGTCTCAAGGTTATTGTAGGGATAGGAAAATATCTCTCATCAACATATCTATCGACACCGCGACCACTCAGACCAAACCTAATGATTTTATTACCACTGAGGCCGGAATTATCTTTTGCCAAATGTCTAGAAATGAGATCGAGGCTCACTACAGAAAAAGAATTATGAAACATTGAAAGAAGATAGGGAAACTGTATTCCTTTTAATTGCCTGAAGAAGGTCACGATACCGGAAACACGTGTAGCAGAAATATGAAGAATAAAATATTACATATACTCCCAAAAAATCCCCATTTACAACCAAAAGGTTTGCGGTTTCTCTTTTTAATATATATATATATATATATATATATATATATATATATATTTATTAAAGACATTTTTATGTTTAAAGTTGTTATTTTATAGATACAAGTATTTAAGCAAATGCTCTGTTTATTGATAAACAGTATTAAATAACATTTACCGGCCTGAATGTCCGAGAAATTTTCATAGAAAATATTCGTTCTTTGACAGGATTCGAACCTATGAAATATTTAATACTGTTTAATAAATAAATTGTCCATTTCTTAACATATATATATATATATATATATATATATATATATATATATATATATATATATATATATATATATATATATATATTGAAGATTTTATTTTTTTAATATTGTTTATCGTTAAATATATATGATTTATACAGTTGTATTAATGGTCAAACGGGACTCTGATAAGAATTATTTTAGAGAATTTAAGTAATTAAAACCAAAATAATCATTTGTAAAATGCAATAATAAAATTACTTTTCTGTCATCAATACAATCATTCTTATCCAATATATTATATATATATATATATATATATATATATATATATATATATATAGTCTTTTTTAATCATTTCACACCAAGCCTGAAGATAATGCCCCTAGTCCGCAGGGCGTTCCAGGAAGTAAAAGTGAAAGAGAAGATTGAGAATAGGGAGGAATAAGGAATGGACAAAATATGAACTGGAATCAAGAAACCAGGAGGGGTCTATTGACGTTGCATTTATAGTTGTGAAGATTGTTGTTATCAGAGAAGAATGTAAACGGAATAGAATTCGAGAGGTGGGAACTACCATAAAAGAAACGGAGTAGAAGTGGTGGTTGCGTTTAGATGTTTCAATATTAAAAGGGTGGGACTTAAATGTCACTCTAGTAACAAGCTTTAACTTATGTAGCCTGAACATCAGGTTCGTCAGAACAGTTGCCATGAAATTATTTGTCGATATAAAGACAGAGTAAAACCTCTCACGTAGGTGACGAATGAACAAAGTCGAGATGTCTAGTCAGGATCGATTATATTATATATTTTTTGTACTTATAGCATGTTGTTTTTGTTTGCGTGTTAATTA
>CAHIKZ030005028.1:2247500-2252500 GCA_903632075.3 Acanthosepion pharaonis | reverse complement strand
TATTGGCCCAAACTGTACGGAGAGGTCACTAACTATGTTCGGAGCTGCGTAGTGTGCCAGTCGCAGAACAGAAGGCAGGAAAAGGCACCATTGGAGGAGACGGACGTGCCGAACTTCCCCTTCGAGAAAGTGAGTATGGATGTATCAGGACCATATGGGGAAACTGCACAAGGAAACAACTACATAGTGAGTTTTGTCGATTGGCTAACAAATTGGCCTGAGGCATTTGCAGTACCAGACAAGAAGGCTAGAACTGTGGCCGGTTTGATAATAAGTGAAATCTTACCTAGGTATGGCGCCCCTGTGCAATTGGTAACAGATAATGGCACGGAGAATATAAACAGCATAATGAGAGAAGTGCTGACAGGTTTGAATATAGAGCACGTAAAAACATCTCCATATCACCCCCAAGGAAATGCTAAAGTGGAAAGGTTTCATAGAACCTTTGGAGATGTATTGGCCAAGCTGGTCAGAGAGAACACTGAAAATTGGGATTTTTATTTGACGCAGGCTCTGGCGGCCGTGAGGTTTACAATAAACGAAACCTCCAGATTTTCTCCTTACTTTATGTTGTTTGGCAGAGACGTAGTTCTGCCTGTGGATAACCTATTGAAGCCCCGAAGAAAGTATATGGGAGAAGATCATCATCAGCTGTTGCTGGAACAACAGCATAAAATATTTGTTTAGGCCAGAAGAAGAATAAAGAGGGCCCAGAAGAAAAGAAATGAGAGAGTGAATGCTGAAAGAAAGGTAGTAGAATTGAAGGTTGGAGACCCTATCTACTATAAAATCCACCAGAGAGAAGGAAAGCTGGACCAAAGATGGGAACCGTACTATCGGATAGTAGAGCAGACGGGTCCAGTATCATATGTAATATGGGATCAAGTGGCAGAAGAGGAGCAAGGAGGGTCCATGCCAATGACCTAAAGAAGGCTGAAATAGCTAACCTGGAAATGAGCGAGCCGAAGCCTAAGAAGACAAGGACAAGGAAGGTAACTCTGGTTGAGCCGGAAGAAATGGAGACGGAGGAAGTTTCCGAAGAAAATGAGGAGATAGATCGACTTGGCCAGATAGACGAAGCAATCCGAGTGACGGAGTTGGAACCCTCGGCGGGGATTAGTGATGTTCAGTCGTCGACTGAATCGGTGCAGAGAAGACCCTGTGAGGTCGCCATCGCACCCCCATGTCCAAAGAAAAGGAAGAGAAAGACGACGAGATCCAATCAAGCAGCCAAGGGCTCTAAAAAGAGGCACACTGAACAGGACGAAGGGCCTAGCGAGTGGGAGGAAGAGGATCAAAATTTTCCAGCCCAGCTCAAGGAAAAGCTAAGGAACAGGAGAGATCTAGACATAGAGTCAAGAGGTATTAAAGACGTCCAGGGCGAGGACTCAAAAGAGAAGGAAGAATCAGGTGATGAAGAAGAGGACAAAACACCTCCTGAACGGGAATTAAACACAGAGGGAAGGTTAGAGGTTGAGCAGGGGCCACATCGGAAGATGAGATCAAGAAGGGTGAAGAACCCCAAATCTCAGTAGAACAAAGGAGGCTGTGGAGAATAGAAACACTCGGTGTCGACAGATAACGACACTGGCTCATCCAAAAACCTGCTGGCTGACTGCGGTGGATGTGGATGGAGGGGATGGAGTCGCGAGCTGCACCTCACGAAGGACGGAAGAAGATTATTGGCATTGCTAACTGGCCATCAGTGGTGTCATGGAGTACGGCCTTTGGAGTGAGCGCCACGCACACCTGTCCGGACCATTCTGTCTGCTAGGAGTTAGAGGAGAGAAGAGCTGAACTTAGTAAGAAATTATGGAATAATTGATTGATGAATTGAGCAAGACTGAATGGTTGTGAAGAATAACAACAAGAGAATTTTGTTAACTTGCAGGAATGATCAAGATGAAAGGGTTGATGATGATGATGATGGTAGCCACACTGATGATGGTGACGATGGCGGAAGCTGGGAAGCACAGCCGAAACACCATTTTTAAAAGGACGAGGAAGTAATAACCAGGTCTAAATGGTTGATCACATTCGTGATAGATTTGAAACCATACGAGTCGCTACTAAATAAGTTAAGAAATGAGCTAACGCAGCTGGATGCAGCCCGGTTGAAGGTAGGACAAGATTATCCCAAGGAAAAAGGGTATCTTAGTTTATTACACTCCCTAGAATCAGAGGCCACTATGATAGAGGCTCAATGGAGGGACATGCAAAATTACCTGAAAGGAATAGAGTTACTGCAGACGCGGGGAAAGTGATCAGTAGTTCCGATTGTTGGAAAAGCGTTAAATGTTCTTTTTGGAACAGTGACTGAAGATGACGTTAAATTCATAAGAAGGAAACTGGGAGAAGTGGAAGTAAACCAGAGGACGCTTGCTCAAGTGGCAAGGGAGAGTGTGACAATATTAAATGTGACAAGGTTAGAAGTGGCCAAAAATAGAGCCAGAATCAATTGGTTAATTGATAACCTGGCAGGGTTGAGACAAGAGGTAATTAATGATACAGAAACTGTAATGTACGAATTACAGGAAATGAGCGGATTCATGCAAAAATATTTCTAACTGATGACAATTACGAATAAGATACGACAAACTAGTCAGTCGTTGACGACCTTGCTGGAACATGTGAGAGCGCAATTAGACATGCTGCCATTGGGACACCTCTCCCCAAGCATAGTAAACCTGGGTCACCCTAAGGGAAGCGCTACTCGAATACAGGCCGAGTTACCCCACCATTTAAGGCTGCCAGTGGACCCCACCAAAGAATTGTGAAATATTATAATGCACTGGGATGTGTGACCTTATTGGAAAATAGACGACTATTGGTTGTGATATCTGTTCCGTTGTTAGATAGAGAGAGTATATTCGAGATATACCAGGTTATAAATTTACCCATTCCGAAGAGATCAAGGTTTGGGAATGATAGCAAGGTACAAGGTGGAAACAGGATACATAGCTTTAAATTCGGGGAGAACGAAATTCATGTTGCTAACAGCTGAAGAAGCTAGAAAGTGTAGAAATGATGCTCTAGGGACTTGTATCTCGTTAAGCCCTATCTATATAACTGGTAACCGCAAAATGTGCATACTAGAATTGTTTGAAGGGAAGAGAGAGGGAATTAAGAGAACCTGCCAAGGGAGGTATTAGCAAACACGGCATTACCACAAGCTATCAGTGTTTTCAGACGGGTGTGGGCAGTGGCCACACAGAAACCTATCAGCTTGTCTAGGGCATGTGGGGGAGAGTCCACAAGGACATTAAGAGTAAGGGCCACCATTATCCCTGTTAAAGTTACCCATGGATGTTCGGCATTTGGGATATCTATTTCCTTACCTCTATTACCAGGAAGAAGAAAGATATGAAGAGAAAGATTCAATCATAGAAATGATTGGCAGAGGCTTAGTCAATTGTACAGAATTGTGGGAGCCAATAGTGAAGGGATTCTCTAATGTTACCTTGAAGAAAATGCCAGTACTAATGAAGCCGATAGAAAAGATCGATATGGATCAATTGAGGGACAAGTTAAGTGCGTTGGGAAATGAAGGTATGGCTTGGGAAGACGACGAGCAGATCGCGATAAGTTGGTCGATAGTGATGGGTACATTCATAGTTATAGCCATCGGGGGTATAGTAATATGGAAGATTAAGAGTAAGAGGAGATTAACGAACGACAATCCAAATGAGCATGCAGCAACTCGAGAGGGAGATGCTGAGCAGTGTTCTTTACTCATACAGAATCGGTGAAGAAATTGCAGGAAGACCTGCGGAGGAGGCTGGCGGAGACCGCCACGTGGCGGAAAAACCTCCCACAGCGGAGAGGAAAACATTGACCAAGAAGAACAGCCATGGTAACCACATCTGCACCCACAGGCACACGCACACATTACATTACATATAGAACAGAAGAACTTGAAAAAGAACATTACACTTGCATGTAGAACAGAAGAACTTGAAAGAGAACATTACATTTGCATGTAGAACAGAAGAAGATGAAAAAGAACATTACATTGCATGTAGAACAAAAGAAGCTGAAAGAGAACATTACATTGCATGTAGGAAAGTAGTATAGAATTGCATGGGACAAATGCATGATGCATGTTAAATGATGTATTTGGGTTTAGGTGTGTCATTTACGGGTAAATGACAAATTGGTTAGGGAGGATTGTGCACCATTTAACGAGGCAGAAAAGAAAGAAAGAAAAAAGACAAGGAGAGGCTAAGGACCGAATCGTGGCTGATAAGAACACACACACGGCTAAGAGGCAATGGATAAAGGTATATTTTGATAAGTAACAAATGGCGAAAAACAATGTCAATACAATGACAGGGAAATTCTGAGTAAAAAGAAAGGGAAAAAAAAAAGAATCAGATATGTTTTATGACGGCTGTGTTATCTAAGGATATGAAAACAAATTATTGGTACGGAATGCATCTTATTATCAACTACATGCCGACTGGCCAAAGAAAAATTCAAATGAAAATGTTATTTCGATAAGTGACGAAAAAAGGTCAACTAAAAGGACTTTGGATAGATAGGAAAAATTTATTGTATCAAAGCCACAGACACGACTGTTCATTGACCGAATTCTTTCGACGGAACATCCTTGGCCTGCGATAATAAAATTATGTTATCAGAAATATGTACCGAAGGAAATGAATGGAATTTTGAAATGTCTTTTTCGGGGCGACGTTGGCCGTGTTAAGAAGACCACCCATTCGGATAATTAGCGATAAAATACCTGACGAAAACCACGTGTAGAACAAGAGTTATGACCGCCATTGTCCATATTGTCCCATTTGCGGCTAGAGAAATGATAACGGCGATTAAGAGGAAGAAAAGGAAAAGAAGGGATAATTTTTTTTTAGTTAAGCAAGATATTTTTTTTCCGAAACAAAGCCGCCGATTCGTCCACGCCCGACTAAGACATCATTGGTCGAGTAGTGATCACGTGACGCACGAAGGAGGCTGTCGCCGCCTCATCCAGAGTATAGGTA
>CAHIKZ030005028.1:2235000-2242500 GCA_903632075.3 Acanthosepion pharaonis | reverse complement strand
ATATTAGAAATAGTTTTTCTAGGATTGTATGTCTTATGGCAGGAGGGAAAATTGAAGGATGGTTATAGACATATGTAGGAATTATTTTGATGGTTTTATGGATGGGGACTTTAATAAAATATTTTCAGAATCAAGGGACGCCATTATAACGTTGTTAAAGGTAATGGAGTTTGTATGAAATCGTTAGTCAATCTGATGTTGTATTTGTTAGGTATGTATGATTGGATTATACTGTTAATTTGTTTAGCTATACGGTATACAAGAATAGGGATTTGTGAGATGATGGGTAAGAGGGGGTTACCTGGTTTATGGGTCTTATTTTTCCGAAAATGTAACCGGTTGATAATCACTTATTATTTTTGTTAGTTTTGTAGGAACCAATTTCTGCGTTGTTAGCAATATATATATATATATATATATATATATATATATATAGATAGATAGATAGAGAGATAGATATATATATATAGATATATATACATAGATATATATCAGATGCTTTATTTAGTTACCCTTTATGTTTCATGCATGCAAATTATTCAAGTTATGCATTGCACTCTCGAAATCAATCGTTTTACAAAGTTTTTTAAAAGGAATAGTTCAGTTTGGAATATTTTTTTTTGTTTATTAAACCATTTAAGTTTTTAGAATTCTATGATTTTAAACTTCCCATTGATTGCAATTTATTCCTCTTGGGCAAATTGGCAAGAATGAATCTGTCGGTAATGGATTAACGCAATAATAATTTTATATTTTTGGAGTATTTAAATATATTTCTCATATACGTAAGAAAAGTAATAATAATAATAATAATAATAATAATAATAATAAAGAAAAAGAAGAAAAAGAATAAAGATGAAGAAAATACGTAACTTTCTTATGAAAAGTAAGAATTTGATAAGTTAAATAATCTAACCAGAATTTCTGTTAATAAAAAAATCAATAACTATGAAAAAAAGAATGTTGATTATTAAGCTAAAGCTTAATATCGTCTGGTACAAGATACACCAAGGGAGAGAACTCTCTCTCTGTAGTGAGGCACGAGAATGATTTCTAAGGATAGTTTTGGCCCGCTGCGTTTCGCATTATATTTATTATGCGTAGACAAAGATCATTTGAGGAATTTTGTAAGGCGCAAAGAATAGCAACAAAGTAGGAAATCTCTGTCGCATGGCGCACGAAAGAGTCTTGATACGTTCTCGTGATCACACACCTGAGACGACAGAAGACGAGCCATCATCTCTTGTTACTAAAAATAGTAACAAGAGATGATGGCTCAAATCTGTCGTCTCAGGTGTGTGATCACGATGTTGAAAAAGGGCAAGGGTGTTGGGCGGGATTTAGATGACTATAGGCCCATAACTCAGAGTTAAAGGTATGGTGCCAAGATCCTGACGGAGCGTTTGCAGTCAGCTGCCGAGACTCCGTGGGACCTGAACAGACTTGCGCTGGGAAGGGCCGAACAGTTCAGAGCAACCTGCATCTGATCCGCAGAAAAATGACGACGAGCAATCCGCGCTGATAAATTTGAACAGTCCAAGACATTTGATAGGGTTGCACATCGCCTCCTGTCTGCTGTATTGCAGGCAACCAGATTCGAACCCGATTTTTGCCGGTGGATTAGCCTCCTGTATGCCTCCCCCAGTGCTGTGGTACAGGTGAACGGGAAGCTCTCGGGCGTTTTTGTGCTGTCTCAGTCGGTTCGTCAGGGTTGTCCACTGTCGCCCCTACTTTACGCTTTGGGGTTGGAGCCTCACCTTTGCCTGCTAAGAGACAGGGCGTGCAGTCCGGAATCGCTTTTCTTGGTGGGGCTCGAGCTAGGGTTTCCGCGTACGTCGATATCGTATCTATTATCTTTTCGTCCCGCAGCGACATTGATGTGGTACTGAAGGCTCTTGAATGATACGAAAATGTTGACTGGGGCAAAGATTAACCGCAACAACTCTTCCGGCCTGCGGTTAGATGCTAGGATGGGGGTCGATCTTTTGAGGCTCGTTGGTTGAACGGACGGCTCTGTTCGCATTCTTAGAGTTTGGTTTGGTACCGACGTCCATCTGGAGAAAAATTGGTCAGAAGTACAATCAAAGGTCGACGGGGCAGTTCAGAGTTGGCATCGAAGGATGTTGTCCGTGAAGAGCAGGGCAGAGTCGTGTGACACTTACTTCTTTCGTTCTGTCCTTTACTGCTTGTGTGCACTTCCTCCCTGTAAGCGGCATATGAAGGCGCTCGAGCGCTTGTTATCCTCCGTTTTGTGAAGGGTACACAAGCATCATGCATCATGTCGACAAAGAAGTCTGTACACTATGTGCCACAAGGTCCACAAAAGACCCTGCGCATGTTTTGAATTCAGAATTGTCCTTCTCCAAGACCAGCTGCCGTCCAGGGCTGACCTGATATTTACCCATAGTAATCACTTGAAGAAGACAATTCATGCCTTTTCCAAAGGTATTAACACGTAAAGTAAATGTAATGGACACGAAAAACAAATCCATTAATTTCTCTCTCTCTCTCTCTCTCTCTCTCTATATATATATATATATATATATATATATATATATATATATATATATATATCAGTAAAATTGTATATAAATATAAATAAATATATATATGTATAATTATTTATATATTATATACGGTACTTATTAGAAAGCGCTCAATATCAGAGATAGTGCTAACATATTTGGTTGATAGATGTGAGTTTGGGACCTGGGTTTCACGTTTTATTATCGTCAGACAAACTGATTAATTTTTTAAAAAATGAAACACCAACAACCACTTTTTAGTTCAAGCTACCACCACTAGCGACCACCACTATAACTACATTCATGGTTTTATCATTCTGCCACCACCATTACTAAACATTTCTACCAATTTACAATTTATACCAATTTACAATAACTATTAGCTAATTATATTATCATTGTCTCCAATCCCTTGCAACATTACTATCACATCATATCATATAGACCCTTTATTAAATTAAACTACCATCTCACCCAGCACATTAAATATCAAACATCACCATATAAAATAACCAATAAGGATTACAAATTTCTACCTGTTACATATACACAGTCACCAAAAACAAACAAATAACCAGCTTTAAATATAACAAATAAACACCCATTTTTTTTTCAAAAATTTAAAAATAAATATAAATAATAATATTTTTACCTATCATAATTTTACACAAACCCCACCATACGTATATACATACATGCGAGGAAATATTATTCAGTGGAAAAATAAATAATATGACATGTATGCATTCACGAGACATTCACGAGACATTTCCGCCACACTTCCAATCTTTAAATTTCAACATAAAAATGCGTATGTATAGACATAACACCACCCGTATACATACATATGTCATATCCGAAACTGCCCACATATGTTTATATATGTATGAGTCCCGACGGACGACCAAGTAAGTATATGTGTCTGCATACATCGATGTTTGCGTTAGTACGATGACAAAACAACGAAGTTTCCCCCACCACTTCCAAAATAATACCAATACTTAGAATCTTAGAATCTTAACGTGATCTGTTTTTTATTCAAACATATCTGCTCTGAATTTTACATTGAGCTCTCTGCATATCATCCTCCTCGGGTCAACCCATACGGATTACCTAAGTTTGCATAAACTATATATATATATATATATATATATATATATATATATATATATATATATTAGTATTAGACTTTAGCGTTTTACATACAATTTCTTAATATTTAAAAACTATTAATCTTTAAATATTTTTAAGTTATTTTTTTCTTTATAGAAACAATCTTTTTATGGTTATTATTTTGTCGTTGAAATGATTTCAGCCGTGTATATGAGTTGCGGAGTGAACAGCGTCTTTTTTTTCTTTTTTCTTTTATTATTTCTAATTATTCTTTTTTTTATTATAAATGTCTAAAATTAAATTTTCTATTTTATTCCTTCACGCTTCTGAGTTGACAAGGCCAACAGCAAACATCTTGTGGATTGAAACAGCTATTCAAATGAGGTAAATTTGGATTTCTTTTTTATCTATTAAAAACAAAATGAAAAGTTAGCAAAACGAACAAGTTTCGTCCACTGATGGAATTTATCAAGAAATTCATGCCCATTCAGTAATATTGGTGCGATAGATAAATTGTCGCCTGAATTGCGTAAAAGTGAAAATAATGCTGCCACGTCATTTTACCAGAAAGATTTACCGAAATTACGTAAAGATATCTTGAAATACTGAAGAGTAGATTTATTCAATAAAATCGCGAGTGGCTTCAGGACGACTTCGGAATCTACTTCAACATTGGTGGGTGAATTCTGTTATAATCATTGCCTTTATTTCATTTTTGGAGTTACAGGGAGTTTTTTTTTTGGTCTCTATCGGAACTGCACCCCACACATAATAACCAAGGCGGTTGCAAACCTGGGAAGTTAGGTGGCTAGATGTAAGGGGTTATGTAGCCGCAGAAATTTTCTGTCAACCATGACTTGGTTTTTCCTAATAGTGTCGCCTATTGGAGAGTCTTCTTGACATACGTAGGGTCTTCCAGCAGCCACTCTTTTGACCCAGGTTAGTACTACTTCCTAAAGTCACCTTTATAAGGCCTTCGTGTTGAGTCCCTTCTGGAAGATGAATGGAGGCACAACGTCGTCTTCACTATTAATCCCTCCAAACGCCTTCATAATCACCATTAGACACATGGAACTCTATCCGAATCCTCTTCGTAATGTTTGTATTGGAACTTCCGGTGCGAATGCCAAGCAGTATAGCTTGCTGTTTCCAAATTTCTGGCGCAGTGAATAGCGTCATGGCGCTATTTTTTTCTCACAGACGGTGCCCAACTGGCCCTACTATACTGTGCAGTCGGCAAAATAATCAATCAACACGCATTCGTGAAATTAAAAATATAAAATGGCGACAATTTATATATTTACTTGTGTTTGTATATTTATGCGTGTGTGTGCTCGCACGCGTTACTTTGCTCCCAGCTATCAATCAATCAATCTATGTCTGTTCATATCAATTACACTACATCCGTTAATATATTTTCACTGACTTTTACCTATCTTTCCATATATATATATATATATATATATATATATATATATATATATATATTATTACATTTTCCTTACTACCTTGTCTAATTCCTGAACGATTTTGACTACTTTTAACGTTTTCTTTTCTTCTTGCCTCGAAACAAATTCCCATATACATACTAAAATAAATAAATAAATAAATAAAGAGATTATTTTTTCCCACTCTTTTATATATTTTACCTACTTATCTCTCCCTACATCCATTTACTAGAAATATTTTTCAGCTCAGTGTCCCCAGCGAGGCACAGGCATTGTCAGGCGGCCAATTTTACAGACGTTTGATTAATAACAGTTTATATCAGTTGTGTCAGGTGGAAGTCTTTCTTGGGTATTTCCTTTAAGAAGAATCCGCTCCTCCTCCTCCTCCTCCGCCGAGCCGAGGCGTTGGCGTTGTTGGCAGAGAATCATTGTGCCCAGAATCTGAAAACTCACACACATGATGAGTCAACCGGTGGGGAAATAAAAAATAAAAACAACAAATAAACGAACTCGAATAAATAAATAAATAAGTAAAATATGGCATAATTTAAATAAAAGGCAAAAGAAATAAATTACGAAAGGTACGTAATTACATTAATAACAAAGGAAATACACGATGGAAAAAAAAACAAACAAACAAAAAAAAACGAATAACTTAACTATTTTCATAAAATCTTAAATTTTGTTCGACCCTAAATAATTTTCCCGAAATATTCGATCGAATTTATATGCATGAATTCAAGAATAAATATACATGAATAATGTATGCATTTATAATATGAAATGAAAAAATGCGACATATATATATATATATATATATATATATATATATATATATATATATATTATGTCCCCTGACAACACTTAATATATATATATATATATATATATATATATATATATATATATTAGACAACACCTATATATATATATATATATATATATATATATATATATATATATATATATATATATGTATTAGGTGTTGTCGGAGATTACTCAATCCTTTAAAATACATTAGTCATTATAATTTTGTACAATGTATGCGTATTTAGAAAAAGTTATATTTAGTTTTCAATCGCTGATATTTTTGTTGTTAAAATGATTTCAGCTGTGAATATCAGTTGCACTGATCAAAACTTAAGTAAGGAAAATTTATGATCGAAATTCTATTTATATCTACGCGGCATGATACTAACTTATTGTTCCTCAACAACATCTCTATACTATCTCTCTCACACTCTATCTATCTATCTATCTATCTATCTATCTATCTATCTATATATATATATATATATATATATATATATATATATATATGGTGCAGTTCAATTTATATTACAATTAATCATTCATACAAAAGTAGATTAGTAACGTTAATGATATAAAATGGCGAAATCCTTTGCAAGCAAAATTCAAATGTGCATTAACTTACAAATCACTCAATAAATGTTATGATCCTTGTCTTTAAAATTATAAGCTGTATAAGGTCTTTCTTTAATGCGCAAGTACTTTCAACTGTACATTCAGTCATCTTCAGGCGTAGAAATGATTTTGTTCTAGGTAAAATTCAGGTAGAGACGAAAAAATTAAATGTGAATCGAAAAAAACAAAATAGTCTCCATTTTATATCATTAACTTTACTACTCTACATTTTTGTATGAATGATTCATTGTAATATATATATATATATATATATATATATATATATATATATATATATATATATATAACATTGCAGTCAAACAGGCTGTTTCATGCTGGACGCAATCGTCAGGCTGCGAATGGTGGATTTACTTTCCTTGTTATAAAATAACCACCAGAATAGATTACCCAAAATGCACCGCTGAGCCATATATATAAATAGCCGAGGAAAAATCCAGCATTCGCGGCCTGACGATTTCGTCCTGCATGACACAGCCTGTCGCCTCTGAGTCTTGACTTCTATGTTCACTTTTTTATTTATATTTAAATACGCTCTGTCTCTGACATTGAGCACTTTATCCCATACATATAGCACACCTTGAAACTATATTTCTTCATATATATACATATATGTATGTATAAAATAATACATTTATATATGTACAAAATAAAATAATCCACTCTGAAGATGCAGATATTCTGTGTTTTTATTTTTATTATTGGATACAGTTAAGTAAAAGAACAGTTTTATCAAATCATGTTTATTTCAAATACAGTTTATATTGCTTATATTTTAATCGACCAGAATATTCGGGAAAACTTATTGAAGAGAAATATACGTTTTCTGGCAGGATTCGAACATGGCCCCACCCTTGGTAAAAGAAACCGCATGTTGGAATCCCGCCGAAGATAGAATATTTTTCTTTAATAAATATCTGGAATATTCAGGCTGTTGGAAGAAAATAAATAAATATATTGTTGCATAAATA
>CAHIKZ030005028.1:2215000-2232500 GCA_903632075.3 Acanthosepion pharaonis | reverse complement strand
AACACTAAAATAAATGCATTAAGGTCAGTTTACGAGCTCTACAAATAATTGTTAAATATCACGCAATTTCAAAGGCAATATGTCTAGGCTTGTTATCAGCAAAAGTTAACGAACCTTTGTTCATTGATGGAAATATTACAGGTGTAAATTATTTCACCATGCTAGACTATTTTTTTCTTATAGCCCTCCGGAAGCACTTTGCAGTCAACGATCATTCAGAGGAACGATGCACCTGCACTGTAATAACGTATCATCACAGACATTTGGCGTAGAAATTTACCAATTCAAAAGCTTCTTGTTCTTCTGTATGTCATATCATTCCAGAAAGGGGGCAATCACAGCCCCCCAACAACTTATTATCCCTTGTATCTCTCAACATTTTACTTTTGCCATACACTGCATCTACCATTTGGTCATCAAATTACTAAGCTCATTACATAGGTGACCCGCTGACCAATCTGCGTTCCTGAACAATTTTAACCCTTCTGCCTGAGCCATTGATTCAAAATTTGCAAATAATTATTATGTTATGTTTCACGGTAGATATAAAAATAGATACAAATGTTTACCCACCGTTCAACCGGTGGCTGGATATTAAGTCATTTTTCTCTACCACCGTTCAACCGGTGGCTGGATATTAAGTCATTTTTCTCTACCACCGTTCAACCAGTGGCTGGGTATTAAAACTTTTTTCTCTACCACTGTTCAATCGGTGGCTGGGCATTAATCATTTTTCTCTACCACCGTTCAACCGGTGCCTGGGTATTAAGTCATTTTTCTCTACCACCGTTCAACAGTGGCTGGGCATTACGTCATTTTTCTCTACCACTGTTCCACCTGTGGCTGGGCCTTAAGTCATTTTTTTTTACCACCGTTAAAGCGGTGGTCAGGTCTCAGTGTATTTTATCTTCGATATGTCCTGTAGATGTCAAACTTTTCCTGGCCTCATTCATCATTATCTGTCCGAGAAATTTCATCTCTCTCATTTGGATTCTGAGTTTAGTTGTCCTTTTTGTTTCTATTTGTCTTAAGATTTCCTCGTTGCTTGCACGCTTCATCCATGGTAATCTCAGAATCCTTACGTAGAACTACGCTTCTGTTCGTTTCGCTTCATCTCTGAGAAAAATGTCCAGTATTCACTGCCTTAGAGGGGAAATTATACTACATAAGATTCTTGTCTTTGTTTCAAATGATATACCCATGTTGCTTAATAGTGATTAACTTTAGGAAGATATCTTTCGATATTCAGATGCATGTTCTTATTATTTCTCAAGTTGTTTTCCAAACACGTCTCTGATATTTAAACTTGTGGACGTTTTATTTTGACATTTCCAGTTCATAGTTCGAATCCTGGCCCTTCTCTTAGCGCTTATAAACGCACATTCGGTTTACTTCAAATACATCTCTGTGCAAATTAATTGAAACAACCACTTCAGTTTCCTTTCTTTCACTATATGTTCAGTTTTCAGTTCCTGGAGTAACAGGATGTAATCGATGTTTATTTTTTCCTCAATTTATGTCATTTGCAGTAGTGTGTAGTAATATGAATCTATTTTCGGAGTGTATGATAAAATTTGTTTGGCCTTGAATAATACTCCGTCGTCCATGATGTCATCAGAATTTATTACACCCAGACACTATTTTCTCGACTGTCGATTCGTTGTCTTACTGCCATTATCTGCAATTGATGTTACTCCAAAGACGCGTACGAAAATTGTAATACGGCACGAACACATTGGCAAGCCTTACCAGTTAACAAATCAAGGTACTATAGACTGGCTCGGAAACTCTTCTGATTTAAATCCAATCGAGAATCTGTGGTCAATTTGCAAGGAACAATTTTGTGGAATGGACATACGAAGGACTAACTGTGTAATGTTTTATTGAAAAAATACGAAAAAAAAGTAAATAATTAAAAAATTATTCGTTTTGTTTCAATTAATTTAAAAAAGGGTGTATTAATAGTTAGTTATTCACGTTTTTCAACTCTTTCTTGTCTAGGAGGGACTTTCATTTTCCTTTTGTTTCTACCAGCAGTGCAGTGTCATCTTCGTATCTTTTTTTCTTAAACTCAATGGTTTGGAATAACGAAATCAGTGATTTTGTCAGCTAAATTTCAGAACTTTTAGGTGTTAATGCATATTAAGAATAACATTTATAACGGAAACACAGCAATTTAGTATTTCGTCTTGTATTTACACTGTCCCTATAGGACGAGGGAGATCATGGCTCTTCACAACTTTTTATAGCGTTTAGCAATGTTAATCGTTTTTATATACTTCCCACTCTCTTCTCTGCCATCTTTTTACGCAAGCTTGTTAGATAAATGATCACAGATCTCCACACCTTCCTATGTAGCTCTTAGCGATGTTTATATTTATACTACATTTGCGCTCCTTCTGTCATCCATTTACACAATTTGTTAGGTTGGTGATCATGGATATCCACTGCTTCCTATGGTATGTAGCTCTTAGCAATGTTTAGTTTTATACTATCACCCCCACTCCCTCTTTTGCCATCCATTTACACAAGCTTATTAATGTGGTAATCATGGCTTTTCCCAACTTCCTATCCTTTGTAGCCCTTAGCAATGTTTATCTTTTATTAAACTTTCCACTCCCTCTTCTGCATCCCATTTCAACAAACTTGTTAGGTAGGTGACAATGGTTCTCCACAACTTCCTATCCTTTGTAGCTCTTAGCAATGTTTATATTTTTACTGCACTTTGCTCTCTCTCTCTTCCGCTACCGATTTACACAAGCTTGTTAGGTAGGTGATAATGGTTCTCCACAACTTCCTATCTTCTGTAACTCTTAGTATATTTATGTTTTTACTACGCTTTCCACACCCTCTTCGGCTACAGATTTACACAAGCTTGTTAGGTAAGTGATAATGGTTCTCCACATCTTCCTATCCTTTGTAGCTCTTAGCAATGTTTATATTTTTACTGTCCTTTCCTCTCTCTTCTGCTACAGATTTATACAAGCTTGTTATGTAGGTGAGAGTGGTTCTCCACAACTTCCTATCCTCTGTAGCTCTTAGCATTGATTATCTTTTTACTACGCATTGCTGTTGATTGGAATTGTTTTTTTTTTTTAATATCTATTATCGCTCCACTCAAGGCAATAAAGCCACTAAAACACAATCGGTTACAGAGTGTGGGGGAATTAGGAACAGAAACATTAATTTGAACGGGGAAAGAGAAAAAAGACATAATGTGAACAGTAGATAACGATTGATCTTACTTTTAAATTTTTGCAGATTAAAACATGAAGCTGGAAGAGGGTTTTACAAGTGCGGGAAAAGAAACTGTTAGTATAAAATGTCCTTTATACTGTTTCTAACGGAAGATTCATCCTGCTTATACCGTGCATTAATCTTTATAGAAAATGTTAATATTATTTTTCCTATCTGTATGTTTAGTGTTGCTATTGTTTATATAGACGAACTACTTGTAGATCATATAATATTCCTACCTTTTTGCATTGTCATCTGTACTGTATTTTATTTATTTGGTTTCATGCATTTTTTTATGATTTATTTTGACATTATGTATGGAATAACCAAGTAACTGGAGGACTTCAAAATAGTTTCACTGTATTTGAAATATAACTAGCAGCATGACCCGGCGTTGCCCGTACTTGATTCAAAAATCGTACGACTCATACAGCAATCGCTATCACTTGACATAAAATATTTTTGCCCTTCCTTGCCTTTAAAGGAATGGCCTTTGCTGTGCTGATGTTGCTACATGCCTTACTTCTTGCCTATCTCACACTGCGAATTTTTTCTAAGCTCTATACTAAACATTAAATCTGTTACGAAAAAAGAACTAATCAAAATGAACACAAAACCATCAGCTTTAAAAAAGGACTCGTAACTGGAAAAACCGAATGAAAAAAGAATGTTAACAACAAATAATTTTTCACACCAAACCCAGTTCTGCGGAATCAGAATCAACGTTGCGTTTAAGCAAGCGAATGAGCCAATTGGAGTAAAGTGCCATGCAGATTTAAATTTTTCCCATTTGGGACGAATGCAGCTATTGATATTTTTTGCATGCTAGCATGCTAGTCAACATTCGTGTCAGTCAGCTGTTGGCTCTCACGCTGGCCAGTAGAATCTTCCTGCCTATTCGTGCCAGCCAGCTACAAGATCTCACTCTGGACAGTACAAAATGGCCGCAAACTACATGAAAACTGCCGTAGAAGCAAGAAAATGTCGATTATTTCCACTATCGATGGGAGTTGGGAAATGCAAATCGGTCTTGGCCTTCCTACTAACTTGGAGCATATGCATATAAATTTTGGTGCAAATCCGTCGAAAATTGCGGCCGTGCATTCGTCACACACACACACACGCGCGCGCGCACACACACACACACACACACACCCACATCCTGACTTTTATTGATAGAAATTTACATTACTTGGTGTAAATTAACAAAAAAAACAAACCTAAAAACTCTTCTTTTTTAAAAGATTTTGCTAAATGTTCAAGTCATACAAGAGGGAAGTTAGTGCAGATAAAATATCGACTCGTGGGATGAATCTGTCCGAATGGAACTTCCTCCTAGCAAATGGAAGACAACGGAGATGAGTATGATTTTCCCTTGTTTAAATGGCGTGATGGATCTTAGTTGTAAATGTCCAATGTTTTGGAACCAAGGAAGGTTTCAATAGAAATGGGAATAGGTAAGCGAAAGGCTTACGATGTTGCAGCATTAGGGGATGGAATTTTACATGAAAAAATCGATTCTTTCCACTATCGATGGGAGTTGGGAAATGCAAAGTCAGTCTTGGCCTTCCCGCTAACTTGGAGCATGTGCATGTAAATTTTATGTTCAAATCCGTCGAAAATTGCGGCCGTGCATTCGGTACGCACATACACACACATCCTGCCTTTTATAGATAGAGATTAGTAAACTTTAAAGAAATATACCTTATCCCGATATAGAAATTGACTGTTAACTGTAGCATGAAACGTTTCTGTGTAAAATTCAGCCATTTCTCTTAATTATTCCATGACTCCTGACCGTTTTTCTTTGTTCAATAATTAAGTTTTTGTGTACTTTTTAACGGTCTCACCCCATACAAGGCAGCAAAGTCATTCAAGCACAAGGAGTTTGATGCAATGGAATAACAAGTCAACGCCATGAATGATTACACTATAGGTCGTAAGTGCCTCTAAAGTCAACTGTCTACGAGAGACTGAGGAAGAGAGAGCTCTCCAGTTATTCACTGTCGAACTCTTTGCCTTGACCAGAGAGGATCCAGACGAGGCTTTGCCGAAGGGCAAAGTTTCGTCCGGGCAGGTAGACAGACCCTTAACCCGCTTATGCGGCTTCTATTTTTGGCCGAGCCTACGTACCAGGAGAACCCACGGTAAACTCGGCCTTGTGCCACATATATCCCTCGTGGGGAAGCTGTTAAATTTCAAGAGTGAGAGAGAGATTTCGCAAGCACGCCCGACCTTACAATTAGTGGCACTCACTACTAGATTGACCTGTGTGTATAACTGTACCGTATTTCATATTGTACTGGTTTTGTACAATAATCCTTTCTTCTGTTATACACCTGGTGTTAAGTTTTTATTCCCTTAGCACGGAATATAACAGATTTACCGGCTGTGGAAGAATTAGGAATATAAACTTTAATAATGAGCGGGAAGAAGAAAGAGAAGTTACGTGGACAGTAGATAGCGATTGACATTGCATTTACATTTTTGAAGATTAATGTTGGCTGGAAAGCATGGACCCGGAAGAGAGTTCCACATGGGACAGGTGCGAGAAACTGTTAGCGTAGAATTCACGTTTACATTTAGCCAGTTCAACTTTAAAATTGCGAGACCTCGTCGCTAATCAAGTATTGCAGTTCTATTCATAAAGTCTAAATACTATAACGAAGAGTTCGAACAATTACTATAAAAGTATTTATAGAAAAATCACAGAGAAAGAACATTAGAGCAGCGAGGAATTATCAGAGACCGAGCTGCCAGATCAGGACCAATAATATTGCTGATTCTTCTCTGGATTTTATGAAGGAGCCCAAGGTAAATAGCAGGGGCACGGAACCATATGAGGCAGCAATATTGTTAGCATGGATGAGTGGTAGACTTATAGATATGTAAGATAGATTCTGGGGAGAAAAATTGTCTCGCACGACACAGTGAACCAACTTTCTTCGTAGGTGACTTAGAAATTGATTCAGCATATTCTTTCCACTTCATGAAGCGCAAAGAGTCACTTTCCTACTGAAGGAAGGCAAAAAAAAAAATCTGTCAGATGATTAATCGAAAAAAAATTTTTTTTTTTGAGCGTTAAAATTAACAAGCTCTCTTTTGCCCAAGTTAACGCCAGACTTAATATCGAGGCTGATCAGTATGACAATGTCAAAATGCTAGTTGATGTCCGTCGGTAATGGAGGTATTTAATAATTCCGTACTTTTAGTAATAGTAAACACAGAGAATATTTTAACAAATCGCAGTAAATCTATTTAAAAGTACTAATATTGCTCTACGTTGTCACACGTGATCAGAAAACACAAGATCACCTTGCAAGCTTTGCAACTCTTTATAATTAAGCTTTATTCAGACATTTTTGTTGTTAGCAAACTGACTCTTTTATAATTAATACGGTTTTTCCTAGCGTAGTGCAACTCATTAAGAGATGCTTTCAAGTACGCAGATGCTATCACAGTGTACACTAGCGCCTCTAGTGTGTATATTGAATCAACACGGGGTAATCAAGGGAGACAACCAGACAGCGATATTGCTGGATTTTGCTTTCATAATAGGATTTTAAAGAGATTTCATTTTGCGTTCTCCTTTTTGCGCTGCACATTAAGATTAAGGAAAGAGAAAGAAAATAATAAGGTATTAAGATAAAAAGCGGGAGATGTAAAGAAGATACAAAAATGAAAAAGAGTTTGACAACGCTAAAAAATATGGCGGCTGTAGTATATTCAAGTAATAACATGATTTCTACATTCAGTTTTCTTAACACCATCAGACGTAATTACACAGAAAAAGAATTATTATCAGAAAATGAATGCACATATATTAAATACATATATATTGTAATGATATATAGGTATTGAAAGCTATATGGCGGGTAATGTTTAATGCAATTTCTGAAATTGGTTATTTGTTTATTATCGCCAAAACCGAAAGAGAAAAATGTCTTTAGGAGCTTTAAAAAAGGGATAGATTTATTGAGCACATACGTGTGCCATGGCGTTTGGCATGTAACACAATCTTCACATATCAAATACGGAATTGAGTCTTTTTAATTGTTTTAAAGAATGTACAGCTTTCGAAGCTTATGCAAAAGAAAATTTTAATAAAATTAATAAACTAATATTATTTACTATATTTTTCATTGAATTATTTATTTTTGTGCATATTTTTAATCCACCATCCGTCCTTGCATATTGCAGCCATATCTGGTTTTGTGCTCCTTCGATTAAATCTACTTTAAAACTCGACCTTGTATCGCATTCGGTAGCGACGTGGGCACTCTTTGCTGATTTGTTGTTCAGTTTCTTTTTTATCAGGACCAGAGGTCCAACCAGAACAGGAACAGTTTTAGTTTATTTTTTATGTGCCACATTTCTTCTATTTCAATTAGATTCTTGAAAGAATTCAAAGAAGGGTTTGTGATGTAATCGGTTATGATCGGGCATCTCAGCTTCAGTTATTTTTCCATCTTTGTGATGTGGTGCTTCTCAACGCAGCGTCAATCGATATGTCTTCCGGAATTCTCTGTCTTTCATTATCTTTTCTCCTCACTAAAGTTTTACTTTCTTTAATATTGAAATAGCTAGATGAAACCGTATGTTCTATTCTAATGGTTTCTTCTTTTGTACTTTTCACCTGTGCAATTCTCTTCTGTTTTTTATTTTTTTAAAATTTTTTTTACTTTCCTACAATCTTCAAAAATTTAAATGCAACTTTAATAAGTGTTCATCTCACATCGGTTGTGGAGGTCGTGTCAAACACTCTGTAGCATGTCTTAGGTAACATTATCCATTACGGCAGTGTTTCTCTGCTTCAGTTCATCAATGCTTTTCATTTGTCATTTCAGCTTTTGGAAGTAAAGTCTGATGATCCAGAACCCTGTTAAAGAGGTTATGGCGAAATAGCTTATTACATGGAATCTTAACGTGGTCTGTCTTTTATTCAAACATATACGCTCTGAATCTTACATTGAGCTCTCTGGATATCATCCTCCTCAGGTCTATCCATACGGATTACCTAAATTTGAATAAAATATATATATATATATATATATATATATATATATATATATATATATATATATATAGCGATAAGGCTTTTTGGGCAAAAAAGGTTGAACGCCCTACCTAGTTACCCAAGCAGTTCATTATTCATGCTTACCTTTTCCCAGGGTCTCTCTAGTTAAATTTATTGATATTCAATATCTATATTTTTTTCTTTAATACAAATGTAATAATGTGCCATCGCCTCCCTCTGTCTTTTTTTTAAACAAATACTTTCACGGTAACTGCTCCGGGGAGCTGCTTTCGCTGGTTCCCAGACTTCATGAATTTAAGCGTTCTACTAGGCTTGAATCTCGCTCAAAACTTTTCACCGTCGAAACTGTTAAATGTGGCCGTCTCATCTAGTCCAATAGCTTCATGTCTCGCACCTCTCGCCTTTGGAACTCCCTTCCCTATTCCAGTTTCCCTGAGAGCTATAATCTCCAACTATTCAAATGTAATGTCAATCGACATCTCCAGTTGCCTTGATATATCCACTATCCTTCTCATTCTTTCCTCTATCACTTCTATCTGATCTTGCTCAAAATCTTCTCGCCTTTGGAACTCCCTCCCCTATTCCTGTTTCCTTGATAGCTATAATCTTCAACTATTCAAATGTAATGTCAATCGACGTCTCCAGATGCCTTGATCTATCCCCTAACCTTCTCTTCATCCTTTCCTCTATCACTCCTATTTGCTCCAGCTCTAACTCTCTGTAACCCCTTGTGTGCTAGTGGATTCCCGTCTTGTTTGGGGTGAAACGCTGAAAAAAAATCCATTTCTTATTGAAAATATTTTTTCCTGCAGGTTCCCTTTAGATTGATAAAATGGAGGCTACCCTGGTTTTCTTGAAGTTTCCAAGGTCTGACACTCAACTTCCCGAGAGCACCTCTCTGCGGCTGCTCGGTTTCACGTTGACTGCTGACCTGAGATGGAACAAATACATTGAGTCAATTGCTTCGTCCACCGCAAGGAAAGTTGGCTCCCTGTGCCGCGCTAGGAATTTTTCTCCCAGGACTCGATCCTTCAGATCTACAAATCAACAATTCGCCCTTGCATGGAGTATTGCTGCCATATATGGTCTGGTGCACCTTTTGTTTGACTCGGGCTTCTGGATAAGATCCAGAGGCGGATATGCAATATAATTGGCCCTGTTCTGGCATCTCGTCTACAGTCGCTTTCTCACAGACACGCCGTCGCCTCTCTCTGTCTGTTTTACAAATATTTTCATGGCAATTGCTCCGAGGAGCTGCATTCGCTGGTTCCCAGACTGCCATGAATTCAAACGCCCTACGAGACTGTCATCCCGCTCTCACACCTTCACTGTCGAAACTACTAAATGTAGCCGCCTCTTTTACTCCAGTATCTTCATATCTCGCACCTCTCGCATGTGGAACTCCCTTCCCTATTACAGTTTCCCTGAGAGCTATAATCTCCAACGATTCAAATGTAATGTCAATCGACATCTCCAGTTGCCTTGATATATCCACTATCCTTCTCATTCTTTCCTCTATCACTCCTATCTGATCTTGCTTCAAATCTTCTGTAACCCTTTGCGTCCTAGTGGTTCCCCGCCTTGCTTGGGGTGAAACGTTTAAAAATATCTCATAATAAAGCAAATCATCATCACAATTACCGTACATCCACGAGCATCATGCGACTTTTGAAGACCTAATTTTGAAGCTAATTTTAAGTGGGATCTCATCAGACACGAGATATAAAATTAGCGTATGTACTGTCGGCCCAGGCTACACCATTGACCAAACTATATATGCATTTTATGTAGTCAAATTAGCTTCAAAATTAAGTCTTCAAAATCACATGTTACACAAGTATATACGGCAGATGTATTTTACACGACTATAGCCATTATAGACGTTAAAGATTTTCCTTTATTTAGACGTAACTGTCTTTGTTTAAAAGTCTTACAATGATTCTATTTCTCATCGACAACGACTATATATTACACTAGTATATTGTCAGTAGTTCGAGATATTGAAAACCTTCGTTCACATAGCTTTTTATTTGCTTTGTTTGAAATTTCTATCATCATTCCACTTATCCTTGCCAGCGACTATATTTTACACAACTATAGTCTCTATATGTAGAGTTGTTGAAGACTTTCTTTGATCTAACTATAATTTTCTTTGTTTAGGATCCTTGTCAAAAAATCCATTTTTCATCGCCATTTTTGTTCATTCGTGGTTCCAACTTTCCTAGGTTCTGCATTTCGAATACACCACGTGAGCAAACACTTTATGTTTCACATCATTCGTTAGATAACATTGATCGTCTGCAAGCATTGATCCTGATTGCTTCAGCTGTAGGACAATTGTCAAAGCCGTACGAGTTCATCTCTCACCGAGAGGTTATTTTTCCCTAATACCCACTGTTAGTTACAGTCTGCAGAGTGACGGCTTGAATAATTGCGATGAAAGCACAGTTTAAATTAAGATTAAACAAACACTTGTCAAAATCACTGTTTACAGATAAATTCAAATATTTGTTACTGGCTACAGAATGCCAGTCCGTATCACTGCGTTGATAATAGAAATTAATTTATTCTTTTTTAAAACCCAATGATAGTAGAAAATGAATATTTTTCGTCAGAATCTATCTAGCACATTTAAAAATCTACCATTCGTCTGTAGATTGAATATTGCTACCATGTCTGTGCTCCGGCTGTTTTAGTGCAAGTAATAACCAATTATCGTTAAATTATACTTTTTTTTATTGATTGACTAGTTCGTTGTCTACTGTTTATCAACACTTTTCAGGTTATTTAAAGACAGAAAATATATTTAGGCTGTAATATTGTTTTTTGAGATAATAATGGTTTAATGATAAAAATGTTACAAATTAACCCATATATGTGGGGAGATACGGTGGATTCATAACTAATCGGAATTTGAATAAAAAAAAACAAGAAATTCTAATGTGAATACAAAGTGGGGAATCAATTCTATATTACAATCAATATATAAACATATCCCTCAATTTGTGGCCACGTTAGTTAGTATAAATTTATTCAGAGAATGTAAATAAATCTTAAATAGATTCCTGTGTAGTTGATCAGTGTTTGATTGATAGAATCGTTTTTTACTGCTAATCAAACCTTTGCGGATTATTTAAAACCATAAAACACATTCAGAGTACAAGAATTCTTTGAGATAATAATAGTTAAGTGATAATTACGCTATAGTTAGAGTTAGAAGATGTGCGTTCATGCCTTTCTCGGTGATATTTGCGTATAAGTCAATATAACAAATCCAATAAGAATTAGAACTTGGCTCTCGGATTAACAATTCCAAGCCATTATTCACTTAACCACCCGCACATCAAATCTTACCGCATCAAGTATTACCATAAAATATTTACATTATTCGGACTATTGTCCTCATCTTTTTCGCCATGTTTATCACAACGTTTCGGCCGTTGTACGCTCCTGCCTTCTGGTTGGAATATCGATATATAGTATTGCCATCTATCTATGTACGGGCCAGGCTCGACGTTGCTTAACTTCGGTTATTGTTCTGAAACCGGTGATTGAACGTGTTGTAGCTGTAATCTGTGCATATTTTGAATCAACAATTCGTTTATGCATTGAACATCACAAACATAACTGGTTTGGTGGTGTTTCTATTTATATCTAGAATCTAAAGAAGTATCTGCAATATTATTGGACCTGACATGACATCTCGACTTCAATGACTTTTCAACCGCCGTGACGTATATGTTCTCATAATCTCCCCTTCTTCGGACGTCGAGCGCGTGAATTTAAGCGTACTATTGGATTAGCAACAAGGTTTCATCATTTGGCTGCTTAATACCTTCATCAAACCGTAATTTCTATTCTAATAGTTTCGTTTTTATCACTTCTCACCTAGGGAACTCTCTCTTGCTTTCCTGACGCCTACAGTCTTCAAAAATCTAAATGCAGCGTTCAATCGTCATCGTCTGTCTTTGTGATTTCTATTCCTTTATTATCCTTTTGTCTTCTCTTCTCATTCTCTTTTCACTCTTAATAACCTGTTGCCTCTTAGTGGCATTATTGCCTTGCCTGGTGTGAAATGATTAAACAAATAAATGATAACTGAATACAAGATCATGTCTGCAACTCATACCACACGTGTACGTAAACAAGATGGCGAAAAACAGTTGATGTAATTGTTTAATAAATCTCACTTGGGGTATAAGGACCTAAGTAAACGGACAGTAATAATAGTAATGGTTGAAGTTTTTTAAAAAAATCGAGGTTATAGAAAGAAAAAAAAAACAACAATAAGAAAGAATATAAATGATGACAGAGAAAATTTTTCTCCAAAACAAATAAAAAAATGTTGCAGCGGAGAGAGCGCTTGGCATCAACACCGATTCTTTGGAGATCGTTTCTGTTTGCTTCTCGGATTGGTGCATAATCGAAACGAATAATTTGGTTGGCCTTTTTCGCCGTCGCCGGTTTACAAAGGTCAAAGGTAACGTAAACAAGAACCTTTTTAGCGAGTCTCGACGGCAAGTAAAGGCCTCGAGAATCTCGTGCTGAAACGAGAAGCGCCAATCCGTTTGGTTTTCTTTTTGAAGATTTTACACACACACACACACACACACACACACACACACACACACACACACACACACACACACACACACATATATATATATATATATATATATATATATATATATATATATATATATAATTTAAAAAAACATCAGTCGCGTCATTTATTTTTGCATTTTTTGTTTACGTTAGAAAGTTTACTGGCGATTTAGAGAGAATGTAAATAAAGTGAGACATATAAACAGAAAAGAGGCTGGAAGTTCAATAGAGAGAGGGTATATAAAAAAAAGACTAAGAATGAACGAGAATGAGAAAGAGAAATACAGAAAAAAATATAGATAGTAAGAGAAAGAAAAAAATATTCATTATAATTAAAGTGGTCAAATACATTGTATATAGCGGATGTAACATCGAAATTGTCTAAATCGTGCAACTGCATAATTGTCCATCCTATAAAATATTTAATATCTAAAAAAAAAAACCCACAAAACTAATTGATTTTTTCCAGGGTTTCAGATAACACATTTAGCGATCATGACACTATTTATCGTAAGATTCGCTGAAAAACCCTTTGATTTATTCAGCTAGAAAGAGAACAGTTTAAAATCGGTTTGTGTCAGACGCACTATGTCATTCAAACTGAGTAATGTTGAGAGGAAAAAAAAATCATTCAGACGTTCAGTAAGGGTACCAACATTCATACTCTGGCTTACATCTTTAAAGTCCATTTAAGAACCATCAAGAGGGAACAGTAGAGGGGAAAACTAGATCAGGAGGTAAGAACAGGAAGATGGATCATCATTTCAACTTAGAGCTAAAGAGATCAATTAGAAAAGATCCAACTCAATCCATAAGACTTTTGGCACGTGAGAGAGAAATTTCAGCTATGACAGTTGAAAGAGCAATGAAAAGAGACTTGAAAATGAAATCCTACGTGAAAGCTGTGTGTCATTATGTTACTCCAGGACAGAAAGTCAGAAGTTTAGAGAGGGCAGAGCTCATTTTGAGTAAGTTGGAAAATGATCCTGGAATAATATACATATATATATGAACTTAATTTCAGTCTTTCATGATCTTCCGATATTAGCTATGAGTAATTAATGATGAACATCTCATTTTTTATGATCGATTTTATCACGATTTTTCTGTTAAGCTTAGAAAGTAATTATTCATTCTTATTACTTAATGATGTTATAAAAACCTCAGAGAATCCCATTAAGATATTTTACATAATTTCTAAGATACAACGGTTCAGAGCTTTATCTAACAAAGGGACACTTTTGCTTTTACATGATTTTGACAATTTTGCTGTTACATCCGATATATATATATATATATATATATATATATATATATATATATATATATATAAATTGACATACCTGAAGAACGGTCGGACAGGTTTACCTACGAAAAATCTAGAGTTGTGGTGTATATATATATATATATATATATATATATATATATATATATATATATATATATATATATATATATGAATAGACGTACATTATGATAACAGAGAGATAAACACTGGTGATTGTTTCACGCTTCCAGACTACTTTCACGTCTGCTGACCATTCCTGAAGATCGTTTGAAACATGAAAATTATTTCGTTATTCAATGTTGATGTCTACATCCATACTCTCTATATATACATAGTAAGCCCCCCTCTCTCTCTCTTCTTGTAACGGCATTCACCCGAGGTGGGTTGAGCCGGCTCCAATATTGGAGTTTCATGGGAATTTGAAATTCACAAGCGATCCCCAAACCAGCATGTATAGCACATGAGATTTGATTATAGCGGTGAAGGTTTCGTGCAGGACCATCCACACTTTTCGAAGGGCCGATTACAGAGACCTGGTGCACTCCGAAGGTTTTGAATTCAGAGTTTTCCTTCTCCTAGACTAGTTGCCATCCAAGGCTATAGAACCCATTCTGTCCTGCTATTTACCCATAGCTGGAGGGAGAAGAAGAGGATTCACACCTTTCCCAAGGGTATTAGCACGTAAGTGAATGTAATGAATTCGACTGGAATTTGAACTCGGCTCTCCGATTAATCAATACAAGCCGCTATCCATTACTCCACCGTTCCTCCACCCAAAGTGAGCCCTCCTTCGCTATGAATAGTTTTTATAGTATCCTAATAAAATTGTACCTGCACTCGTTTGTTTACATGACAGTTACACTCTGCCAATTCCTAACCTAATAAATAATGGGCTATATAAAAGAGGACAAAGGACATTACGTGTTTTCAGTGAGAAAATTAAAGAAATAAATGTGAAGAGAGAGAGAGAGAATCAGACGAAGCTGATCAGAACAGATACTACACTTGATCTGAACCAGATAATCGATTTTAATTTCTTGCACCCTCATGCTGGCAGGACGTCACACAAGATTAGTTTCATATTGGCGGCGTGTGGTGCTCACCTGGTCCAGATTCATACATAAGCCTCGACCGTCGGTTGTCCTGGCAACGGTATTACTACCGATCCTCCTCTTCTTTAGTGCAGTGAGAGAGGAATTAACGCGGGAAGCTGTTTACCTTCACCAGCTGCTTCTGAATAATAATTTCAGTTGTGCTCTGCTCGAAGACGGAGAAACAACTGAGAGATGATATGTGGTTTATCCGTCTGATGTCAGATACTACACTTTGATCCCAAACAAAAATCCGAGAAGCCAGTGACACCGAGATAAATTCGCCATTTTTCATTGACGTACGACAGAAACCAAGTAATTGACGCCGTGACATATTATTGTTAAAACTGTACAATATTTATAAAAATATTGTGTTAGTTATATATATATATATATATATATATATATATATATATATATATATATATATATATATATATATATATATATATCGGTGATTACCTAATTTTCTATACTTAATCTTTTTTTATTATATCGACCATTTTTAATATTACTGTTTCATGGTCTAATTTAACTCTGACCATTAATTACTTTAATATATATATATATATATATATATGTGTGTGTGTGTGTGTTTCTTAATGTAAGTAATTCATCGAGTCTAGAAAGCACTGGACGCCCGTTTCGTCCTATATTTGGGTTGCATCAGCAGTACGAATCCCCTACCGAGAATTGAAACCCGGACAGTTATGATATGAGGTAAACGTCCAGTGCTTTCTGCATTCTGTTGGTGTTTCTTCTAGACTCACTGAATAACTTTATGATGATTATCTCAAATCCTCTTAATAATTTCTATCATATATATACATAGTAAATACGTAATTACATATGTACATAGATACGTACACATAATTTTTCTGTATTCATACTCTATATTATATACATTATATCTGTTATAAGCGTTACCAAAATGGCCGGGTTCCTTAATACCAATCAGAATCAGCAACCAAAACCCTGTAAATGAAAAGTCGCAGCCACTGATCAATAAGTTATGATAGATTATTCCATTATGGCCATGGTAGAAAAAAAAACATTCAGCTATAATGTAACTTCCTTGTGCCATTTCTGTAAATATTTTCATAATAATTCTTCAGGTGAACTATTCCCTATGGTAGCTAGACTTTATGAATTTAAGCAGAGTACAAGATTGGTCGTAAGGTCTCATCATTTTACAGTTGAAATGGCTAAATGCAAAGTTAAGTTCTATGCTAACAGTTTTTTCTCACTTATTCTGATGAATTAACGTTGGAGTAATCGATAATAGCTAGGACTGAGGAATCGAAAAGCCGAGTTCGAATTCCAGTATAAGCCATTGCATTCACTTACGTGCTTATACCCTCGGGAAAGGTATGAATCCTCTTCTCCCCACCCCCAGCTATGGGTAAATAGCAGGACAGACCGGGTTCTATAGCCTTGGATGGCAACTGGTCTACCATAGAAAGAAATGGCAATCTACTGCAAGAAAAAATCTGCTTCGTCAGCCATGTATCGAAAGGGACATAATCGCCTATGCGTGTATCACGCATGAAAACTATCCGACTGATAAGTGACTTGATTCGTGGCAAGTCTCATCATTTTACAGTATAAATGTCTAGATTTAACCATAATTTCAATGCTAACAGTTTCTTCACACTTATTCTGCTGACGTTTCCGCTATGGTACCTAGACTGTATTAATTTAAGCGTAGTACTAGATTGCTAGCAAGGTCTCATCATTTTACCGAAGTAATATCTAGATGTAACCGTTAGTTCTATACTAATATTTTCTTTTCTCACACTTCCCACTTGTGTAACTCTCTTCAGGCGTCTTGCTTTCTAGTTATCTTTGATTTTCAAAAATTTAAATGCAGTGTCAATCGTTATTTAATTCCTGTTCTTTTATGTTTATGTCTCCTTAATAGTGTTTATTTTTCTCATATTCTTTCACAGACACTAAAGTCATACGTTTTAGTGCTTTTATTGGCTGTCTTCATGTTAAATGATTTAAAAGAAAAACATAGCCTAAACAATAAACAAGAGATGACCCTCTTCTCCTGTTCAATGAACATGGGAGAACTATGGGACGGGCGAGAAGTAAACGTATCTTCTACTCGTATTAATTATGCCATCATTCACGCTTCCTGTTACATGTGCTATCCATTTTAGTTGTTGCTGCTGTTGAATATCATGAAGTGATGTGGTTTCTCTTCCACAGAATGGTCGTTTTTCTGAAATAGATGTT
>CAHIKZ030005028.1:2172500-2212500 GCA_903632075.3 Acanthosepion pharaonis | reverse complement strand
AAATATAACATACGTTAATCTATATTTTATAACACACACACACACACATATATATATATATATATATATATATATATATATATAAAACAATGTTATATATAAAACTGTTGTGCAGTTTAATTTATGTTACAATGAATCATTCATAAAAAGAGTAAATTAGTAAAATTAATGAGATAAAATGGTGAATTTACTTCGCTTGCTAAATTTTTAAAAAAGCATTAACCCACTAACCACTGGTATATGCTTGATGATGACCGGAGAACCAGTTGAAAGTACTTTTATATTTAACGAAGACCTTATACAGTTTATAATTTTAAAAAGCAAGGATCATTACATTCATCCAGTGGTTAGTGGTTTAATGCATTTTTAAAATTTAATTAGCAAAGTGATTTCGCCATTTTATCTTCTTAACTATACTAATGTACTTTTTCTATGAATAATATCGACATATCGAATTTGAATTTACAAAAAACACATATACATAATCACAGACAATTTAAACTGCTGAAGAAGGTCTCAGATGAGATTAAAAGCACTTGGGAAAATAAAACTATTTGAAAGAAAATTTTGGCTACCAAGAAATGAATCCCTAAACTTTAAAAGAACAATTAAAACAAATTGAAAAGATATTTCTAAATCATTTAATCAAATCTGTTTGAATGAAGATATATACTGCCAAAATATACCTATCTATATCTATAATTCTAAAAATGTATGTATGTGTGTGTGTGTGTGTGTGTGTGTGTGTGTAATCGGATGTTGTTTATGCGTTTTTACAGTTTTTATCCGATTTCGAAGATATTTTTGTTTGATAGACAATTTTTCAGTGCCGGTTTAGAGTCCACATTGTTGGTGACAATGGCTGTCCACTACTTCCTGTCATTATAACTGTTATGGGATCTTACCCATAATAATAATAATGGACTATTCCATACTTAATAAAGACCGCGCCTCAGGAGCAGGCAAGTAGTCGGTCAGTCAATCGCTAGCATGGACTTGGACAAGTAGTGGCAACTCGGCTCCTGGCACGCTTGCGAGCTACCTGGACCGAGTGTTAATTAGGAGAGTCGATGTAGGGCTCTTAGGGTGTCCAAGTTTCCACTATATAGTTTATACGGATCATAGGCTTGTCCGGGTCCGTGTAAACTTAGATAAGCCTAAGGTTAGAATGGCTGGTTACTGGAAATTTAACTGTTCATTATTTGGTGAGCAGGATTTCCGGGACCAGCTGCTACTAATGATTCAGAGGGAATTGACGGGGGCGGTTGTGGAAAATGCCTGGTGGGGCAAATTAAAATCCAAAATTAGAACGTTTGCTGCCGATTTTAGTCGTCGACTCAATCTAGATAGATTAGCGGCGCAAACGGTTTTAGAAGAAAAGGTTGATAGGGCCGTGAAATCCCGTGTTAGTGGGGATATAGCCATAGCTAAGGCAGAGTTGTCCTCCTTGCTTATCAAAAAAGATCAAGCTCTGGTAGTTAGGGCTATGCTAAAAAGAATGTCTTCTGAGGCGACGAACATGGCCGCTGAATTGCGTGCAGAGGAAAATCGGAACGCGGCTAGGCGACATATAGCGTGCATCACATTGCCGGATAAGCGGACCGTGACTACAAACGCGGGCATATGCGAGGCCTTTCGGGATTACTTTCACGATCTTTTCACCAGTGAGCCCGGTCTGAGCTCTGCTCAGTTCGACGCCTATTTGGCTGACTTTCCCTGCCTTGAGGCAACTGGAAGCGGCTAGGTGCGAGGGTCCCATTACAGAGTCTGAAATCTGGGAAGCGCTGAAGCAGGTTGGCCTGGATAAGTCTCCGGGACTAGATGGTCTTCCCTATGAAGTGTACTTGAGGCTGTCGCCCGTTTTTTGTTCCTTTTGCTGGGACTGATTTTCAACCACTGGATGAAGCAGGGTCTTTACCTCAACGCTTCACCAGGGGTGTGACTCAAGTTGCTGCGTAAGGACAAGAACGGTGGGTATGGGTTAGGGAACTTTCGCCCTTTAACGATGTTAAATACTGACTTAAAGATTTTTGGCGAAGATCTTAGCCAACCGTTTGCAGCTTGTCCTGTCTCGTCTGATTGGCCCCAGAACAGACGTGCTGTGAAGGCAGGACTATTCAGGATAACCTTCATATGGTACGCTTGATCTTAGAACAAGTCGACAGTGAAGCCGCGCTGATCAATTTAGATCAGTCCAAGGCCTTCGATAGGGTTGACCATCGGTTTCGGGAGGCTGTCCTTTCGGCGGCCGGTTTCGAGTCGACTTTCGCTCCTGGATCCGTCTTTTTGTATGCGACCCCCGGTGCGCTGGTGGAAGTGAATGGGGTAAGATCAGAGCCTTTCGTATTGTCTCGCTCCATTCGTCAAGGTTGTCCGCTCTCGCCCTTGCTTTACGTTCTTGCGTTGGAGCCATTCCTTCGCAAGTTAAAGGCGAATCGGTCCTGCGCGGGAAATACCCTGCCTGGGGCTACCACCTCAGCCAGGTATTCTGCCTATGCTGACGACGTTTCGGCTCTTGTGTCGAGCAGAGCCGAGATTGACGAAGTCAGCAAAGAGATCAGTGGGTATGAGATGGTGACAGGGCCAAGATCAACCGCGATAAGTCTGTGGGCTTGCGGTTGGGTGCGTGAAAAGGAGTTTCTTTCCCGGACCTTTCCTCTGGACGGATGGGCCTATCAAGATACTCAGCGTCTGGTTCGGTCCTGATCTCCAGTTGGAAATGAACTGGTCGGAGGTACAAGGGAAGGCCGAGATCGCGGTTAATCTGAGGTCTCGGAAAAGACTTTCCCTGAAGGGAAGGGCGGAAGTGTGTGTTTCACACATCCATCCGATCCTCCTGTACCGACTCTCTGTGCTTTTACTCCCGTATGCCCGACTAATGTCATTAGTCCGGACCTTGTTCTCTTTCTTGTGGAGAGGCAAGGCCCATATGGTATCTCGCGAGGTCTGTTGCCTTCATCCCTCTGAGGGCGGTCTGGGTATGCCTAGCATTGAGATTCGTCAATATATGCTTCGCATTACCTTTCTAGACCGAATGTGTCGCGGGTCGGATGAGGAGGGCGCCTTTTGGAAAGATTTCCCGTCCCTGAGAAGTGTGCACTCGTGCGAAGAAGAGGCCGGCCGTACACCACGTGACGAGTGCGCCTTCTATCGTGAATGTCGTCGCGCTCTGAAGCGCCTCTTACGGGTTTCGGATGGCCTCTCCAACGCCCAGGCGTTGTCTCGCAAGGCATTGTATCAAGTGTTAGTGGGGCCGTAGAAGATGATCTAATTGGCGAGCTCGGTCTTACGAAGCAGGAGGCTCGCTCGATATGGCCTTGGGCGCCCGGGTTGAAATGCCTCAATAACGATGAGGCATCACTCACCTGGCTGGTGATTCGTGAAGCCATCTGGGTCGGCAAGAGACTTTGTTCAGCAGGCTTGGAGAAATATCCAAACTGTCGTCGCTGTACGGGGAAGTCGAGACCATTGGTCACGCCTTCTTTCAGTGCAAGGCAGTAGTGCCGTTGTGCAGGTTTGTTGAAGGCCTCATGGTTCGCATGCTGCAGGGAAAGTTCTTGAAGCCTGTTCTGTTTGTAGCAATGTGGTGCCGCAGATGACGAAGGCTGAGCACTATGTGTTCTGTTGCTTGCTAGGGGTCATGAGAGTCGTGATTTGGACGACGCGTCAGAAGGGATTCTATGTGGGCGAGAAGTTCACTTCTTCCCAACTGATCTTGTACTTTAAGCATCAGCTTAAAGTCAAGATTAGGACGGAAAGGCGGCGGCTCACCTCATCAGAATTTGGCAAAAGGTGGGTGAATCTTGCGCGTATGTGCCGAGTAAAAGGGGCTGACCTTGAGTGGCATTTGGATGCCGGTTAGGCATTAGGATATTGTTTTCCTGGGTTCAACATAGGCAACCCATCCCGGAATTAGGTTAGATTATGTTTTTGTATTTTTTCTTTTAGTTTTTCTTTCCTGTTCTGGTAAACTTAGCTAGGGTGTATTTGCTCATTGGTCCCTTTTATTTCTGTCCCCATTTTCTTTTCCTTTAGTTTAACTCCCCATCCCCTCCCTCGTTTAGGTGGTCAGTGATGTCAGTTCTCTGGTAGATGCGGGGCGCATTTCGTTTCGTGTGTGTGTTTTCGTATTTGTTGTTGTGTATGAATGAGTGTGTGCCTGTGTGAATGCTTGGGAAGAATGAGTGTGGCCTTATTTTCATAAGTCCCGCATTGATTTCGTCCGGTTAACTGATATTTCTGCCACATTCAAAAGTTTGTGGGGGGGTTTATTACTAAGACTATTTTTGTTTGGTTTCTTGTAAATATATTTTGTCATTTTATATATATTCATTGGGGATCTTTTTAGAAATTGTTGTTTTTATGCCCCCCCCCCACTCAGACAACACTTGTACATAAGGAAAGTATTTAGGTTTTTCCTTGAGTCAAAGAGGCATTTTGGTGTATGTAGTAAGAAAGGTATGGATAAATGTGTTGTTTTGGTGAAAGGAATATTGTTCTGTATGATAGGGTCAGTGGTTGTGGCTAGCTAAGTTTTATATTAAGACAAGAGATGACCGTCTATTACCCCAACCCCCCTTTTTGGCCTTGTGCCGCATTTATTGTATATACAATAATAAATAGTGTCGGTCAGTCAATCGACTGGCTGATCGGTTGAACTCTCTGCCTTTGGGCGGGGAGGAACCCAAAGGAGGCTACGCCGAAGGGCGGATTCTCTTTCGGGGAGGTAAACCGACCCTGAACCCGTTTATACGGGTTCAATGAGAATATTTTTGGACGAGCCCACGGGCTCGGAGATCCCACGTTAAAAAGGCCTTGTGGCACATGACGCCCTCGTGGGGGGGGTGACTGAATATCGTCGGTCAGTCAGTCGACTGGCTGATCGGTTGAACTCTGGCGGGGAGGAACCCGATGGAGGCTACGCCGAAGGGCGGATTCTCTTTCGGGGAGGTAAACCGTCCCTGAACCCGTTTATACGGGTTCAATGTGCCTATTTTTGGGCCGAGCCCACGGGCTCGGATATCCCACATTAAATAAACTATCTTGTGTCACATGCTGCCCCAGTGGGGTGGTGACTGAATATGGTCAGTCAGTCAGTCGTTCGCGTCTCGACCAGCTGTTAGGTTGAAATCTCTGCCTTCGGGCGGGGAGAACCAGAAAGAGGCTACGCCGAAGTTTGGATTCTCTTTCGGGGAGGTAAACCGACCCCGAATCCGTTTATACGGGTTCAATGGGCATATTTTTCAATGGGCATATTTTTGGCCGAGCCCACGGGCTCGGAGATCCCACGTTCAAAAGGCCTTGTGCTACATGGCGCCCTCATGGGGGTGGTGACTGAATATTGTCAGTCGAGTCAGTAGTTCAAGTCGAATCAAGAGTCAAGTCATAGGTAGTCCGAAACAGAGTCGCGTTCAGACAATTACTGCAAGGCATTGGAGTTATGATACTGGTCGAGACTACATTGTTCTCTCTACTAAACCTGATTGTTCATACTAACACTTCTACTTCTCTGTATATATTCCTGCTTGTAATATATCTGTGTTATTCCATATCCGTGTTCGAGTTCTTCTTTATTGGTTCTACCTTGGACTATCACCGTGGTACAAGGAACCGGACCATACCAATGGCTCTCCACTACTTCCTGTCCATTATAACTCTCAGCAACGTTTTACTATTTTACTATCTGTTCTTGGAAATATATCTTTCATAAACACTTTGATAAAAATAAATAGTTTAAAGTATTACGATAATATTTATTATTATGCAGTTAAATTTATATAATTAATAATCTATATCTATAGTTCTCAGGATGTGTGTGTGTGTGCGCGCGCGCACGTGATCGGATGTTGTTTTATGCATTTCCACAGTTTCCATCCGATCTTGTTTGATAGATAATTCTTTAGTCCCAGATTGATTTGAAAAAAAATACAACCTTGAAGATGAAAAATCGAAAAAAATGATTTTTTACACTTTGCGAAAAAATCAAAAGGCAACATTTAATGTCTGTAAAAAAACAGCGTACAATCAATTTAGAGTTTGAAAATCTAACGCAAAATAAATATTTTCGTATATTATTATTATGCAAGATTGAGAACGCAAACACTGCCTTTTTCAGGGCCACCCCAAATTCAAAATGTTAACCCCCCCCATTTGGGGATGTGCCTCAGTTACACCCAGTTGTTGTTACTAATATTGATTTTCAGGTGGGATGACTTTAAACTTAAACTGCTCCAATTGAACAGAAAAAAATCACCAGTAATGAAACACCCAGTCGAAGATGGGTTATACTGTTAGTATGTTAAGTCCGACAATTATTTTAATATATGTTCTGTTTTATACGTTATTTTTTATAGATATAATTTTAAAAAAATCCTTTGCTTTTTTTAATTAAACAGTATTGATTATATTTACCGGCCTGAATGTTCGAGAAATTTCGTAGAAAATATTTGGTTCTCCGACAGGAATAAAACCTGTAACCTTAATTGGAACCATTTTTTGATATGACGTGCTGTTAACCATTCACCCACAAAGAAACGATTAGATAGCAAAGTCCAAATTACTGTTTATAAACATACACCTTCGACAATTTTTCTCGCTCGGTCATATCTACTCACGAAACATGTTAACTACGACAACATATTACGAAATTGATTAAGTAAATGCTCTATTAAAGAGTATTAATAAACAATTATCCTCCAAGAGTTACAGGTTCGATTCCTAGAAGTTTTCAACGAAGTTTCACAAACATTCAGATCGGTAAATCTAATTATTATTGTTTAATAAAAAAAAAAGAAAGAGAAAAAAATACTTAAATAAGTTATATCTATAAAATAACGTATATACAGAAATGTATATATATGAAACTATAGACAATTTTTAATCGCGACGTCGACTTATATATATATATATATATATATATATATATATATATATATATATATATATCTGCTCCTGAAATTAATTTCAGTTGAGCACTCTGGGGGAGGTGTGGGTTGGTAAACAGTGACTATTATAGCTATATAGCGAGACTCTTCAATATAAAGCGAATTGAGTCACTGTCAGTCACTGGGCATGTTTCTAAAAATAAATATGCTAAAAATCCACCTTCTTCCCTACCGTGCGCTTAGTGGTTAGAAGCTCCGACTGACACCAATTCAGTCGGGTTTCGATCCTAGATAGAGGCAACCGGATGTCTAGCCACACTGATGAGCTGTAAACAGCGAAACAGTCTGTCTGTGGATGACGTTATATATATATATATATATATATATATATATATATATATATATTCAGAAAATCTGAGTAGGTATTTGAAATGAATCGATGTCTCGGGTAATCTGTCTTACCTGATTTGGCCATTGAAAAATGTCTTGTTGCATACGTAGGTTTCTACCATTGCGTCTGTCTTTTCTATTAATTACTACAGTAATAGATTAATAGAGAGAGAGAGAGAGACATATAAAGAATAAAAGTGAGTAATGCAGCATTAAAGTAAAGTCAGAAAACGAGAGAGGGAGAGAAACAGATATATATAGAGAGAACAGTAAAATGTGTCATGCGGTACTGGAATAAGTGAGAGAGAATAATAGAGAGAGAGAGAGAGATTCATATAAAGAACGAGAGAGATAGAGAAGGGAGCCATACCATATTAGAATAACATAGGGAGAGAGAGAATCAGATAGTCACACAGTATTAAAATAAGAGAGAAGGCGAAAGAGAGAGATATAGAGGGAATGAAAAAACAGATAAAGATGCACAGAGAGAGAGAGAGAGAGAGAGAGTTCGGCAAAGAATCTGAAAGATTTAAACAGATATGATAGAAAAAAGAGAGCGAGAGACAAACAAAAGACAAAGTTGCAGAGAGTGAGAGAGAGAGAAAAAGAAATAGATAATGTTGCAGAGAGGGAGGGAGAGAGAGAGAAAAAGAAATAGATAATGTTGCAGAGAGGGAGGGAGAGAGAGAGAAAAAGAAATAGATAATGTTGCAGAGAGGGAGGAGAGAGAAAAAAGAAATAGATAATGTTGCAGAGAGGGAGGAAAGAGAAAAAGAAATAGATAATGTTGCAGAGAGGGAGGAGAGAGAAAAGAAATAGATAATGTTGCAGAGAAAGGAAATAGATAAATAGATAATGTGCAGAGAGAGAGAGAAAAAGAAATAGATAATGTTGCAGAGAGGGAGGGAGAGAGAGAGAAAAAGAAATAGATAATGTTGCAGAGAGGGAGGGAGAGAGAGAGAAAAAGAAATAGATAATGTTGCAGAGAGGGAGGGAGAGAGAGAGAAATTAACAGATGAAGTAGCAGAGACAGAAGGCGAGAGAGAAGGAAACAGATAAAATGGCCGACAGGTAGAGAGAGAGAGTAAGCAACAGATAAAGTGGTAGAAAGGGGGGCAGAGAGAAAGAATTAGATGAAATGGCAGAGCGAGAGAGAGAGAGAGAGAGAGTCAGTCTAAAATCATAGTATTATACGCTATTATAATAGAAGAAAGAGAGTGATAGATACATAACGACAGAGAGAGAATTACATATACAGTGTAACCCGGATATAAGAGAGTTGTCAGGACCGGAGAAGAAGTCTCTTATATCCGGGATTCTCTTATATCCGGGTTTGGTCTATTTTATATATACATTAACACAGGCTCTAATTTGGGACCAGATAACATCTCTCTTATATCCGGGTTTCTATTATATCCGGGTCTATTATATCCGGGTTACACTGTAATAAGAAAGTGTCATAGATCACTAAAATAAGAGACATAGTAAGAGAAAAGCAGAGGGTGGGATAAGCAATCACAAAGAGAAATATTATACGAGTAAGAGAGAGCGAGAGAGATGTAGATAGAGAGCGAGAATCAATTAATAAGGAAGATAAACATACAGCATTAGAATAAGAGGGGGTAAGAAAGAGAGAGATAAAGATAGATATAGAGAAGGAAGGTCAAGCACAGAATCCAGTATTAGCGGAAGAGGGGGAAACAGAATAAGAGCGAGAGAGAAAGGGGAGAGAAGCAAATAATCTGAAGGTAGTCATACAGAGAAAGATAAACGGTTATAAAGAGAGACAGGGAATTAGAAAAAAAAAGCATACGAAATAAGAGAGGGGGGGAAGAGCAAGAGAAAGAGAGAGTCAGAAAGTGAATCATATAGGCTACGAATAAGAGAGAGAATGAGAGAGAGAGAGGAAAGAAAATAATTAGAAAGAATGAGAGAGAGAAAGAGAGAGAGAGAGAGACACAGAAAGAGAAAAGAAAATAATTAGAAAGAATAAGAGAGGAATACAGCCAAATTGAAATAGAAAGAGAGTCAAATAGTCAGAAAGTGAGTCATACAGGAGTTATATAGGATCCGAATAAGAGCAAGAGAGAAAACAAAAGAATTACAAAGAAAACTAGTATTAGAGAGAGAGAGAGAGAGAGAGAGAGAGAGCAAGACAGATACAGCTATAGAGAAAAAGAAAGAGAGAGTCAAACAAATAATCCGTAATACAGAATGGAAACAAAAAAAAAAAAACAGTAAAAGAGAGAGAGAGAGAGAGAGAGAGAGAGAGAGAGCGGGGGACATGTAATCCGATGAGATTCATATAATCTTAGAAAAAGAGAGAGGGAGTGAGAAAGTGAGAGAGAGGAAGATGCAGATAAAGAGAGAGAGAATCAACAAATCAGAAAGAGAATCATTCATTATTAGAATGAGAGAGAAAGAGACAGTTAAATACAGAGACAGATATATATATATATAGGGAGAAAGAGAGAGTAAAACAATAGTCATCCTCTATTAGAATAAGAGAGAGGAGAGCGGGAGCTAAAGAGAAGCATATATATATATATATATATATATATATATATATATATATATATATAAACAACAAATAATCCGAAGAGAACCATACAGTATTAGAATGGGAGGAGAGAGAAATGAGAAAAAAGAGATGGAGAATACGAAAATACATATAGAAAAAGCGCGAGAGAGAGAGAAAAGGGGGAGGGAGAAGGAGAGATCAAGAGAAAGCGCACTAAAGAAAGAGAGAGTCAGATAAAGAATCACAAAGAGGATTTTAGAGTGTTAGACACTGATTATATGAGAGCGAACCATCGTCAAAGAATCTAATCACTTAATGGCATTGCCTCTCCCAAGATCACTGTCAGTTTGCCAATTCTCAGCATTGATCATCAAATACCGGCCGCCGGAATCGATCTCGAATTGCCAGCGTGTCCCAATCAGTGCTTTTGTAGAGACCTCTTCAAATTATAAGCAACTACATCCGTTACGTCAATCGCAGGAGCTAAAATAAAATGGCCGTCCGCACACTTCCGGTTAAAGTTCTTTTGATCAGGACATTTACAAGTGCAAGTCGAAAGTACCCACATCCGGCTTTTCAAACAGCCGGTCTCAGAGCCGACCCACTCACACGAATCGGTCAGAGGAGCACAGAATCAAGCAAGATGAGAATATTGACGCATGGAAACAGAAAACCGCCCGATTCACAGGAGAGAATCCGAAAATTGTTACACAGATTTACACGCAAACGAAAATAAAGTATTTATTTCGACCATGTCTATTCTCTTTCGAGTTGTGGCTTTTCAATCCCATCAGACTGCAGTGGGCGGAGCCTATTTAGAAGCCAACCTTCATCTCGTATCGTTACGATGAGTCAGTCCGCTAAGCCTATCCACTCACAATGGCTACTAGATACCCATAAATATCTGAAAATCTATAGCTCATGATTGGTATTCTAAAACAAACAAGATAGATTTGTAAGAATATAAAAGGGACATTAATACAAGTATTGATTCCTGACTACTGATTATCTCTGTCTTCCTGATTCCCAATGCATTTCTATAGGAAAATTATCAACAATAGATTTACGTTAAGCAAGCAATAGCAATTTCTTTAAATAATACTTGCATTCACATCATTGAGAATCCATTTGTTATTGATTATTAAGAATCGATTTTTATTATACATATAGTAAATAGCCTTTTTCTGGATGTAATAATTACCTTTTCTTCTTAACCACTAGCCAAAAAAAAAAAATGCTATTACTTAAAAGAGTAAATAGTTGATACATCCTGAAGAGTGGATTGAGCGGTTTGCCTACGAACCTCTGGAGTGGGGATGCTGAAGATAACATCAATCAGCCAAATGACAAATTTTACTCACATTAAAACCCGGATATAAGAGACCCGGATATAAGAGAAACCCGGGTATAAGAGAGATTTTCTCTGGTCCCAAATTAGAGCCTGTGTTAATGTATATAAAATAGACCAAACCCGGATATAAGAGACTTCTTCTCCGGTCCCGACAACTCTCTTATATCCGGGTTACACTGTATTTAATACATCAAGATAAAAATGTCAATGTGTGCAGAGGAATACAATTGTAGAAAGATGAAAGAAATAAACATTTCTATAAATTTAACAAATTAAGTTATATTTAAATAATGTTCATATTAAACAAAATAATAAAATATTCGATCAGCTGTTAAGAAAGTTGGTTCACTGTGTCGTGCGAGACAATTTTCCTCTCCAGAATCTGTCTTATATATCTCTAAGTCTACAATTCGTCTATGATTAGAATATTGCTGCCATATATGGTCCATTGCCCCTGCTATTTACCTTGAGTTCTTTGAAAAAATCCAAATAAGAATCAGCAATATTATCGGTCCTGGTCTGGCGATTCGTCTTAAGTCCCTTTACTACCGCCATGATGTTGCCTTTTTTTATAAATAATTTCATGGTAATTGTTCAGATGAGCTCTTAGCTGTGGTACCTAGACTTTTGGAATTTAAGCGCAGTACTAGACTGGCACCGAAATCTCTTTGATTTACAGTTGTATTGACAAGATGTAACCATAAATTCTATGTTAACAGTTTCTTTTCTCGCACATTTTGCTTGAAGAAGTTCTTTCTTGCACCATGCTTTCCAGATAATTTTAATCTGCAAAAAAAATAATTTCAATATCAATCGCTATCTGCTGTCTTCATTCGTTTTTTCTCTTCCAGCTTATTAATAATGTTTCTGTTCCTAACACTTTTACACTCTGTAATCCCTTGTGTCTTAGTAGATCTACTGCTTTGCGTGGGGTGAAATCGATTTAAAAAATAATTTGAAAAATAATAAAAATGATGATAATATAATAAACAATATTAATAAAAAAACTAATAAAAAATTTGAAAAAAAATAATAAAAAATTGGTTGACTCAATTACTAAATCTGCAGTTCAGAAAATTGTTTCAGTTAGAGAATTACTCTCGCCGGAATCTATCTTAGGTATTTATATGTCTAGCACTCATCCATGCTTCACAAATTGCTGAAACATATAGTCTGGTGCTTCTGCTATATATCTAGATAGCCATGATAAAATCCAAAGAAGTATCTACGATGTTATTGGTGTGTGTATATTGGGTTAATAAATTAATTGAAAAACTACAAACATTAAAAAAAACAAAAAAACAAATAAACAAGTATTTCTTTTCCAGCAGGAACACTTTCATATCAAGGCACTTAAACCGTGCTAATCTTTATTATAATTGCAACACAGCTTTAGTCATTTTGCCGACGCCATAATGTAGCTTTCCTGTACCTTTTCTATAAATTCTTTCATGATAATTGTTCTGATGTACTTTCCTCTATTATTATTTCTATTCACCACCCCTACATAAAATTGGACATATGGGAACTAGCCAAGATTTCATAGAGACATGAGGTATTATGGTGACTGTATTAACAATGGTAAGGATGTATTTTTGGGTGTAAAGAATACTGTAGTATGTTTGGGTCAGTAATCGTGGCTAACTAAATTTAAGATAGGACAGATTAAAAACCAGCCCTCCTCCATTTCCTCCTTTGGACTTGTGCCACATTTTTTAAGAATAAATTTTATTTCTTTTTTATGATACTTAGGATTTATGAATTGAAGCGCTGTACTAGATTTGCGGAAAAGTCTCATCATTTTACAGATAAATTGGCTAGATGTAATCATATGTCCTTTCCTAAGAGTCTCGTTTCTCTCCCTTCTCGACTGAGAAACTCATTTTGCTTTCCAGGCAACTTTGATCTTCAAAAATTTAATCGTAATGTCAATCGTTATCTACTGTATTCTTGATTCTTCTTCTTTTATTGTTCCCGCTCCTTAAAATATCTCTCCTTTATCTGATTTTATCACACTCTGTAACTTCTTGGGTCTTAGCGGCTTTACTTCCTTGCTTGGGGTGAAATGATTTAAAAATTTAAATGAAATGTCAATCGCTATAAACTGTTTTCTTAATTCTTTCTTTTTTATTATTCTGTCTCCTTAGAAATATCTCCTTTTCACTGATTCTTTTACATTCCGTAACCTCTTGTGTCTTAGTGGTTTTATTACCTTAATTGGGGTGAAATGATACAGAAATTAAAATGCAATGGAATTCGTTATCTACTGTCTTCTTGATGCGTCTTTTTTCTTGTTTCGCTTCTTCATAATGTTTTTCGCTTTTCTTATTTTTTCACACTAAGTAACTCTTTGTGTATTAGTAGCTTTATTGGCTTACTTGGGGTGAAATGATAAAAATGAATGAAAAAAAATCATAATAAAAATATTCATAATAGTTGCATCGAAATATACATCAAATATCGTCAACTAGCAGTATAACCCGTCTTCGACCGGGTCTTTCGTTACTGGGAACTTTTACCGTTCAGTTGGAGCAGATTCAGTCAGCGCATCCGAAAATCAATATTAGTAACAACACTTGGAGCAACGGAGGCACATCCCTAAATGGGTGCCAGGTAACAATTTGAATGGATGGTGGGACTGAAAAGGTCCGTTTTGGGGGTTTTAATCTTGCAAAAGATGGTACCTATTCCATGGAGCGAAATAATAATAATATACGATAATTCTTTATTTATAATATAATTTTTTTTTAAATAATTCTAATAATCTTTTGCGTTAGACTTCAATTATCTAAATTGATTGCGCGCTGTTTTTTTAGAGACATTAAATTTTGCCTTTGATTTTTGCGCAAAATGTAAAAAAAAAAAACAGTTTTTTTTTTATTTTACACTTACAAGGTTGTAATTTTTCCAGACAATTTAGACTCAAAACCGGCAGTGAAGAATTATCTATTAAAAAACAACATCGAAATCGGATAAAAACTGTAGAAACGAATAAACATCCGAACAAACACACACACACGCACACACACACACACACACATTTTTAGAATTATAGGTACAGATAATTTGACGATCCAAATATCAAGTAATTTTTCATTTGTATATGAAATAATCATATACTATTAGAATAAGAGAGAAAGAGGTGGGAAGACAGAAGGAAGAGAGAGGCGGGAAGAGAAAGAGAGATGGAGGGGAAAGAGACGGGCAACAGAGAGAGACAGAGAGAGAGAGAGAGAGAGAGAGGGAAGAGAGAGAGGGGGAAGAGAGTGAAAGAACAAACGAAAGAAGGTAAAGGAATAGAAAGTTAGTTAAAAATTCAGAAAAAGGATTTTACTATATTACAGAGTGATTGAAAAGTAACATTTTTTCTTTCTTAGTATGAGTGACCAGCCAGGAGAATTGGCTTAGCACCCTGTAACGTTTTTTCTTTCGGGTTGGTTAAAGGAGCAAGTCAACTCTACCAACCCAAGACTTTGAAAGACCTTGAAGGGCGAACACAAGAAGTTATGTCTTTCATGCCACACGAGTTCCTGGTGAAATCAGTTGAAGCGATTATTAGGCGGCCCGGGAAACTGATATTGAAATCTTATGCCCATATCGGATTTTAAATAAACCTCATGCGAAACGATTTCCTCCCTTATCCATTTCTAGTAAAAACTCCAGTTAATAGAAAAATTATTAAAGTATTTAAAACAGGGAGTTATTTTTCAATCACCTGTACATACCGATTATATGAGTGTGTGTGTGTGTGTGTGTGTGTGTGTGTGTGTGTGTGTGTGTGAGTGAGAGAGAGACAGTGTTTTTTTTAGGGGATGTGAATCTTTTAAAAACCGAGATGTTTAAAACGTATATTTGCATGCATCAGCAGTAGTAATAGTAGCAATAGCAACGTAGTACAGCATAAGTTGCAGATAATTTGAATACTGTAGATATTTACACAATTCTTCTAAGAAACATGAAAGGGAATCAAATATTTATAAGAATTGTATAAACAACATCCAGAGTTGAACAATATCAAAAATTAGGAATAGGTGAATTGTAATTTTTTTTAACGTAGCCATGATAAAAAATGTTAATTACCTAAATTTCTAGATAAGCATATTCCCCAAACATGTCCTAAAAATAAAGAAATCTTTCTAACTTATCATATGTATTTAATCATTTAACCCCAAGCAAGGATGGAATGGTTTACAGAGAGTAAAAAGAAATGATAAAAAATATTATTAAAGAAGATGGATAATAAAAGAAAAAGGTTCAGGAAGCTTGAAGATGGTGACTGGTATTATATTTCTATTTTTGAAGATCGTAGGTGAGGAAGGAAGAAGAAATGGATAGATAGTTCTAAAAGCAAAAAAGTGCGAAAAAATTAAGTACTAGAATAGAACATACGTTGATATTTATCTATTTCAACAGTAAAACAGTGAGACCTAATTGCCACTCTAGTAGTATGTTTAAAGTCATGCGGTAGAAGTAAGAAGAAGGAAAGTAATAGTTATTTTGAGTAATACAAAAATGTGGTTCAAGGCCAAAATTGGGATAGGTGGAGGCTGCTTTTCAATCTGTCTTATCTTAACCTTCGCTAGCCACAACTACTGTCTCAAAAATATCATCCTTACACCAACAAAACATATTCTTATTAAACCATTCTTACTACAGTCACCATAATACCTCAGAGTCTCTATGTAGTCCTAACTAGTTTCCATATGTACAATTTGTCTGTGAGGTGGGAATAAATATATCAAAATTTAAAAATGAAATCCCAATGAATATTTACGGTAAATGCAATTTATATACAAGAAATTAAACAAAATAATGTTAGTACTAAAACTTCCCAAAATCTTTAATTGTGACAGAAAATCAGTTATTTAGACAAAGTTAACGAGGAACTAAGTAATAAATAAAAATCATTCGATCAAATATCCACTCAAATACACACTCATCCAGACATAAACAAATACGAAATACACACCGATAAACGAAAAGCGGCCCGCATCTACCAGAGAAGTGACGGGGAAGGGGAGGGGGAATTAAACAGAAGAAAGTAGATAAAGAAATAAAAAAGGCCAATGAGCGCACAAGAAGGAAAACTCATTAGAAAGATTTCAAAAAAGGTAACGTCATTTTCTAGGCACTCATTGTTTATAAAAGGTAACGCTATTTTCTAGGCTCACATTAGTTATAAAATGTAGCGCCTTTTTCTAGGCTCTCTCATTTGTTATAAAATGTTATGCCTTTTTGTGGGCCCTCATTGGTTATGAAATGTAACGCTTTTTTCGAGGCTCTCATTGGTTATAAAATGTAGCGCCTTTTTCGAGACTCTCATTTGTTTATAAAATGTAACGCCTTTTTCGAGGCTCTCATTGGTTATAAAATGTAGCACTTTTTCAAGAATCTCATTGGTTATAAAATGTAGCACCATTTCGAGACTCTCATGGTTATAAAATGCTACGCCGTTTTCTGGGCTCTCATTGGTTATAAAATGTTGCACTTTTTTGATAGGGTCTCATTGGTTATAAAATGTAACGGCTTTTTCCAGGTTGTTATTGGGTATAAAATGTAACGGTTTTTTCGTGGCCCTCATTGGTTATAAAATGTAGCAGCTTTTTCGAGGCTCTTATTGGTTATAAAATGTAGCACCTTTTTCTGGGCTCTCATTGGTTATAAAATGTAGCGTCTTTCTCAGGGCTCTCTTTGGTTATAAAATTAAACTGCTTTTTCGAGGCCCTTATTGGTTATAAAATAGGAATCTGACAATGTGTTAGAATATATATGCTCGAACACAGTTAAACATGATTGGGTAGCATTAATTTTCGACAAAATTCAAGAAAAACGCATCAAATGGAAAGCAGATTTGGACATAGGACAACAAATTCAAAGATACTGGAGAGTGTTAAGCAATACATGCTGCAACGTGTTTGACAGATGCTGGTCTACCGACTTGACGTGTGTCATGTCAGAGGTGGTGCCCATATTGGCAATTTGAAAAGCTTTGTGAAATTGGTTATAAAATTGGCATCGCTTGAAATATTCGAATTTCGGTAAATTAATCCTTTGTTATTCAACGTGAAGCCCATTTAATTTCGTTAGCCTGAGACATGTAGATACTCAGATATTCATATTTCAAATTATGGCATTGTTTTTCGTCCACCCTGTGTATTAAAAGGATATATAAATATAGACTCCCACTTTTTGTTGTTTTTGTTTTAATATAATCTTTCAATGTCATTGTTCTGCCGACACTTATTCAAATATACTTATAGGTAGTAAATATTAATATACCTTTTTCCGATGGCTTTTTACAGTGATTGAAGACTTTCACTTTCTGTTCATCTCTTGCAGCATTTGTTATCAGGATATAATATCTATACCAATACTGGCATCGGCAATTTAATTGCTGATTTAATGATAGTTAAGTATTGATTGTAATAAGACTGATATCACAAATAATGGAAATTAATTTCCAGTGTTATAATCCACTTGGATGGTTTTTAAATCTGATGTTATATAGGACCATTTTATTTTCTTCTAAACGCCAAGTCTATTCAGGACGTTGCCGATTATGGCTCTCCCCGACTTCCCGTCCTTTATAACTTAGTAAATTTTGCCTTTTTGCTATATCCCCTAAACCCTGTTCTATCATCCATTTATATAATTCCGTTTACTACGTTAAGCGTTGCTTTCTTCTGTCTCTCTTGCCTTCAACCTGCCTTGTTTGTGTCAAATTTTCCAGGCATTCTTTCTCGTTACGTGCTCCCTAAACGTACAGAGTCTCTTCCTAAGTTTTCTTTTTTTCCATTTTCTATAAAAGTTCGTTATCGCTCACATGTTCAGTCCATGGTAATCTGAGCATCCTTTAACATTTTTGTTACTTCATGTCACTTCTTCATCTGTAATGAGATTGCCCAAAATGCACTACCATATTGAACGACTGATATTACATAAGAGTCATTTTTTTCTTTGTTTCTAATGAGATTTTAGTGTTTCCTAATACTTTGCTTAGCTTTAGAAAAGCTTCTTTCGGTGTCGCATTTTCCTTCCTCTCTTTAGTCAGTGATATTCAAATAGATCTGACTTACATGAAGACACAGTGGAGTAATGGATAGCGGCTCGGATTGAGGAATCGGAGAGCTGAGTTCGAAATCCAGTTTAATCCATTACATTCACTTACGGGCTAAATACCAGTAGAAAAGGCATGAATCCACTTCTTCTTCCTCAAGCTATGGCTAAATAGGTTGTATAGTCTTGGGTGGCTACTCGTCAGCCGCAGAAAGAAATAGCAACTTACTGTGGGGACAAAATCTGCCTCGCCAGAAAGATAGCTGAAGGCCTAGACGCATGTAACATCCATCCTCTATCGACAAGCTTTGGGTCAGCGCAGTAGAGTATTAGCCCATTTCCATCCATAAATCCGTCTTCCAACAAAGGACCTTAATATGCTGAGAAGAAGAATAAGGAATGAGAATAAATCTCTTAGGACCCAAGAAAGGGGTTCATCATTGTTGAAATATGTTATAGTGGAATAGTTAATAGACTCTCCCACCTATAATAAGTAGGAGTAGTAAGAGTAACGAGTCGCTCAGTGGGTCGGGCTGAGTTCAGTCTGAAGTCGGACAACCGGCTGACCTGTTGAACTCTCTGCCTTCGGGCGGGGAGGAACCCGAACGAGGCTACGCCGAAAGGCGGCGTCTCTTTTGGGGAGGTAAACCGAACCTGAACCCGTTTATACGGGTTAAAAGGGCATATTTTTGTCCGAGATCCCACGTTAAACCGGCCTTGTGCCACATGATGCCCTCGTGGGGGGGTGACTGAATACCGTTCAGTGGGTCGGTCAGCCAGTCGATGTCGGACGACAGTTAGTCGAATACTAAAGTATCAGCGACCACAACTAGATTTACTCTGCGTCATACCTATTATATCAAGTTCCTAACGTTTTGAACGTCGAACCTATTTTAGGACCGACTTAGTACAAATACAAGTCTCCATTCTGAAAACACTCCATAACAAAATAGCTCCATATTGCTGTTTGCGATCATATTCTCCGGAGGTTTCACTTAAATTCATTTGACAAGATTTATGTCTACCTTTTACTAAATATATGATCCGCTATGCTTTAGTGTCTCTCAACAATGTTCATATTTCCGGTTTTGTCATGTTTTGGGGAGACTGACTCAAATTCATGGTTACGTTTTCCTATTCAACAGGTTCATATGGGGGATTTCAGTCTGTACCATCCGTCTCCTACCAACACGCTTTGTTTCAGCGCAGTAGGGTATTAGCCCGTTCCTATATATGGAACGTTGTGATGCCGTCGTTCAACAAAGGAGCTTAATATACTGAGAAGAAGAATAAGGAATGAGAAGAAATCTCTCTGGAGCCAAGAATGGGGTTCATCATTGTTGAAATAGCTCCATATTGCATTTGTCGATCATGTTCTCCTGAAGTGTCACTTGAATTAATTTTACATGATTTATGTCTAGCTTTTATTGAATATATGATCCTCTATACTTTGGTGTCTCTTCACAACTTTCAACTTTCCAGTTTTGTCATGTTTTGCGGGGATTGGCTCAAATACATGGTTACTGTTTACTCGTTCAACAGTTTCATGTAGATATTTAAGGATGTAGGAGGCACGGTGGAGTAATAGATACCGACTCGGATTGAGGAATCGGAGAGCCGAGTTCGAATTTCAGTAAAATCCATTACATTCACTTACGTTCGAATACCCTTCAGAAAGGTATTGATCCTCTTTTTCCCCCATCCAATAAATAACAGGACAGACCGGGTTCTTTAGCCTTTGATGACAACTGGTCTATCGCAGAATGAAATGGCAACCTACTGTGGGATAAAAATCTGCCTCGTCAGTCATGTATCGAAAGACACTTGATCGCCTAAGCGTGTATCACGCATGGCACATGACTGATTTAAGCATGTAGCATCCATCCTCTATCAACAAGCTTTGGGCCAGAGTAGTAGAGTATTAGTCCATTCATATCCATAAATCCGTCGTTCAACAAAGGGCCTTAATATGCTGAGAAGAAGAAGAATATGGAATAAGAAGAAATCTCTCTGGAGACCAGAAAGGGGTTCATCATTGTTGAAATAGCTCCATATTGCATTTGCCTATCATGTTCTCCTGAGGTGTCACTTGAATTAATTTTACATGATTTATGTCTAGCTTTTATTGAATATATGATCCTATATACTTTGGTGTCTCTTCACAACTTTCAGCTTTCCAGTTTTGTCATGTTTTCGGGAGGTTGGCTCAAATACATTGTTACTTTTTAGCCGTTTAACAGTTTCATGTAGATATTTAAGGATGTAGAAGGAACGGTGTAGTAATGGTTATTAATAAAGGAAAGCGATTCGGACTGAGGAGTCGGAGTGCCGAGTTCGAATTCCAGTAAAATCCATTACAATTCCGTACGTTCGAATACCCCTCGGAAAGGGTTAATCCTCTTCTCCTCTCCTAATAAATAGAAAGACAGATCGGGTTCTATAGCCTTGGATGGCGATTGGTCTACCGCAGAAAGAAATGGCAGACTTCTGAGGGAAAAAAATCTGCCTCGTCTGAAAGATACATGATCGCCTAGCCGTGTATCGTATCACTCATAGCACATAACTGACAGAATTGCATTTGATTTTTATAATCCTTTGTGGCCACACCTAATTTCTCAACAGTCTATTAGTTTTAATTATATCTCGGAATAAAACAAAACCCGTCATTAATGGGACATTATAAAAACGAAGGAGAAGAATTGGGAGAATTAGCAAAACCTCCCGACAAACTCCTGATTGTCAAAGATTAAAATCTCTTCCGTAAACCAATGCCGTATTTTCTGGCAGAACTTTTAAAAAGACGTATTGTTATTGCTGTACAGTCATACTTTCAGACCAACTTCATTGGTTCTTGCTGTCGTTCGTGGATCTTCCATTAATTTATTTCCGAATGTTACAAGCAGGGTTTTTCATGCTAGCCTTCTCCAGAGCTACGCTATCAGAAGAGGAATATTTGGTTTAACCCAATCGTTCCTATCAAATCGTGAAATGAAGATCATGTAGAAAGGGCTCGCTTCCAGACACTTTCATACGAACGCTGTTTTTGATCTTCATCAATGATCTTATGATGTGATCACTTCTCAATTTGGTATTTATGCAGATGACACTACCGCAGAAAGAAATGGCAAAACTTCTGTGGGAAAAAAATCTGCCTCGTCTGATAGATACATGATCATTTGCTACTGTCTCAGTAGCACATTCTTCAGGTCAGACGAAGTAAAGATGGCAGCCGCTCTTGAAAAAGACCTCTAATCAGTGGTTAACTGGGGCAAGAAATATCTTGTAAATTCTAACGCCTCACCCCAAACAAGTCTGATTTATTTAAACACCACAGATGACCTTTTGTACCTGCCATTTGCATGGCTGATGCTAACCTTCAGGAGAGCAACACCCTGCGTCTTTTTTGATCTTACGTTTTCCACTGACATGCAGCTAAGTGACTATATCGAATCAATAGCTGCATCTTTTGCAAGGAATGTTTGATCATTGTGTCGTGCCAGGATGTTTTTTCTCGTCAAGATATATCTTCCACATTTACAAATTTACCATTCGTCAGTGCATTGAATTACGCTACCATATCTGGTCTGCTGCTTCTGCTGTACATACCGAGATTCTTGACAAAATCCAAAGAAGGATCTGTAATATAATTGATCCTGACCTGTCATCTTGGCTTCAATCACTTTCTCACCGACGTGGCGTGGCTTCTCTTAAGCTTTTCTATAAATATTTTCATAGCAGCTGCCCTAACGAGCTTTTTTCCTTGGTGCCCCGAGTACATAAATTAAAGCGTACCTCTAGATTGGTATCTAGCTCCCATACGTTTACTGTTGAAAAAGCTAAATGCAACCATTATTTCTACTCCAAGAGTTTATTTTCTCGCACTTCCCGCCTTTGGAATTCCCTTCCATTTAGATGCATCCCTCATAACTACAATCCTCAAAAAAAAAAAAATTAAAAGCAATGTCAATCGCTATTTTCTGTATTTTTGGATCCCATTTATCTTTAGCCTTTTCGTCAACCTTACTTATAACCCGTCTTCTCTTTCACTTTCACTCCATGTAACCATCTGCGTAAGAATGGCATTCCTGTCTTGCTTTGGGTGAAATAATTAAAAAAAAATAAAACAAAACAAAAAATAAAACATTATTTTATTGTAAACGATCCCCGAATTCTGTCTGTCTTTATCATAATTTTCTGACCCTGATAAGTAAAACAGGTTAAATTATTTAATAACCCTAACCCGTTTTCACTTTATTTATATTTGAATAGAAAGGTAGACATAACGCGTGTTTATTCCCGTGACAGTAGATAGACATAAGCTTTTGCATATGTCAGCCGACAGATAGACATACTCCAGACACTAGTTTGACGTCTATCGTCTTTATATTTGAGTAGAGTGAAAGAAATACAGGAGACACATTGACCCATATGGTGTTGAGACATACGTCAGAAGCTTGGTTGGGGGATATCGTGTCGAGTCACAGACATACTTGAGACTCTAGCTCAATTTACCGGTATCATTTTCATGTATCGACAAATAGATTTACTAGAGATGCTAGGTTCAGCAATTTCGTGTTTATATTAGAATCGACTGATACACATATTTATGATGCTAGCTTAAATTACAACCTTGTGTAAATTAATTGAAACAACCGCTTTAATTTCCTGTCTTTTACAATACAGCCAGTTTCAGACCCACTGGAGTGACAGACTATAATCGATTTCTATTTTTCCTCATATTAGGTCATTTACAATGGTGTGCAGTGATATGAAACTATTTTCGTGGTGTATGACACAATTTCTTTGGCCTTGAAAAATATTGCGTCATCCGGGATTGCATCCGATTTTCATAACGCCCTGACACTATTGTCTTGACTGACGATTATTTGTCCTATGGCCCTTGTCTGCGATGGACATTACTCCAAGCAAGTGTACGAAAAGTATAACGCTGCACTAACACTCTGGCAAGCTTTACTAGGGAGCAAATCAACATACTATCGACTGGCTATCGACTAGGTCGGAAACACTCCTGATTTAAACCCAATGGAGAATCTGTCGTCAATCTGCAAAGAACGACTTCGTGGAATGGACATACGAAGTACTAACGTCTGCATTGGGTCATGTTTCATTGACAAAATACGAAAAAAAGTAAATAATAACGGAATTATTTTTTTTTTAGTTTTGTTTCAATTAATTTGAGCAAATTTTCATATATTATGATTTATATGGCAATCGACAGGTAGACATAAGTGAGATGTTGGGTTGACCTATATGGTGATTTCACTTGTGCTGCCAGGGTACTTTTGACATTATGTTGACCACATTTGTGTTTCTTTTTGAATCGACTGATAGACATATTTCAGACACTACTTTGACCTCTACCATCTTTATATTTGAGTCGACACACTTACATAAGATGCTAGGTTGACCTATATCGTGTTTATATTTGAGTCAATAGGTAGGTGTGCTTGAGATGCTAGGTTGTCAACTATCGTGTTTATATATATATATATATATATATATATATATATATATATATATTTGGAACACATGTTTGAGCACTATCATGGTTATATTTGATTTCAACGGATACAAATGTATATGTCAATATTTCTGAGATGAGGTAATATGTACACTATTTACATTGTTCGGACTGTCGTCCTCATCTTTGTCACCGTATTTATTACAAAAATTCGGCCGTTGTACGCCCCGGCCTTCTTCGGGTGGTTTTGAATATCGAACTGAACCCTCTATTTCGCTCACTGGGGTAGACTGTTCTAGTTCCACGTGCCATGATTAATGGATCTAGCCAACGACTTTATCAACTGTGCCATTTGTTCTCGAGGACACATGGCACAATGGATAAAGGCGTTTGTTAGATCCAGTAACAGGACCCAAAGAGTGTGATTTCAATACCTGGTTAAGGCAGTGGAGAACTTGCAGAGGGGAATTAACAGGAGATAACTGATAAGTGATATCAGATAAGATTGTATCAAGTCATCCCATAAGTTCTGTCTGAATTATGAATAAAGAAAACAAGTGACCAAATGTTACATTTAATTACAGATTCAATCAACAATGTATTTTCCCTGATTATCTATGACTTCCTTCCATCTATTAATGTTGTAGGGTAGTTTTCACATTGGAGGCTTGTATTTCAATAAGTCGTCCTAAATTAGGTTCGACGTACAAAACGTTAGGAACATGAAATAAGAGTTAATGACGCAGCAATCTAGTTGTGATGGTTGGTATTTCAATGTCCGATATCGACTGACTCGCTCAACACCACTGAGCCGAACTGGTCACTGCTACTACTACTTATTATGTGTGGGAGAGTCTATTAATAATAGAATAGGTACGTGAGGTATAACAATTAAAAAGCTTACTAATTCCATTACTGTAAAATTATATTGGCTTTGATTCGAAGAACTCACAAATGTCAGTTTTGACCTCTTCCTGTGTTACAAAAGCTGTTTCTTCCAAATGATTCTGTAAGCTACGAAAAAATGGTAGTCTGAAGGAGCAAGATCGGGAGAATAAGGTGGATGAGGAATTTTCTCCCAACCAAGTTCTTTGATCTTTTGTGACGTGATTCTTGCTGTGTGAGGTCGCGCATTGTCCTGATGAAACATCACCCCTTTTCGATTCACTAGAGCAGGTCTTTTTTCCCTTAAAGCTTGGTTCAAATGCTCTAATTTCTGACAGTATATTTGAGCATTAATTTTTGCATTAGGTGGTAAGAATTCAAAGTGGATTATTCCTTGGCGATCCCACAAGATTGAAAGAAGAACTTTTTGCCCATGAAGTTCCATTCTCAGCTGTGCCTTGGGTCCTTCCCCTTTACCAAGCCACTGCCTACGACGCTTAACATTTCAATAAAAGATCAATTTTTCGTCGCCAGTCACAAGTCTATCCAAAAAAGGTGAAACAAGTTGGCGAGAATGGAGAGAAGAGCAGATGTCAACTCGGGATTTGAGGTTGTTTTCAGACAATTCATGAGACACCCCTTTTCCAAGTTTAGGAACTTTTCCAAGTTGTTGAAGATGACGATGAACAGTTGTATGGTTTGAACTGAGAACCACTGCCAATTCCTCAACTGATAAAGCAGGATTTTCTTCAAGGGCTGCTTCAAGAACCTTTCATCAAACTCAACTGGGCGTCCAGTTCGATCTTCATCTTCAAGGACGAAATCTCCACCTCTGAATTTTGCAAACCATGCAAAGTTCTTTCATTCACACATTCCTCTCCATAAACCGAGTGAATGTTTCTAGCCGCTTCGGCTGCTGAGTTTTCATTTCTTGAACTCATAAAGCGTTATTTGCCTCAAATGATTCTTGGGTACTTCCATGTTAGCAGGGGTTTAATCAAACAAAATTTAATTTTATTGTTCTCTGAAATAAAATTTGATCAGTTTAAATGTATCTAAACATAAAAAATAATGTTCAGCTCCATTAGACATTATAAAATACTCTTTAAATTTCGTTCAATTTAACAAAAAGTTAAAATTCGGACAGAACTTATGGGATGACCTGATAGTTTAAATGCAGTAAAATCAATCGGTTAAGGCACGTCAGGCTATATGTCGGTTCCGTATAAGATACAGGTTCGAATCCTGTCGGAGGACGAATATTTTCTATGAAAATTTCTCGGTTATTCCTGCCGGTAAATGTTGTTTAATACTGTTTATTATATAACAGAGCATTTACTTAAATATTTGTATCTATAAAAAGAATGTATAAACATAAAAAAAAGTTTTAAAATACTTGAAAATGTAAACAATGGTTTTGTTAGTGTAAATTATTTACAAACAAAACCAGTGCTACAGCAGTGATGGATTTTTAAGAATATCTGGAGTTTGTAGCTATATGATGGGCGGAAAGTGACCGAGCCTAAAAACTTTCAGGTACCCGGTAAAGATACTAAATACGAACAATGTCTACTTCAAGCCGACTCAAGGGTCTTTCCAAGATTCACATTCCATATCAAGTTGAAACACCGGTTCTTGAAAATCAAGGGACACTTAGCTGGGTGCGTATTTCAGATTATAAGGTGCTGTAAACTTATATGTGAGGGTGGTGTAATATATGCGACTCGGTGTTTGGAATCCTAGAACCGAGTTCCAATTCCAGTTGGGTTCGTTATATTCACTTATGGGAAAGGGTATGACACCACATTATCCCCCCACCCAAACTTCTGGGTTAATTAGTACTACTAGAAATAGTAAAAAATGTTATTATCTGCAAAATAAATTCTTACGAGGTAAATATTTTTTGGCTTTAAATAACTTGTAAAATGTTGGTAAACCGTAAAAAGTATTAATCATCGATAATTGCAAATTATATTGTCATTCACTTACTCAGAGTAGCTGATTTATCTATGTTAAAATAAAATTAAAAAATGAAGGTAATTATTTGAAATCGTTAAGAATTCTTTTCCCCGCTACTTGGAAAAAAACTACCTCATTTCGTTTTTATTGGGAGTATAATAATCGTCTTCTTTATCCTTACAACTGTATTGGATGAGCGGAACATGCATTTCAAATGCTAAGTCAAATACTAAACTTGAGAATTTCAATAGAAACAAAGAAAATAGTTCTAATGTTTTTTTTGTAATATCAATATACGTCTGTGCTTGCATGTAGTTTTCTAGACAGATGAAAATAAAAATGGCGTCGAAAGAGATATGGCGTTTCAGAGGGATGTCATGGACGGAGTGCGTAAGAAAACGAAGAACTCTCAAGGAAAAATGGCGATAAAAATGACACATACAGAAAGAGAAGTCATTTTTTGGACACATTATGAAGAAGGAGAACTTAGGGAATTTGACGCTCACAGGAAATATCTAAAGCAAAAGAGACACTGTAAAGCAGCGGCTTTTGTGAACTGATTGCGGAAATGGAGATGTGAGACTATGCAAAGGGAGAAAATTTGCGAAGATCTACAAGGGAAGCAACGCTGTAGAGAGCCATGATCGCAAACGTCTTGAAGGGACAAGATACATAGAAGAAGAAGAATCATTGTTTCCTATTGCTAAGTATATTTATTAAGGTACATATTTCAGAGACCTTTATCTTTAATTTCATGCACAACAGGTTTTTATACAATGAAACATTTTTGGGGGTTAGGGATGTCATTTTTGATAAACTAAATATAATCAAACACGACTAACAGTTTATTAAATAGCCTTTTTTTTAACATTTCCGGGAGAAAGACATATGCTTTCCGATGTTCATGTGTCGAAGTTGAAAGCTGGGTAGGACCGAACACTCAAGCCAGCAGAACTGAGCATCAGGTCTCTTTCCATGTCAATGGTATAATTTCCTTTACTAGATTCGACATTAAAAGCAAACGGATTTGCTTTCACTTCTCTCCCAGCTACCTGCCTCATCCCCTCAATCGAATCCTCGTCGATTTTCAATTCTTTGCTCAACCAAGTTCCATTAGACATGGAAGCATCGCAACTTTCCTGTCTTTCTCAGGAATTCTAGGATGTAATTCGCTGAAACACGCATAATATTTTTTAAAAAATTCTTATCCATCTCTTTCACTTTTCTTTCATTATTTCTTCTTTCCTTCTTTCTTTCTTTTTTCGTTATTTTCAATATTCTACTCATTCTCTGTTTTATCCTTCTTTTCATATTTTCTTTAAAAATTTCTTTTATTTTCCATCATTTCCTTTTATTTCTCTTTCATTCATTTATATTTTTTTCTTTTAAATATATTTTTTAATTCTCTGTACTTTTTTCTTTCTTTCTTTTTCTTTCTTTCTTTCTTTCTTTCTTTGGACACTTTTCCCTTTATATTTCATTCATTCTCTGTCCATTCTTTCTTTCTTTCTCCGTACTTTTTTTCATCAAAATTTCCTTCATTCTCTGTCCATTATTATTATTATTATTCTTTCTTTCTTTCTTTCTTTCTTTCTTTCTTTCTTTCTTTCTTTGAACTCTTTTTCTTCATATATCATCAATTCTCTTTCCATTCTTTCTTTCTTTCTTTCTTTCTTTCTTTCTTTCTTTCTTTCTTTCTTTCCACTGTTTATTTGAAATATTTCGATACTTACGCATTTCATTTGTGCTTTTTAGAATCTTTTAAATATTTCATAGATTCTTTTTTAGATTTCTTTCTTTATTTCTTTCTTTCTCGCTTTTGTTGCTTTAATCTCTTTTTTTCTGTTCATTTTCTCTCGTTTTTTTAAATTTTGCGTTTCTTCATTTTTTGTCTTACTTTCCTAACTTCTTTCTTTCTTTGAAATTTGAGGCTCTCATCTCTTTTCGACCTTCTTTCTTTCTTTTGTGTCTTTTGCTAGAATAAATATTTTCTTTGTTCGCTCTCATTTCACATTTTAACTCTTTCCCGATTTCCTTCGCTTTCTTCTTTTCTTCTGTTTTCATGACTTTTAAAATATCCTTTTAATTCTTCATAATTAGCTTTCTTTCAACTTTCTTTCTTTTTTTCTTCGGACTATGTTTCCTTCATATTTCCTTCCTTTTCCTTCTTTCATTTTTTCTTACTTTCTTTCGAATCTGCATCTTCTTATTTCATTCATTTTCTTTCTTTCTTTCTTTCTTTCTTTCTTTCTTTCTTTGAACTCTTTTTTATACTTATCATCTTCATTCTCTGTCCATTCGTTCTTTCTTCTTTTCTTTCTCTCTTTTTTCTTTCTTTGGCACTTTCTTTCCATATTTTCTTCATTCTCTATCCACTCTTTCTTTATTTCTTACTTTTTTCGTTCTTTCCTTCTTTCTTATTTTGTTTCTTTCTTTTGTTATTTGTTCGTTGACACGTTTTCTTCATATTTTCTTCATTCTCTATCCCCTCTTTCTTTCTTTCTTTCTTTCTTTCTTTCTTTCTTTCTTTCTTTAGGCTCGGTTTTATTCATATCTTATTCATTCTCTCTCCATTCTATCTTTTGTTCTTGTTTTCTTTCTTTGGCACTTTTTTTCCGTATTTCCTTAATTCTCTATCCACTCTTTCTTTATTTCTTACTTTTTCGTTCTTTCTTTCTTCCTTATTTTGCTTCTTTCTTTCTTTCTTTGTTCATTGACACTTTTTCTTCATATTTTCTTTATTCTCTATCCACTCTTTCTTTCTTTCTTTCTTTCTTTCTTTCTTTTGGCTCTTTTTTTATTCATATCTTATTCATTCTCTCTATTCTATCTTTCTTCTTTTCTTTCGTTCTTTTTTCTTTCTTTGGCATTTTTTCTTCATATTTCCTTCATTCTCTATCCACTCTTTCTTTATTTCTTACTTTTTCATTCTTTCTTTCTTCCTCATTTTGTTTCTTTCTTTTTTTATTTGTTCGTTCACACTTTTTCTTCATATTTTCTTCATTCTCTATCCACTCTTTCTTTCTTTCTTTTTTTTGGTTCTTTTTTATTCATATCTTATTCATTCTCTCTCCATTCTATCTTTCTTCTTTTCTTTCGTTCTTTTTTTTTCTTTCTTTGGCACTTTTTCTTCATATTTCCTTCATTCTCTATCCACCCTTTCTTTCTTTCTTTCTTTCTTTCTTTCTTTCTTTCTTTCTTTCTTTCTTTGGGCTCTTTTTTTCTTCATATTTCCTTCATTCTCCATCTATTCTTTCTTTCTTTCTTTCTTTTTTCTTTCTTTCTTTCTTTCTTTCTTTCTTTCTTTCTTTCTTTCTTTGGACTCTTTTTTCTTCATATCCCCTTCAGTCTCTATCCATTCTTTCTATTTTTATTCATTTCCGTTTGTTAATGCTCTTCTTGTTTCTCTAGTTTTTCTTCTTTTTCTTTTCTCTTCTTTGCTTCTTTTCCATACTTTTTTTCTTTCACGTTGAAATCTTATATATTTTACATCAGTTCTCTCAAAATCTTTATTTATTCCCTTTTAATATCCTTTCTTTGTAATTCTTCGTGAGTTTTTTCTTCTAATCTCTCTTCTCCTTTTTTTATCATTTCTTACCTTCCCATTCATCTTCATTTCATCCACTTCATTGCCAGCCATCCACACTCGCGCCCTTTTACCTTCATCCTACACTCATTGCCACCATCGTCCTTCTTTTTAACTCTTCTCTCCTTTCAAATAAACCCATTCATTCTTCACTTAGTGTCACCTGCCAATAGAAAGGGTGCTACGGTTGGCTACAGCACGGTAAGAAATGCATCCATCTTTTAATGCTATGCACTCTTCCCATCATGACTTGCTGCCCCAGCCATTTCCTTATCACTTCCGGCCTTACTCTCCTGAAACATTTCGTCTAATTGTATTCACAACTTCGCAGCAGCAGATATTTTAGCTTTCTGTATATATCGTCTGCAAACTTTCATTTCGAAAGTTGGCAGGTTCTTTTCCCTTTTTCTTTCTTTTTTTAGTCTTTCACCTGTTTACACTTTTTAATATAATTATTTTCATTTTGTTTAAACCGCCATGCCAATGTTACTCTCTTATTTCCATTTTTTTCTTTTTATTTTGTTTATAATGCGTTTTATTATGTCCATTTTTTTTTCTGACAAAAACGCTTTTGTCATTTTATACTCTCCCACTGTCCAGTCAGCAGGATGAATCAGAAATAAAGGGAATTTAAACACGGATCTTGTATTCATGATATGGACGGCGTTTTACCAATTTGGTCATCGAAGATCATCTGTAGACGAAATTAAAATTTAATTCTAGACCCGCACTTTTTATCATCCGTTTTAATTCCATGTTATACTGTTTGTTTCAAGAAGAAAAAGAAGCATAAAATTACAAACTCTCCATCTTGCTAATAATGTTTTTCTTTTTCTCATATTCTTTCACCCTCAGTAACACCTAGTTTTTTTGCCTGCCTTTGGGAGAATTAATTTAGAAAAAACGATGTTCTTATGATGTAGTTTAGGTGAGGTTCTTTCAAAAGATACAGAATGTGAATTCAAAACTAGTTTGAAGTCTAATGCCCATAAAGCCTTTGAATAAAAACATCGATCATGGCCTTGCAGAAAATGTAATAAAGCTAAAATGAAAAATAAGGTAAATTAAAATATTTCACCTAATAAATTCAGATTAGATTTCATCTGATATTTTTCGGTTCTTGCTTACTTTGTTATATTCATTTTTTTTCTTCATATTGTATTGTTTGTTTTCTAGGAGTCGCGACAATAATGACATTACGTTGTTGATTGGATGTCTTCCATGTGAGATGAACAGCCAAAAGACACAGGTTGCGAGATCAAATCTCGTCAGATGACAATATTTCTTTGATGATTAATGGCAATTATTTAACGAACGTTGAATAAAAGAATCGAGTTGAACATTTTCAAAATATAATAAAGCTAAAGTGAAGAGTGTTTTTTTTTTATATATAATGAAAATGTTTCACCTGATAAATTCAGAGAGGACATTCTCTGTTTTTTTATTCACTTCTTCTTTTCTAGGATTTTCTTTTGCATGACATTTTTTTTTTGATTCCGAACTAGGAGTAATTTCAAAGATGGCTTTAGGTTGTCCGTTACGTGGCATCCATGTTAGACGAATACAAACGGATACAGGTTTCACGCTTATAAGTTGTCTGAAGATAATTTTTTCACTTATTAATATCGATTAGTTGGCAGTGACATTGCGAAAAAAATTAATAAAAAAAAGTCATTAACCTAAGCAATTTAAAATTCTTAAAATAAAAAAAATAATATCTATTAATTTCAGACAATAAAAGACATACTCAGATTCTATCTGAAATTCTAGAATGGGGAATTATCCTTATTTACTATATTTACCAGCGGATCTTTATCCCCATGTAAAGTCCGAAGACCAATCAGCAATATTATTGGTCCTGATCTGGTCTCTCGCCTTCACTTACTTACACACCGCTGTAATGTTACCTACCTGTGCCTTTTGTATAAATATTTTCATGGTAATTGTTTAGATGAGTGAGAGTCGAATCAGATAGACCAAGAATGGGGCGTTGCTGTCATATTTAGGCTGGTGCTAGCCAATCCCCACTGCCCAGCGTCGACGAGTTCAAAAAGCGGCCTTGTCGGTGATTAATTATTCGCCACTCTACACCCAATGTCCGACAGAGGAAATGTTGTCAAGCTTACACTACTCTATGGCGATAGCTATGGCAGATATTCGGACAAGTTATATCCCTTAGTTCCACCAGTTCAGCCCTTTACATCTAGGATCCGCCATACAATGTTCACGGTGACGATCCATTCCCATTCTCTTCGTGTTCATTTGATAAGAAGCAAATTACACTTCACTTCTTCCCTAGAACTTTGTAGAAGAAATTAAAGTTAATGAATCTAGCATTAGTCAGTAGAAAATCCAATCCAATGACAATGCTTAACACTTCAGAAGTTGAATAAATTTTGGCTACAAATGTTTGCATCATTCGGTAAAATAACTTGTTTCAACAACCGACTACCACTTTTGAAAGAATTTCGATAATTTCTTGCAAGAGAAAGACCTAAAACAACCAAACAACTGCAAAGAATTAAAATGCCTTCGAAGAATCAGCTGCGTTTAGAACTTTAGTTATCTATCTTTAATATTTCATTTATTATTTAATAAATACTTTTTTCGGCGAAAATGTCTAAATGTTGATTTGTTTTTCGTTTTGAACATTTAAGTTTAATCTGAATTACTGACAATCGCTTTAAATTTATTTTTTTATAAATCTACTTATTTTTTAAACATTCTAATAATTTTGAATGTTTAAAATATGTGTAAATCAAAGTTCCGGTTCCATGAGAAGAAATCCATTTTTCTCAAGAGGATACTTTCCTGAAATTACTATGTTGGTCAAATTAAGTTTAGGGTCTATCCCACCCGTCCATAAAATCCCAAAAAATAACCCACAATGTTATTAGTGTTAACCTGGCCTCTCGGCTTCAGTCACATTCTCATCGCCGTAAACTAGCTTTCCTGTGCTTTTTCTATAAATACTTTCATCGTTATTGTTCTCTATGTACGTTCCCCTATGGTACCCAGACTTTATGAATTTAAGCTTAGTACCAGAATGGCGGAAAGGTCTCACCATTTTACAGTTGAAATGGCTAGATGTAACAATAAATTCTGAACCAATAGATAATTTCCTCGCACTTTTTGCTTGTAGGACACCTTTCCGGCTCCATTCTTTCCAGCAAACTTTAATCTACAAAAATTTAAATGCAATATCAATCGCTATCTATTGTTCTCTCGATTACTCTTTTTGTTCCCACTCATTAGTAATGTTTTTGCTTCTAGTTCTTCAACACTCAGGCACTCCTTCGATTTTAGTGGCTTTACTGCCTTGCATGGAGTGAAATCGATTAAAAAATGTTTTTGCTACCCTGCCTCGTTCAGGTAAATATTGCTCAGTATTAACTACAGGGAATTCTGAACAGAACACTTTATTTAATCAACTGGGGTAGACTGTTCTCGTTCCACTTCGGATATCTAGGTATAACCCGTCTAGGGATACTTCGTCTTAATTTAGTACTGCTCAGTTATTGCTGGTCCCATGTCCGCTGATTCCAAATACACGCTGCCCGGCCGCAGGATCTGCTATGAAAATAATGTAATTTAAGCTTCAGTGTTTCTAATTCCAGAATGACTCCTAAAGCAACTTTTTAATGAGTGAATTTTTCAACAAAACCGGTGCGTTATTTCTTATGTGTTTGCCTTTAGAATAAAGCCATTTTACATTATTTACATCATTTGGACTATTGTCCTCATCTTTGTCGCCATATTTATCACAACGTTTCGGCCGTTCTACGCTCCGGCCTTCTTCAGGTGGTTGGAATGTCGAACTGAACCCTTTATTTCGCTCACTGGGGTAGACTTTTCTAGTTCCACGTGCCATCTTTGATGGATGACAGTTATCAGTTATCTCCTGTTAATGAAAGTTCTCCACTGCCTTAACCGGGTATTGAACTCACACTCTTTGGGTTTTGTCACTGGATCTAACCAACGCCTTTGCCATGTGCCCTTGACAGACTCTGAAAGCCGTTTTAGTGATAAAACCAAAAATATGTTGATGTAGCTAATGTGTTGGCATTAGGATATACTCTGATGTCCATATGGGCTCAGAATTTCTCTGTAATTGGTCAAATTTCAAACTTGTCTTGCGATCGTATAGCGACATGACCCCCACAAGATGTATAGGCTTATGGAGCCCACCAAAATTTACCCATAGCCTACATTTTAGTAATTGGAACCTCGATTTTATTGCTGTTGGTTGCGCAGAAAGTTGCTTGTTGAATTAAATCTTATCAATTTATATTTTAACATTATGTAAATTTAAATATTTAAATGATAAACATTTAAATATTTAAATGATATAAGTTCATTTTTTAAAAACGATATAGTTCTATTTCTAACATATTTAGTACCACCGTCCTTCAGCCAGCCACATTTTTTCAGTTTGTTTTGTATCTTTTACTTTTATTTTATTAAGGCTATAATATTCATCATTTTCATTTGCAAGGATGAGTTTCTGTCAAAAATTCCGCGTTTGCGAATAGACGTTGTCCATCGGGAACTTGTCGTACGTGAGGATGAATATAAATATCTTGAATAGCGAAATCTTCTCAAGGCACGAAAGGAAATCACTTTAGAAGACATACTGACAGTAGAATAATGAAATTTTACACAAACACAGTACACACACACACACACACACACACACACATATATATATATATATATATATATATATATAAAGGCCCAAACACTAATATTCCATGGTTATAATTTATTACATTGGAATCGAAATCACGAACAAAAAAGAAGAGTGTTTGAATTTGTAGGTCTGTTAAATAGAATTGTGATTACTATTCCAATGTAATAAATTATAACCTTGGAATATTAATGTTTGGGCCTTTTATATTATATTCTTACTCTGTTCTAACTGGATTCTATCCTATTGTGAATTTATATATATATATATATATATATATATATATATATATATATATATATATATATATATACAATAACCACTAATATTATATATATATATATATATATATATTTATCAAAGGATGCATTATATATAATTTTATAAAGAGGTAATCAAACAAAAATTACTCATTAAGTGAACGTAATTAATGTCGAAATCTCTACGCTAACAAATTTAAGCCTAAGGATCGCGTCATTCAACGAATGGTTAATAAGTTAATACTATATTAAATTTGTTAGCGAATAGATTTCACCATTAAGTACATTAACGTTAGTGATTATTTTTTGTATGATTACCTCTTTATAGAATATATATATATATATATATATATATATATATATATATAAAGGAAAAACATTAGCAAAATTGTGTAGTTTTAGCCGACACATTCCGTCCAATATCGATTTTACCAAGGAAAAAAGCGAAATGAATTTATTGAAACAAAGTATCTATAAACAAAAACAAAATCTCCTTAGCATCTAGAAGAATTTAAACCCGCTAGAGTATATTCATGTGGTCATCTAAAACTTACCTCAATTACTTTATGTTTGTAGAGAATGTAGAAATATTGTTTTCATTGTGTTGACAGATTCTGCCGTTTTCTTTTGATTTCTTGATATATTAGTTATGTGCGTTGGCATGGGCAAGTAGTGATTCTGTTAAGAATGGTGATATTGAGAAAAAACAGAATCACTGGTGAGGTTCTTAAATTCTTCCTAAAACCGAAGTTGCATCAAATGAATGTCATGGGGATTGTTTGGTGATCTGCAGTAAGTTTGAGCCTCTGCGTCTTTCTGTCTCCTACCGAAACAATCCAAACACAGAAGAAGGGTCAATAAAATGCATACAAAATTAAAGTTAATTAATCTAGCATTAGTCAGTAGAAAATGTCTAATCCAGTGACAATGGTTAACACTTCAGAACTTGAATAAATCTGGCTACAAATGTTTGCGTCATTCGTTAAAATCACTTGTTTCAAAAACTGACTACCACTTTTCAAAGAATTTCGATAACTTCTGGCAAGGAAATACTTAAACAACCAAAGAGCTGCAACAAATTAAAATGCCTTCGAAGAATCGATTGCATTTAGAACTTTCGGGATCTATATTTAATATTTCATTTATTATTTAATAAATGGCATTTGGGCGAAAATATCTTCATCTTATTTTTCGTTTTGAACATTTAAGTTTAATCTGAATTACTAACAATCGCTTTAAATTTACTTTTTATCAATGTACTTAAATTTTTTTAATATTTTCAAAATTTTGAATGTTTGAAATATGTGTGAATCAAAATTCCGGTTACATGAGCAGAAATTCATTTTTTTTTAATATTCCATATGTTTCATGTATGATTTTAAGGGGATAAAATTTCTCAAATAATATTTCTTAATATTTGTAGCTATATCAGTGTCAGCCGATATCTTGTTAAAGCAAAACCACCTGAAAGATGTTACAGAAAATGTTTCGACAATTACTGTATGGACGATTATCAGGTAAGTGAAGTGAATATCACAAGAACCATCTCAAACGACCCTGAGAAAGAAGTCCAACGGACCGGAAAAGACTTAGTGAATGGCGGTTTTAGATAAAAGGTGACAGGATAAAATAATGTTTGTCCTGTATAAGACAATGGTCACTAACAGCCAAAATTAAAAGACCGCTTGATGTCACTTGAAAAGCAAGGTCCGAGCCCGTACGCCGAATAGCTTCCGTCTACCTTACTCGTCTACAGCAGAAGGTTACAGCCAGAATAAAATTTGCTGACTGTTAAAATCTTGTATCATGGTTTTATTTCCTGAGTAACGATCGGATTGAGGAGTTACTTTTATGAAACAAGTGTTTGAATGGAAGAAACTTCACCCTGAATGAAACATGGTATCTGGTCTGAGCTGCAATCTTGCATACACAGGCACAAGGAAAAGATATTTTATTTTCCTGAAATAAAAAAAACGAAAATATTCCTAAAAAATTATGATATAAAGGATATTTTTTATTTTTAAAATTTTGAATGTTTATTATTTATAAGGTTCACAGTAAACTCTTATTTGATAAAAAACACTACGTCATTAACAAATGAGCCGTGACTATTTAGTGTCAAATACAGACGACAATCGACTAAATATGGCGCCTTGGTTAAAAGAATTTTAGGAGAAATTAAGATGGCCGCCAGCTCGCCGCAAAACCGTTAATCATACTAACGTCATTTTCAACGCTTTCCAACCTGTGCACCCGGACATTCGTACATACAATTCTGTTTCTTTCCACCCTCGTGATTCTTTTTGTAATTTCTTTCTCGTTCTGACGAAAATTCTATCGGACAGGAGTCAATTGGGGCCAAAAGCTCCACAAAAACCCCTGCCTGTCAATATCCGTGGCGACTGTGAAATTGGATAGTATTTGATCTTGTTAACCCATTATATTTAAAGTCATTGGCTCGGTTGTGTTGGTGATCGGGAATTTGGAAATGCGTGCCTGAGAAACATGTACGCCATGTATCGGGCTTTGAAACTTAACCTGCCTCTGTGTAATTACTCACGTTGGATAGTGTTACTACATATCCAGACTTTTAAGTGCGTACTTTCTGTCTTACTGCGTTCAAGTCATTATTTTCGCTTGTTTTTTTTTTTCTAGTTGATATTTCGATGGCAGTCTTCGATCGTACTAATTATATGCGTATCGTTTTACATGTAAGTAACAAAAAAAAATGATGCTAAGTGTTAATTCTATTTTTATTCGTGAATAAATATATTCGTCCGGAAGATATTGTTTTTCACTAAGACCCAATACATGACTATATTTGAAATGTCACATTAACATTTATAAAGTCTGGTACAAGGCCGTATTTATAGTTGAAACATCAAAGAGCAAACTCCGGAGTAATAAATGTTCCTAAACGATTTGCACAGATTTAACACGATTAGGATTCGATGCTATTCTGTCGGGGAGCAAAACCCGATAAAAAATTAATTTTCAGACTGTAAGTCTCTCCTTGATTTAAGTTTGAAATATCCTGTCAAAATAAAAATAAGAAGAAGAAATACATATTTTATAGATTGCTGTAGACTACAGGAATAAGAGTTAAACAAGTTGGAAAATTCATTGAAAATTATTCTATAAAATATATTTATAACATTATTTAAGAAAAGTGTAATGATTTTCATTTGAATGACTATCCCCACAGGAAACAAATTTAAAATCCCATATTTACAGAAATCTGGGTTACTCCAAGAAAAATAGTTTCAAAAAACTTTGTTTCCTAATGTCCTGCTGTGCCTGAAATGTTCTAATGATCGAACCAAATTCTGTAGCTATTAATTCTGGTGAATAAGTATTATGTGAACGTAACGTCTCGTAATCCTGTTTTTCTTTGGTCTCTTTTGCAGTGTTCTCCTTAGCACTGTAATCCTGGGCGAGTGTATCTTCTTACAAAACCAAGACAGATAAAGCTGCGTTTATCTGATCAAATTACCGAAAATGAACATATGTTGTGATGGTCCTTCCACGTTTCAACGGTTGGCAATGAAATTCGCCTTTCATGTTCCACGTGACACAGTACATGAACATTTGCGGATAGAGTCCTTTTTTTCCTCGCCTGCAAATATTCGATGCAAAAATTTAAGAATGGTCCTTCAACTGCAGATGGTGGAATGTTGTGTTTGGTTTTCAAGTGAAATCTCTAAACACACACACACACACACACTATATATATATATATATATATATATATATATATATATGATCGAAATAAAAGTATAAAATTTAATATTACAAGACATATTAAACAATAAATAAAAAATTAATAAAAAAAACACAAAACGGGGTGGGGGAAGCAAGCCTTCTTTGTGCAAACAACGTGAGTGTTTGCTGGGACTCGCTGTCATCTGTCTCTAGTTCCTTCTTGCATATATATAAATATATATATTTGTATTTTTTTTCACCTATTCCTTATTGTACATTTTCTGTATTAATTTTGAATCTCTCGTGGAAGCCTGAAGAGCTTTCCCAACCCCCCCGTTGTTGTGTTTTTTTTATTAATTTTATTTATTGTTTAATATGTCTTGTAATATTACATTTTATACTTTTATTTCGATCATTAAATTTTGTACCTACAAAATATCTTTAAAATATATATATATATATATATATATATATATATATATATATATATATCCGGTGTAATAGAAAAATTGTCTAAATCGAGTAGTAACAGCATAATTGTCCATCCCACAAAAAGTTTGAAAAAAAAAAATAATTGAGTTTCTTTTTTTAATTTTTAGAAAAGATGTTTAGCCATAATGACACTATATTTCGTATGAATCACTGTAAAATCATTTGAGTTATTCAGCTAAAAAGAGAGCGGGTTAAAATTGTTTTGTGTCAGGGCCACTGTCTTCCCAAATGACCAATTGTGAGAGGAAAAGGATCATCCAGTTCTTCAGTAATGGTACCAACCTTCATAATCTGGCTTCCGTCTTCAAAGTTCATTCAAGAACTACAGAGGGCACTGTAAATATGTATAAAACAGAGGGAACACTATAGAGGAATACTGGATGAAGAGGTCACTACAAGAAGAGGGATCATCATTTCAACATAAAGTTAAAAAAAGATCAATTAGAAAAGATCCAACTTAATCAATAAGATGTTTGGCACGCGATAGAAGAGTCTCAGTTATGACAATGCAATCGTACGTGAAAACTGTGAGGTATTGTTTACTCGGTGACAGAAAGTGGGAAGTTTAGTGAGGGCAAATATCATATTGAATAAGTTGGAAAATGATCCTGGAATAACACACACACACACACACACATATATATATGTGTGTGTGTGTGTGTGTGTGTGGAATATATATATATATATATATATATATATATATATATATATATATGTGTGTGTGTGTGAAAAAAAAGAAGTAAAG
>CAHIKZ030005028.1:2152500-2170000 GCA_903632075.3 Acanthosepion pharaonis | reverse complement strand
CATGAAAATATTTATAGAAAAGGCTGAGGGAAGTCACATGTTGTCAAGTTATATATCTTTTATAGAAGTATTTTTTGAGACGACTGACAAGGTCCTGCGAATAAGCTTTTTTCTTTTTCATTTCCGAACAGTTTTTTTTTTTACATACTGCGCACTTTTTATCCAGAAAAGTAAACATTTGTAACAATGCAAGAAAAACTGAATAAAATTTTAACCCCGTACTATGTCAGTCAACATCAATAAAATAAGTAAGTTTTGCTGTTCTTGTTGCGGAAGCTGAGCAAGCCTAAATTTAAGCTTACTCATAGAATACAATTTCCACAGAACGCCTTCTACGCACTCTCCACAACCCTAACCGTCGCAAAATTCAAGGCGCAAAGTATCAAATTTATTACAGCACATGCGAATAAAACTCAGAAAACAAAAAAAAAGAAACAATAACAAAATAACATAACCTGAAAAGTGAGTCCCACTCTCTTTTTTTAAACTTTCTCATCGCGTTTATAAAGGACACAGACGTTTCCTAAAATTCGACTTTAAAGAATCATTCTCTTCGTGCGTTGGTCTTGTCATATATGCTACAATTATAACATAAATATCATTATTCTTATTGAAAATATTTGGCATCACTTTGTTGTCTTTATAGTCCTCGAATTTCCTTAACTGGACTAGTAAATCCACACACACATACATATATATATATATATATATATATATATATATATATATATATTATTCGGACTGTTGTCCTCATGTATATTGCTATATTTAGCACAACGTTTCGGTCGTTGTACATACGTGTACACTCATTGTACGTTCCGGCCTTCTTCAGGAGGTTGGAATGTCGAACTGAACCCTTTATTTCGCTTGCTGGGGTAGACTGTTCTAGTTTCCCGTGACATGGATGTCAGTTATCTGTTATCTCCTGTCAATTCACTTTTCCATTTCTCCACTGCCTTAACAAGCTCATGAACTCACAACACTTTCACTGGATCTAACCAACGCCATTATCCACGGCGCCATGAGTCCTTAAGGTCAAACTATTCTTTTTAAACGATAAATTTCCCATGATTTCTCTCGAACGCTCATACTTGCTTGAAGTGTATCTTAACGTAATCAAATGACATGATACATTATGAAATATACTAAGGACAATAATTAATTTAATATCTGTTTTGCTTATGCGTTAATTTTAAAGAGACATATATTTGAGTAATTACTGTGTTTATAATAGTATTAAATATATTTACCGGTTCTGAATATATATATATATATATATATATATATATATATATATATATATATATATATATATATATATATTTTTTTGATACCGTGAATTGTTGGTACCTAGTGTTTGTTTTGTGGAACAACTATCGCTTCGTGCTACTTCCAAATAACGGTCGCATATAATAGCGTAAACTACCGCCCGTTTTCTCCCCAGATTTGATTATGTTTTGCATTTGGCGTGACGTTTACCTTAGGCTGAATTCCAGAGTATCCGCACAAAATTCAAAATGGCGGCGTCCATGGGAAATCATTCTTAGTGTCGTTTATTTTCTAGTAAATGACCTTCTCATGATTTGTTTTCCTTCAGTGGGCCAGCACAGTCAACCATCAATAAGAGGAGTAACACAATGCAACATTTAATGTGTTAAAAGCTAACGTTAATAAAATGTATCGTAAAATACTGTCGCTACTTCAAATATATATCGTCAACTGCCCAAATAATATCCTTTCTCTATTTGATTTATTTATTTTTCCAAGGGAAAATATAATCGCTCTCTAATTAGTTTAAAGTTTACTACATCGGATGTCTTTTCCAGTAAATACATGTTTCATCGCTATGAATTTAATTTCAACCAACTGAAGCAAAACTTTGATTTAGTGAAACGAAACTGCGTTTAGAATTAGTTTATCATCTCCTCTGTCTAACAGGTCTAATAGATTTCAGATATTAACCCCATGGACGTTTATAACATAAATAATATGCATATTCTTCATTCTTTAGCGTACAAATTCTGAAGAAAAAAGTATTACTGCACCAAAGGCATTTTAAAAGCATTTAGGAAGTATATAGGACTGCAGAAGAGGCTTGTATATGAGAAAAAATGAAAAGTTCTTTTGACTGAAAAGTGAATATAACCTCCAGTAATCGCAGTACTTTGTCAGTCATCATTGAGAAAACACACACACACACACACACACACACACACACACACACACACATATATATATATATATATATATTGTAGTATCTATCTATCTAGCTACCTATCTATTGTAGTCTCTTACTGATCTATCTAAATATTGTAGTCTTTTACTGATCTATCTATCTATCTATCTATCTATCTATCTATCTATCTATCTATATCTATATATATATATATATTTATATATTGTAGTATCTATCTAGCTATCTAGCTATCTATTGTAGTCTCTTACTGATCTATCTATCTATCTATCTATCTAAATATATATATCTATCTATCTATCTATCTATTATAGTCTTTACTATAGTCTTTTTATCTATCTATCTATTTATATATCTGATATATTTATATATTTATTATTTATTTGTTAGTGAGCTATCATTGTAGACTGCTTTCTATCTATCTATCTATCTATCTATCTATCTATCTATCTGTTCATTCTATATCTATATATATATATATTATTGTATATCTATCTAGCTATCTAGCATTCATTCCAGTCTCTATCTATCTATCTATCTATCTATCTCTATCTATTATCTATTATAGTCTTTATATATCTTTTTCTATATTCTTTTTAATGTCTATTTTCCTTTTCTTTTTTTGTTAGTGAGCTAACTCTATCTCATGAATAGCTATCTATTGCGGTCTGTTCATTATCTATCTATCATCTATCTATCTATCTCATTCAGTCCATATCTATCTCATTCATTCCATATCTATCTATCTCTATCTATTCCATCTATCTATTCATTGCAGTCTTATCTATCTATCTATCTATCATCTATCTCTATCTATCTATCTATCTATCTCATTCAGTCCATATCTATCTATCATATCTATCTATCTATCTATCTATCTATCTATCTATCTCATTCAGTCCATATTATCTATCTATCTATCTATCATCTATCTATCTATCTATCTATCTATCTCATTGCAGTCTCATATTGATCTATCTATCTATCTTTATCTATCTATCTATCTATCTATCATCTATCTATCTATTGTATCTCTTACTGTCTCTCTATCTATCTATCTATCTATCTATCTATCTATCTATGTATATCTATCTATCTATCTATCTATCTATCTATCTATCTATCTATCTGTTATCTATGCAGCTATGGTGCAGCTATCTTTTTGCCAATAAGTTATCTTCATACATAAAGGATTTTTTTTCTTCTCAAATTTGAAATCACACACATCCAAAAAAATCAGCGTATATGTTGAATCAATTTGCAACAACCCACCCCCCTTCCTCAATACGAAGATTTTTTTTGTCTGTATCTGTAGACCTGTGAGAAACCAAATATGTCAAGATGTTATTCATTTTGATTTCCTTTTTCTCTCCACTCCCTTCTTTCCTTACGCGCCGGTTCCATTGATTTAAACCTTAAAGATCACGGAGAAGTGGCGTCAGAGTTCGTATTCCAAAAATTGTTGCGAATTGATTAAGAGGCGAATGAAAGAAAAGATCCGGACAACTTTGATATTAGTTGCCGATGATAAAGATTTGCCGTTGTTTTCCTTTCTTTCTTCATTTCTTTTTAGCGGTGACGCTTTGTGTAAAGCTGTCAAGTAGATTCGACTCGGTAAAAGATTTTTTGTTTGTCTTTATTCGCTTTATGCGCAGAAAGAAAGATGAAATATTTTAATAAAGAAGCATTGGATTTTAGCGACTTAAGACCATTTGCCTCGCATCTATCAACTTTCTTCCACTGACATGTCTATAATAGCAGCATCTATGTACAAATGTTTTAAAACTACCCTCTTGTCCGTTTCTCTGTTTTGTCTTCTTTTATCCATCTTTTTTTTTAATCACTATTGAGGAACGAATAAAGATGAACGGGATTCAAGAACAAAGAAGATGGCGATTGACGCTGCGTTTAAATATTTTTAGATTTTATTTTACGGGGAAGCAAGTAAAAAGGAAATAATTCCACGGGTGGGAAATGCAAGAAAAGAAATGGTTGGAGAAGTGACGGCTGCATTTAGCTATCTCAACAATAAACGGAAGGACGTACATGCCAATATATATGGCACGCATAAGTTTATGTTGTGGAGGTAGCAGGGACCAACGCTCGTCAAAACAGTTGACATGAAAATATTTGTAGAAAAGACGGAGGGAAGCCACATTGCATCGGTGAGATAGTGACTATATTCGATATGCCATGTTAGGATCGATTACATTGCAGATCCTGGTTTGAATTTTGTCAAGGACCACAAGATGAATAGCTAACTATTGCGGTCTGTTCATTATCTATCTATCTATCTATCTATCTATCTATCTATCTATCTATCTATCTATCTATCTCATTCAGTCCATATCTATCTCATTCATCTCCATATCTATCTATCTATCTATCTTAACGAGTTCTCCATATCTATTTATCTATCTATGTCTTCTCTATTTATCTCTCTCCCTCTCTCTCTCTCTCTCTATCTATCTATCTATCTATCATTATCTATCTATCTATCTCTATTCCCCATATATACATACTTTCTTATAATAAAGAATCAGCATACATATATATGTATGCATATGTATAGACACATACATACACATAAACACAGACATACACACTCTTCCTGTGTTCGTATGTGTGCCCGTGAGTAGTCTATCTGTTTTAGCTAATGTACGTATATACATTTTTGATCTTCATGGATACCTGTTTTATAATATATATATATATATATATATATATATATATATATATATATGTGTGTGTGTGTGTGTGTGTGTGTAAACCTTTCGCAGTCCAGTTATATCTGTTGATCTATCTATCTATGTATCTTTCTATATATATATATATATATATATATATATATATATATATATTAGATTCGATTAAATCTCCTCTTGACTCAAAATACTTTACGTATATATATATATATATATATATATATATATATATATATATATATATATATATATATATATATATCTCTCTTTCAGTCCAGTTATATCTAGCTAGGTAGTTAGCTATCTCAGCCCGTGCGTATCTATCTATCTAGCTAGCAAGCTAGCTAGATTGTTCATATCTATCTAGGAGGCTGATTAAATCTCTCCATATGTACCTGTGCAAATCTTGGTATAATTGGCGTTTGAAATCGTTACCTATTCCTCTCAACGTCTTTATATCTATTTCAATGCCGGCTCCATTCAGGATGTAGCCACTTGTATATAGTCCAATTAAATGCAAGAATTTCGAAGGCAATTTAATGTTCCTATCTAACCAGCAATATATTCATGTGCCTGTAAAATTTACGATATATATCGCATGTAAACGTCCCTCTTTCTCTAGTACAACTTACTGATTTTGGATTGTTACCTTTTCTCGCCAGCGTCTCTAATGGCTGGTGGAGCTGAGATAATATTCAGAGTTTCTATTGCTGATATACAAGGCTGGGAAGCCTTTTTCTATGAGAAAATTTTACCCGCAAAAACCTCTTACGTTATCTGCTTGCAAAATATTCATAGCATTCTTGGAATAAATATCTATCTACGAACGAAGTAGGTAAAAGAGTTCCTACTTCCAGTTGGGCACCATCTACTCAATTAAGGAACAGTAAATCCGAAAATCACAAAGAGATCACGTGTATCACTCCGAGGTCTGCTTCGCAGCAAAGGCAGTTGCGAAATTTGTACCATCGGTATTAGTCATTGATCAAACTCACTAAAAATGCAATAACTGTTATGTAAATACCGATTTTTATAGCAAATAGTCCATCATCGATTTGTTGGTAGATTGGTTGATATTGTGTAGCGGCATAACAACACCTCTATAGGTTATTTTGTTCGGAAATCTAAATATTTTGAACATGATTTTATGGCTTCACTTAAATGTATATTGAACACAATTGTGTGCTTTTAACTACAGTTTGGTTAGTTGGTTGACTTTGTTTAACGGCATATCAACACCTCTATGGGTTATATATATCTAAATATTCTGAACACGGTTATATTGATTCACCTAAATAATTTTGGAACAGAATTCTATGTTTCAACTACAGATTTGATTTTGTTTAGCGGCATATGAACACTTCTATGGGTTATTAAATGCCGAAATCTAAATATTTCGAATTCAATCTAATGACTCCAACTAGGTATTGTTAGTAACTCTGCTATAAATAGGTATTGTTGGTAAATTTTTTTTATATAAAAAAAAATGTGTTGTTGCTATTTTTATTACAAAAATGTATTTTTATACTTTCATAGTCCATGCTGCTCAAAGAATCCAATGTCTCGATCAGAAGCTTAGCTGCCGGATGTAGCGTATCTTCATACCCAGGACTGGCGTCGATTTGTAACTGTGATCAATATTGTCTTCCTGTTTTATCTGGCAAACATTAATTAACAGGCAACGCAAAAACCTTCGTTGGCTAAAAGACATATTTATAAATTTAGATATCTTACACTATCATCTATATATCTCTTTCTTATTACGAACATAGATATCCGAATTTAAATCTAACTGTACCAGTGTCTAATATTTTGAACTGTGGTGCAAAATCTACCTGCGTCTAATTTTTCCACTTCACAGAAAACCAGTCTTGTGTCTACTTATTTTACGTTAAATGACTACGTATTTTTACTTGTGTATAATCTTTTAGACCTCATTTCATTTGAGAACATTTTACACTTTGGTGTAAGACAAATTGTGTAAATTTTGAACAACAAACCCGTCTAAATATCTTTGACTCTAGTCTAAAATTTAGTTATGCCGATTTTTTTCCACCAGTTCCAGACAGACCTGTTTTTACTGTTTTTTGCCTCTACTTTTTTTTTCTATTTGTTTTTTTTAAGGTATTGTAAAGCGAACTTGCATATAACTTTAAGATTCAAATATAAAATGTACCTTATGTAAAATGTACCTGTCTACATTTTTCACACTAGTGCAAGCGAAACATTTCTAACTTTCTGAACGTTAGTGTAAAACGGAACTGTGTTTAATATTTTGGTCTCTAGTGTAAAACGAACCTGTGTTTAATATTTTGGTCTCTAGTGTAAAATGGACCTGTGTTTAATATTTTGGTCTCTAGTGTAAAACGAACCTATGTCTATCTTTTTGACTCTTGTACAAAACGGCCCTTTTTATTCAGTGACCCGTAGGGACACCACGGGCATTGCAGCCGCATTAGAAGTGGTGTTCTCTCGGGCGTGACGATGCCCAAACCTCTCTTAGACCGGTTTCCACCCAAGGCTATAAAACCCAATCTGTCCTGCTATTTACCTATAGCTGGGAGGAGAAATTATGGATTCATACCTTTCCCAAGGTTATCAGCAATTAAGTGAATGTAATGGATTCGACTAGAATTCGAACTCGTCTCTGAGCTCTTTTACCTTAATGGATAGCGGCTCGGATTAAGGAATAATCCTTAATCCGAGCCGCTATCCATTACTCCATCCTACCTCCTCTCTAATTTTTACTCTCGTATAGTGATTTTCCAAGCGTAGCTTAGATGTGGTACAAGGCCGAAAGTATGGGACACCCAGTGAGGATCGAACTCACTACTCACTCGTAATTGAACTTGCGAGTTAAGCTTGCTAACCATTTCATCGTGTCGAAGCGTCCAAATGATTTTTCAAGCGTAGGTTAGATGTGGTACAAAGTCAAATGTATGTGGGGGGGACCCCTTGAAGTTTGAACTCACTACTCAGTCGTAATTGTTCTAGCGAGACAACCATGTTAACTATTACACCGACTCGGGGTGTTCGTATAAATCAGATTTGCGTATACCTTTTTGACTTCAATGTAATTTGATTTATATTTCCTTCTTTGACTCTGTTGTAAACTGTCCTACCAAATTCTTTCAATGTAAAACTTACCTATGTTTGGTCCTGAGCTTGATGTTTTGAATCGAAGGTAAACCGGGCGGAAATCTATCTTTTAGACACAAGACTAAATCTGATCTAAGTTGACCTTTCTTACTCTAGTGTAAGCTTGACCTATGTCTGTATATGATTCCAGTACAAAATCGGTATATATATTCAAAATACATTAATGTATTGAATTTCGTCCTGTGGGATTCATACCATTCATTATGTGCTAAAAAATGATATTAAATATATTTACAATGTCATTATTAATCACGTAAGTTATTTTAATACGTTTTTTTCTATGATTTTATTCATAACAACACATACATTGATTTTTCTATGATTTTATTCATAACAACACATACATTCCATTTCTTATTTTTACTCCGTGTTTTACCTTCTAAAAAGTTATTCAACATTTTCTCTGTGATATTGTTATTCATAGCAACAAGTATATTGGTTACTTAGATTATTTAAACTGTTCGGACTCTTGTCCTCGTCTTCATTGCCATATTCACGACGTTTCGGCCGTCGTACGCTCCGGCCTTCATCAGTTGATTGTAATTTCGAACTGAAACCTTTATTTCGTCCAACAAGGTAGATTGGCCTAGCTCCACGTGCCATGCCTCTTCTCAGTTATCTCTCTTTAAATCAATCCCCCAAGTTTTAAGACACTACTGCAGTCAGCCAGGTATTGAACTCACAACTCTTTGCGTGAAGTCACTGGTTCCACCCAACGCTTTTATCCACTGAGCCAAGTATCCTCGATGAGTTCAATACCATACAATCTACCTGGTGAACGAAATAAAGGGTTCAGTTCGACATTCCAATCACCTGAAGAAGACCTTAGTGTACAACGAAACGTCGTGAACATGACAACAAAGATGAGGACAAGGTTCTGGACAATGTAAATAATTACAATACCTCATCTGAAAAATATAGACAGATATTGCTGGTAATCTTTATTTTCTTATGCGTATTTTTTTTTATTTTATAAAAGATATTTTTAAAAAAAGTTTATTGAATATTTAGTTTTTCATTAAATAGAATTAAATAGAAGCAAAGTTAATATTTGATGTGACAAAATTAATCAAAAGTCGTTTATTAAGAGTCTTTTAATTCTCCTGCTAAAATTTTTGTAATTCAGTCATTTTGAAATAGTTATAGCCTATCGATGCTTTATGAGCGGATCTCAACGATAGAACGTCATGCTAGATCACCAATAGTTGAGCTCTCTTACCCACAATAAGATAAATATTGATCCATACATAGATAAAATGACATTCGATGTGATATCAACCCAGACCATAAAATATTAATATATCTTTTAATATGTGTTCTTCTTGTAATTGTCATGTCCCATCAGGAGTTAGGTGGTGACGGCTCTACATAACAACATATTCCTTTGTTTGGTTGACTATAGTTTAGGTTGCAAAATTGTTTTTAACTTGTGTTTGTTTTATTCTACTAAATTCTTTAAGGAATGATTTGCGTAGTCAGAAATAATTATTTTGTGCACAGCAGCAACAGCAACCTGTCAAGTAGCTTCTCGCCGAACAGAGCTCAATCCGGTCACAGTTAAACCTTCATGGAATCGTAGCAACGTCAGTGCGTAACATACGCAACGAGAAAACGAACATGATGTGTATCTACCATGTTAAGAAACCGTATGAAGTGACAAAACAACTTTAATATAAAAGCATAGTTTAATAACATTAATTAAGGACACTGTTACAATGTACTGGTCGTATTTCAGCAAATTTTATAGCATCTCGCGTAGCAATTACACAACATTTATTTTAGTATTACAAGAAATGTCCATTGAATAAAGCTAAGAGTTTAGCCTAAAGCGCATTGAATGAGGAACGGTGATAACGGTTTCTAAATTCATTAAGATCAGAAAAGAAATCCTTTACACACTTACACGAAAAAAAAAAAATGACGGAATTTCAAAAATTTTAGCAGGAGAGTTAAAAATCAATTATATTTTGTTAAAAAACAATTCTATTTTGTTAAAGATATATTTTGTTAAAAACCAATTACATTTTGTTAAAGATATAATATTTTGTTAAAAAGACAATTATATTTTGTTAAAAATATTATATTTTGTTAAAAAAACAATTATATTTTGTTAAAAATATTATATTTTGTTAAAAAAACAATAATATTTTGTTAAAAATATTATATTTTGTTAAAAAAAATTATATTTTGTTAAAAATATTATATTTGTTAAAAACAATTATATTTTGTTAAAATTTATATTTTGTTAAAAAAACAATTATATTTTGTTAAAAATATTATATTTTGTTAAAAAACAATTATATTTTGTTAAAAATATTATATTTTGTTAAAAAACAATAATATTTTTTGTTAAAAAATATTATTTTGTTAAAAAAATTATATTTTGTTAAAAATATTATATTTGTTAAAAACAATTATATTTTGTTAAAAATATTATATTTTGTTAAAAAACAATTATATTTTGTTAAAAATATTATATTTTGTTAAAAAACAATAATATTTTGTTAAAATATTATATTTTGTTAAAAAAAATTATATTTTGTTAAAATATTATATTTTGTTAAAAAATTATATTTTGTTAAAAATATTATATTTGTTAAAAACAATTATATTTTGTTAAAAATATTATATTTTTTGTTAAAAAAACAATTATATTTTGTTAAAAATATTATATTTTGTTAAAAAACAATTATATTTTGTTAAAAATATTATATTTTGTTAAAAAACAATTATATTTTTGTTAGACAATTATTATACAAATAAATAAAATAATAATAATAATGAAAATTATAAATAAAATTACTAAAAGAATACTAAAATTACTAAAAATAGTTACTAAAAAATACTAAAATTACTAAAAAAAATTATTTAAAAATTTACTAAAAGAAATGGCTGAATTTCAAAAGTTTTAGCAGGAGAGTTAAAAAAACTAAAGAAAATTACTGTGCCTGTCTTGTACAACGAAACATGTATTAAAGAGACAGTAGGGATATTATTATTGTTACAAATAAATAAAATGAAAATTATAAATAAAACAATATAAAATAAAATAATAATATTGAAACTTGTTTAAAATAAATTAAATAAAAAAAATTAAAAAATAAATAGAATTACTTCGAGCATGCAACAAAAACTGTTGCTGCCGGAAATACGGACATCCCGCTAACGTGATATTCAGTTACTTCACCCAAGAACCGTCAGGAAGACAACACGTGTGTAAATTCCCTCCGTGATAGTACTTGTAATGATGAACATTAACATGATTATAAGGTAAAAAAAATACACGCACCAATACACAATAAACATAAATAAAATTGTATGAAATTAACATACAATTTACTATGTTTTTTTTTTCTGTATTGTGTATGTTTATTCTTACTGTTTTTATCTTCCTGAAAACATGCTTGACATTCCACTACCCCTACCCATATGTTGTGAGTGAATATACCACAATTGGTCGCCGTCCAAATACATAATTAAATGTGTGGGGTGGGATGGCATGTTTATTTTGACTTTATATTTAGAGGATACACATGTTTTTGTAAAAGTAAGCTGAACATCGTGAATATAATATATAGTAAGAAATAAAATATCGGATTATAATTAAAAAAAATATATGAATTCCTTTAAAATATTTGTATGAAGGGACCTGCAAAGAAAAGCGGGACCCAAATTATAAAATGAAGTTTTTAAAAATGAAAAATATTTCTTGTAATTTTGTTGCTGTAATTTCAAGGTAATAGATTAAATTTAATATTTCTAATAACTAAAATTCTTTGCTATATTTCAAATAGAATTTAAATTGATTAGAATGAATTTTATGAAATCTTTAAAAATGGCTGATTTTAGCCATATTTACAATTCTCTTGATTAGAAAGACTTTCAAAAATAAAATAAAATAAACTTTTCTCAAACTTCATTTGAGGAAGATTAGCTGATTTAAAATTCAATTAATCTGATTTGAAAGAAATATTACTTATTTTAGCTTAAAATATCACAGAAAACTCTTTTTAATACGGATATTGGTGTTTTTATTAGGTGTTCACATCTAACGCTATAGACTCATGCTTAGATTTTTTTTTCTACGGGGAAAATAGTTGCAAAAAATACTTGGCGAATATAACCCGAGCGCCTTTTTTTTATATAATTTTGTAAACTATCAAGTAATCTTAAAAATATAGGAACATATTCTCTGTTAATCTAATATTTTATTGAAATTAAGTTACTTTGACTTTAAATTTATTATAGTTATAAAATTATTGTTTGATAATATCGTGTATGGACGTCAATATTTACAGAAATCAGCGTTATTTAACACAAGTTAAAACAATTCAAAATTGTTTTTAAAATACTGGGCGTTACTGAATTGTATTAAGTGTTTCCATTGATGATTACTAAATATAGTCATTACTTAATAAAAATATTTTCTAATACAGGAATTTAAAAGATTATTCAAACTAAAATTTAAAAAATTAAAACAATTCATGTAAAAATTCATTACTCTTAACAATATAGTGTCCATTATATATCTAATTCATAAAAGCAATTAAAAGCCTGTCTTTTGGTTTTATTGCATTATTTTTTATATTACAATATGGAGCAGATTCTAGGTGATTGGGGATGCTGTTTCACAAAGAAAAATGAAGGCATAAATTATCCAAGGACTCGTGCTTAAAACTAATATCATCCCCACCCTTGACAAAAATACAATTTCTCTAAATTTCATGAAATGAAATAATTAGAGGGGAACAGATGCAAAAAGAAATTAACAAGATTTTCAAAGAAAAAGAAACGGTTTCAAAACGATTTAATTTGTATGTGAATAATTCCTAAAAACTCCTTTAAAATCCGGCAATTATTTGATTTTGCAGGAATTTCCAAATCCAAATGATTTTTTTCACCACAAAAAGACACTAAGATTTACTGTACTATTTTATGTCCACCCGCAGATATAAGAAAAAATTAACCAAAATTTTGAAAATTATAAAACGGATCGAATATATAATTTAATAATAAAAATATTCTTTGGATTTTCTACTTAATAAAAACTTAAAGGTTTTGAGGGCAAAAATTTATTTTATTAACTTTCGGGAATTTTTTTTTTCTTCATATATATACAGGATTTAAAGGGTTGGATTTTTAGGTTGGGTGCGTATTCACGTCTGGTAAAGAAAAAGATGCATACAAGACTTGGGTCTATTCTCTTTCTTATAGTGACTGTAGTAAAATAAAGTCGCATCAAGTTTTATGAGGACTATATGGAAAAACATTGGATATCGCGCTTCTACCACCACCAAATGACAATTTAGGCACTATCAAATATAGTAACAGCGCATCCCTCTCTAAAATTTTCTGCAACTGAATAAAAACAAAATTACAACCTGGGAAATAGGTAGCGAAAGTTAAGCCCTTCAACGTGAAAGGCAACGGATGCAACATATGTCTTTCTGAAAAATAAATAATCCTGAAAAATATAAAGAATCCTAATCTCTTAAACAAAAGAAATGAGTTAATGAGCACTTGACTATCGAGAACTAAATTTCTAGTCAAACAGGTTGAACCAGATTCATAGAGTCTAGCCGGACCCGGAGACAACATATACTAGTATTGATATTATTTATATTTATTTATATTAATATTTTTACTTCTTACTTTTTGCTACCTTTACTATACAACTATTGTTTATATTAGACTGTAACACATTTAACATTTTTGCTAATGCATTATTTCTATTATTTTAACATTATCAATTTTAATATATAACTAATATTATTGTTTTCATTTTTATCTTTGCCTTTTTCTTTTACCTTTAGTCTTACTTTAGAAACACGTTTATTTATTTACTTATCTGCTTGCATTTATTATTTTTATTTAATTATTTATTTTTTTTTTTAATTTAATTATATATATATATATATATATATATATATATATATATATATATATATATATATATATACTATTTATTAAAGACATTTTTATGTTTAACGTTCTTTTATAGATACAAGTATTTAAGTAAATGCTCTGTTTTTATAATAAACAGTATTAAATAACATTTAACGGCCTGAATGTCCGAGAAATTTTCATAGAATATATTCGTCCTTTGACAGGATTCGAACCTGCATCCTATACGGAACCGTTATTTACGATGACGTGCCTTACCGACCGGCCACAAAGGAGCGTTCGGTAGACAAGGTCGAATTTACTGCTTATAAACTTCAATCTTCCATGAATCTCGTACATTCATAACTGCTCATGGCGTATCAAATGTAAACAAATGACGTCATATATTAAGAAATGGACAAAGTCCGACAATTTATTTTTTAAAGACATTTTTATGTTTAACGTTCTTTTTATAGATACAAGTATTTAATTAAATGCTCTGTTTATAATAAACAGTATTAAATAACATTTACCGGTCTGAATGTCCGAGAAATTTTCATAGAAAATATTCGTCCTTTGATGCAGGTTCGAATCCTGTCAAAGGACGAATATTTTCTATGAAAATTTCTCGGACATTCAGTCCGGTAAATGTTATTTAATACTTTTATTTAGTTTAGTAATATTAATATTAATTATATTATTTATTACTTTATTGATTTTTATAGACAAATAGAGTTACCCCACTTAATTTCTGAAGTTTACTTTTGATTACATCAGCGTCTATTTAAATTAGGATTTATAATTTTTATTTCGAACGTTAATTTTCAATCGTAAATGGTAATGTGAGCCTGAATTAAATTTTTCAAAAATAAACTACAATTCATTTACATATTCTAACAACAATAATAATCCACCACAACAATAAAGTAACACTCGATAACCATTATTATTACAAAACCGTTGCTACCCTAAAATATGAATGCCAGTACTTGAAAATTGCGTCGGCAGGAAACTCAGAGTACGCAATCAATGTAAAGTATTATGTATATTTCTTAATATATATATATATATATATATATATATATATATATATATATGGTATCAAATGACAATTGGAAAAAAATCACACATTTTGCCGACGCGTTTCGTCTGCCGACTTTTTTTCATTTTTCATTATTTAATAAAATAAGATAAATTAAAATAAAATAAAGATAAAGTAAAATAATTTTTTTCCGTCGGCAAAATGTATGATTTTTTTTCCAATTGTCATTCGATACAAATCTGTCTTGTCCACAGAATTCATCTTTAACTAATTTAACTAATATATATATATATATATATATATATATATATATATATATATATATATATATATATATATATATATATATATATATATATATATATATATATATATATATATATATATATATATATTTAGGTAGCAATCCTTCCTTTAATCATGTTTCATCAAAAACGACAGACAAGGTACTATGGTTAAGCTTTTTATTGAATTTTCTTGTGTTCTAACAAGATCTTTCTTTTCTGGACAGAGTGTGTAAGAACTGTCCAAATGTTTTATATTTCCGAACGCTTTCGGCTATACATTTAGCCATTTTCAAGGATGATTCGATTTTTCAGCTTAATTGAGTGTGTGCTTTCTGTGTATGTCTTAGTGTGTGTTAAGGATGTTTTTAATCTCCGAATACGCTTTGTTCGTAGTTACTATTGTTAAGAGTTGGCTTTTTCTTTTTTTATTATTAAAGCTTTCATTATTTTAATTAATTAATTCAAGTAAGCTGAAAAATCGAATCATCCGTGATAATGGCTAAAGTTATAGCCGAAAGCGCTCGGAAATATAAAATATTTGGACAGTTCTTACACACTCTTTGTCCATAAAAGAAATCTCTTGTTAGAACACAAGAAAAATCAAATAAAGAGCTTAACCGTAGTACCCTGTCTGTCGTTTTTAATGAAACATGCATATATATATATATATATATATATATATATATATATATATATATATATATATATATATTGTGATGATTAAATTGTTACCGTTTTATATTTTTTGATTTCGCGCAGGTGCGCTGATTTTGTTTTTCTCGGTTGCATTTTCCATTGGATTGACACCCAAACCCCAAACATTCATATTGGAGCTTCTGGTGTGAATGCCAAGTAGTACAGCATGCCATTTCCAAATTTCTGGCGAATTGAATTGCGAAATGGTGCCCTTTTTCTCACAAACGTTCCTCAACTGATCCTACTGTGCAGTCTGCAAAATCAAAATCAGGCTATGCGCATGCGCAAAATTAAAATTATAAAATGGCGACAACTTACCCATCGCATCCTATATATATATATATATATATATATATATATATATATATATATATATATATATATATATATGTCATTTGAAAATTACTCCATATAACTTTCCTACTCTTACTTTAAGTTCTTCTCCCTCAGATTAAATATTCGTGAATTCGAAGACATCATGTGACATTTTTCAAACACTCAAGAAGTAGCGAGTCGCCATCTCGACTCTTCCGCCTCGAATATATATTAATTTTTATTCTAAATTATTATTCGCAAATGTTTTCTTCCTTTGGTTTATCAATTTACAATTCTTTTGATTCCGTTGACAATTCACACAAGGACCGATGGAAAGGAGGATCAGAAGATAAGGCCGGAAAGATCAATCCTTGGCCCAGTGCCTTGACGAATTTGAGATCAATAACGAGCTGAGACTTCTAAATCGTTCTAAAACGATTCTTGGATATTTATACGCACGCTTCAGATGAGACATCTTTCCCCAATATTTGGAGAATTGAAATAATCACTTGCTAAACCACTTGAGAAAGTCTGTTGACTTCTATAAAAGAACTAGCTGAAATACTTGTCTACACAGGGGTATATATTTACTTAAATTCAAATAAAAATTCAGACATGTCCTTTAAATTTGTTCATAAATGAATTCATTGCCGTTTTTTTTTGTCTTCGTCTTCAAAGGAAATCTCACAAATAAATATCTATATCCTGCTTGATTCAAAAATCGTAAGATTCATACAGCAATCGCTATCACTTGACGTAAAATATGTTTGCCCTTCCTTGCCTTTAAAGGAGTGCCCTTTGCCGTGCTGATATTGCTACATGCCTTACTTCTTGCCTATCTCACACTGCGAATTTTTTCTAAGCTCTATACTAAACATTAAATCTGTTACGAAAAAAGAACTAAACAAAATGATCACAAAACGATCAGCTTTAAAAAAGGACTCATAACTGGAAAAACCGAATGAAAAAAGAATGTTAACAACAAATACTTTTTCACACCCAACCCAGTTCTGCCGAATCAGAATCAACGTTGAGTTTAAGCAAGCGAATGAGCCAATTGGAGTAAAGTGCCATGCAGATTTTAATTTTTCCCACTTGTGACGAATGCAGCTATCGATTTTTTTGCATTCTAGCATTCTAGTTAATATTCGTGTCAGTCAGCTGTTGGCTCTCACGCTGGCCAAAAGAATCTTCCTGCCTATTCGTGGCAGCCAGCTAT
>CAHIKZ030005028.1:2080000-2147500 GCA_903632075.3 Acanthosepion pharaonis | reverse complement strand
GTTTAACATATACATCTATACAGAGAGATTGACAAGATCAATGGATGCAACTGTTTAATTTCAGGCAGATGATCTTTTCTTTTCAGAAGTGTTCTTAGTGTTGGTAGTTGCTATGAGTTCTTACGCCTTTAAGTAGGAGATATCGAGGATGGTTCTGTTACATCTCATTTCTAATGCTTGGATTCCTCGCTGTAATTCTGCTGTTAATGACCAAAATTCTCAGGTGTATAGAAAGAGAGAGTAAGCAACAGTCTAACTTCAGGCCGATGATCTTTTCTTTTTAGTTGTTTTTTTTTTAGTTTTGGCGATGGCTGTGAGTTGTTATGCCTTCTACTAAGGAGATGCTAAGGATGGTTCTGTAGCATTTCATTTCGCACATTTAAATTCATCGCTGCAACGCTTTTGTTGTAGAAGACTCAGAGACGCACAGAAAGATTCCAAATATCAAAGCACGTACGCTGAGATCTTTGATTTTAGGCAAATGTTCTTGCTATATTAGAGTGTCCTTTGAAGTTATTTCTATTCTGGGGACATTTTTAATGATATCGAGGCACGATATTTGAATTGTAGCAGTAACAGTTGATCTACCGATAGCAAATCGTTTATAATTCACATTATCTCTCATGACACGACAAATTAAAGCGAGACTGAAATAAATATTCACCAGTTATCCTAAAAATCACCAATATTCTCGTAATCACTAATAATTTGGTAATCACCAATATTTACCAATTACACTAGGAATCGCCAATATTCTAGAAATCACCAATATAAAAACGTCACTAATAACCAATTATTTTTTTAAATCACTAATATTTTGGAAATAACCATTATTCAACAACTATTCGAGATATCACAAGTATACGCCTATTATTCAGGAATTCATCACTCATAATATTCACCAATATTCTAGAAATCACCAACATTCTAGAAAAAACAATATTCACCAATTATTCTAGAAATCACCAATATTCTAGAAACCACCAATGTTCTAAAAAAACACGAATATTCACCAATTATTTTAGAAATCACCAATATTCTAGAAATCACCAATGTTCTAAAAAAACACGAATATTCACCAATTATTTTAGAAATCACCAATATTCTAGAAATCACCAATATTCTAGAAATCACCAATATTCTAGAAATCACCAATATTCAACAATTATTCTAGAAATCACCAATTATTCTAGAAATCACCAATTATTCTAGAATTCACCAATATTCTAAAAAACACCAATATTCACCAATTATTCTTGAAATCACCAATATTCAACAATTATTGTAGGATTCGCCAATAGAAATCCTCAATATTAACCAAATATTCTTCAAATCACCAATATTCTAGAAACCGTTAATATTCGACAATTATTTTTGTGATGATAAATATGCGCCAATTATTCAAGTATTCACCAATCTCAATAATCCCCAATATTCTAGAAATTTTGTTTTAAGCATTTCACCCCAAGCAAGGTGGGAAGCCACTAGCACGCAAGGGGTTACAGAGGATTTGGTGCGAGAGCAGATAGGAGTGATAGAGGAAAGGATGAGAAGAATGAGGAGAAGGATAGTGGATAGATCAAGTCAACTGGAGATGTCGATTGACATTACATTTGAATATTTGGAGATTATAGCTATCAGGGAAACAGGAAGAGGGGAGGGAGTTCCACAGGCGAGAGTTGCGAGATATGAAGCTATTGGAGTAGAAGAGACGGCTACATTTAACAGTAAAAGGGTGAGAGCGGTATGCCAGCCTCGTAGGTCACTTGAATTCATGAAGTCTGGGAACCAGCGCAAGCAGCTCATCGGAGCAATTACTATGAATGTATTTCTAAAAAAGACAGAGAGAGGCGAGGGCAGACGAGTCCAGATCAGGGCCAATTGCACTGCATATCCGTCTCTGGATCTTATTAAGAACCCCAAGGCAAACAGAAGGGACTCCAGACTATATATGGCAGCAATACTCCATGCCAGGGAGAATGGTTGATTTGTAGATTTGAAGGATCGATTCCGGGGAGAAAAAATTTCTGAAGCGGCACAGGGAGCCAATATCTAGAAATCACTAATATTCTTTATATCACCAATATTCATCAATTATTCTAGAAATAAAAAAAATCTTGATATGTTCTTTTAACCATTTATCCATGAAAAAACATATAATTTTATTTTACCCTTCATGACTTCATTATGTCCTGTGAGTGTCAAATTATCCAAGCCGACTTTCCTCACAATCTTTCTCAGTCAAGAATCTCTTTTGAATTCTAAGTACAAGTTTTCTTCCTTGTTGCTCACAAGTTCCGCCTCTGATATTCATTGTGTCCTTCCATAGAGTCATTCACAACGATTTCGGAGTATTGCTATAAAAGTAAGATTTTCTTTGTTTGTTTGTTTTTTAAACAAAATTTCCCTAATTTTAATACTTAGATTCCAGAAGACATCTTTAGCTATTCTAAAGCACCTTCATATTTCTGTGACACGTTCGGTCTGTTATAATATTTCCCGTTTTTTTTAAATTTCTTTCGTTTTGATTCTGGCATCTCTAATTCGTAGCTCGGATCTTGAGCTGTTGCCCTTAAAAACGACCACACATGCTATCCTGTTATACTTTTGGCTTAGTCCTTTCATTGCCATTTCCTTTAATACATCGTCTAGGAGTACATATGTCTGCTATCTAAACGTATCTGCCGTTGTCAAGATTGCGCCCTACTATAATAAATCTTGGTAGGAGTTCCAATTCTCTTAGGATTACCTTGATGTATAGGTTAAAAATATGCAGTGAACAGACGTTTTATTTTTATTTTAATCTATGATTAGTCGTTAATTGTTGTTGTTTTCTAGCCAACCCTGACTTGGGGAGGTAGCACCTGTTAAGGCCCCTGTGAAATAGTGAACTCCCCCCGCCAAAAAAAAAAAAAACACTATGAAAGCATAAAATATACTTTTATTGCCAAAATACTAACAACACAGTTTTTATACTAAAATTACTAAGAATGCCCTTTACATAGTAAAATTACTAACAATATCGAAATAACAGCAGTCTTTCTATTTTAAAAAAAATTAACTGTTTACATAGATGTGATTATTTAGGAAGAAACATTAAATTTCTCTATTAAATGACCCAAACATTAAAAAAAAAACGGCACAAAGTTCTGTCTGAACAGATTCTTCTTCCGCACTTCTCGCATGTAGAACCTGCTTCCGAAATCTGGCTTCCCTCTGCCTTTTCTACAGAGTGCGATGGATAAGCTGTCTTCTAAATTACGCAAAAATGAAAATAACATTGATATGTCATTTTAAAAGATATATTTACCAGCGTTACACAATATCTTGAATTACTAAAGAGTAAATTTATTTTTAAAAATCGCCGTTGGTTTCAACCACAGCCTCCAGACGATTTCGGAATCTCCAGCTTCTCTTCTGGACGTTCTCCTTGTTTAAGTTGGTGAATGCTGTCATAATGCTTTCTTTGGGTTCATCTTTGGTGTTGCAACGTGTTTTGGTGGTCTGTCTCTCAACTATGCCTTACAGACAATAATCAACAGGGTTGCAGTCTGGGGAGTTAGGTGACCAGATTTAAGGAGTGATGTGGTCGCAGAATTTGTCTGACAGCCATGACAGGGTTCTCCTGTTGGTGCAGCATGGTGCAGAGTCCTGTTGACAGACATAGTATTTTCCAGTAGCCAACCTTTTTATCCAGGGCAGGACTACCTCTTTAAGACACTTGATGTAGGTCCCAGTGTATGTGGCCCTTTGAGAAGATGAACGGAGACATAACGTCACCATCACTAGTAATCACACCAAACATCTTCACCAACAGAATCATCCAACTCTTTCCGATTCCATTGCTCTGTCCTCAGATTCACAACATAACTGTCTGAAATGCTTGTACTGGAGCTTCCAGTGCGAATGCCAAGCAGTGCAGCATGCCGTTTCCTAATTTCTGGCGGAGGGAATTGCGTCATGGTGATCTTTTTCTTACAGCTGCTCCCCAGCTGTGCCGATTATACTGTGCAGTCGACAAAATCAAAATCAATCAAAGCGCATGCGCAAAATTTTAAAAAAAAAAAAAATGACGACTATTTATGCATAAATACTTTCATAGTAATTTTTTCTGATTAAATTTCCTCTATGGTACCTAGACATTATGAATGTGAGCGCAATACTAGATTGGCAGGATGCTCTCTTCATTTTAAAGTTGTAATCGCTCGATGCAACCGTAAGTTTTATGCTAACAGTTTCTTCTATCACACGTCCCGCCTGTTGATCTTCTTTCTTGCTTTCCAATTGAACTTCAAATATTTAAATGCGATGATAGTCGTTATTTTCTGTCTTATTAATAACTGCTCTTTTAGTGTTCTCTCTCCTTAATAATGTTTTCATTCCTCATATTATCCTACACAGCGTCTTAGTCGCTTTATTGTCTTGCTTAAGGTGATATGGTTAAAGGAAAAGATAGTAATTACAAAGATAAGGATAATAGTGCTCATTTAAGTAATATAAATAATGATATCTCCTCGTTTTTGAAATTCAGACGGATATCACGTACATTAGTACGACTTATGGTTTCAATAGTTTAGCCCCCGGTGATAATCGAAATGAGTACAGTATTAATAACCTCCAAGTGTAATTAAACATCAACATTATTACAAACCCCTAATCAGCAACCTCATTACGACCAATACTTATATTAGGTTGGTGCAAAAATAATGACGTAATAATGTCGTTTTTGACGTATTTTTAACGTCAAAAAACGACATTATTACGTCATTATTTTTGCACCAACCTAATAACTTACCAACCAAAGCAGTTGTGCTTTAACTTGATCATTGTGTATTTGACACTGGCGCCCCGGTGGATGTGGTAGATATTAAGAATTCTGATCCATTCTACCCTACGCGAATCATTTTCTATCAGACTGAAGATGTTCAGAAGTTATTTTCGTCGAAACGTAGTATTTATAATATGGATCTTCCTGTGACTTCTGGCCATTGCTATCGAAAGACAAGTTCAAACCGGGGATGAGATTAAAGATAAAACGACAAGTCATCTCAAGATAATCCTGAAGTGGAAGAAGTTGAAGTGATATTGGGATATGTGCTGTTTAAGATAAGTACGGACAAATCAACGTATTCAATTATTGTTGTCGAAAGGAAAAAAGCATGAGAAGCAGAGATAAAGATAATACTTGAATTTTATTGATTCCCCAAAACAATTTAACTCAACGTTTCAGATCCTGTGCTTTCCTCATATAAGCGCCGTACCCCATCAGGGTATGGGTGATCATGTCTCTCCACAACATTTTATACTTTGTAGCTCCTGGTCGACTGCTTCTCTGCACTATGTGGTGAGTTTGAATAAAATGATTGTTGTTATGCTACAACTAGTGTCAGGCAGTCTGTATATTTCACTTTTGATCTACATGAAGTGTAAAATGTTAGAAGCCCTAGATATGTTTGTCTACCTTGGTAGCACACTATCTACATATAATACATGATGAGGGAAGACTTTTCAAGGCCTGCAATGTAAGTAAGCAGGTATTTAGAATTTGGTTCCATGCGTGTTTATATAATAGGCCAATCTCCACTCTCTTTCCTGCTAAACATTTGCAAAAAATCTCATTAGACAATTCAGTTGCTGATTCCATCGTTTTGAATTTTAAGTATATTTTTATTTTTCTGTTTCCGTTTGCCTTGAAACTTCCTCGTTTCTTATATGTACCGTCAATGCTATTCTCAGCATCATTCTTTAGAACCACACCTCTGTTGCCTCAAGCTTTTTTTCAGATAGCTGTGGGAAATATATGAATTCAACTCCCAGTGGGACCTGTGCCCGGAAAAATACTTGTTATCCTCAAGAATTGTTAATGCAATATTTACTCGTAAATAGAGGTATTCTTTCAACGAATACCTTTGAAAAAGTGTTGGCAGAAAGGTACCTTAGGTATGACGTCCGTTTTGTTTAGGGCTATATATCCGTTCTTTGGGTACAAATCTCTGTTTTGAGCTCTCTGGGGAGGAGATGTGGGTTGGTAAACAGTGACTATTATAGCTATATAGCGAGATTCTTCGCTAATGCGAATTGAGTCACTCCCGGTCACTGGGCGTGTTTATAAAGATAAACACGCTAAAAACCCACTTTCCTCCCTACCATGCGCCGATGGCTTAATGGTTAGAATCTCCGACAGGCACCAGTTCAGTCGGGTTTCGACCCTAGCTGGAGGCAACCGGATGTCTAGCCACACTGATGACCCGCGAAACAGTCTGTCTGTGGATGACGGTATATATATATATATATATATATATACTATTTACATTATTCGAACTATTATCTTCATATTTGTCACCATATATATTTGAAAGTTTCGGCCGTGGTACGCTCCGGACTTCTTCAGTTGGTTGGAATGTCGAACTGAACCCTTTATTTCGCTCACTGGTGTAGATTGCTCTAGTTCCACGTGCCATGTTTAATGGATATCAGTTATCTCCTGTTAATTCCCCTCTCCAAGTTCTCCACTGCCTTAACCGGGTATTGAACTCACACTCTTTGGGTCCTGTCACTGAATCTAACCAACACCATTATACACTGTGCCATGAAGACATCTGTTTATGAATTTTTGGGTATTATAAACCTAATGGCATCAGCAACCATTTTTTTACCAGAGCACATATTGCAATTTTTGCTGTTATCATACATATTTATACCAGAACTCATACTGCAATCTTTGTTTGTTATTATCGCTTTTCTCTGGCACTCCTTATTAATGGTTCCCATATTATATTCATTTCTATCCTTGGTCGGATCAGGAGATTATTGTGGCCTAGCATATGTGCTGATTCCTTATGTTTACGAATTTTCTAATGGTGTTCTTTGTCCATGATTTCAACCTGATCCTACAGAGTTCGGTGATCTCTCTTTTCTCTCCATATGTGGTCAGCCACGACTGGCTTTTCCACTTCCCCTCGTGTTACAGCTTTCTGGTGTTCCTGAAGCCATGCCTTAAAGGGGCGGCCTGTTTCCCCTTTATATTTCTTTCCGCAGCTGCACGGGATAGCGTACACATAGTCTTTAGTCATGGTCTCCTCTATGCAGGGTCTTACTCGGGAGAGATATCTGCGAAGAGTCGTCCAGTTTTTAAACATGGCACGTGGAACTAGAACAGTCTATCCCAGTGAGCGAAATAAAGGGTATGGATTTAATGTTTAGTATAGAGCTTCGAAAAAATTCGCAATATGAGATAGGCAAGAAGTAAGGCATATAGCAACATCAGCACGGCAAAGGGCACTCCTTTAAAGGCAAGGAAGGGCAAAAATATTTTAATTCAAGTGATAGTGATTGTTGTATGAGTCATACGAATTTTGAATCAAGCACGGGCAACGCCGGGCCATACTGCTAGTATATCTATATATGAAACTATGTATACAACCAATTTATATCTACTTATGGAATCATTTATAAAACCTACCAATGTAAAGCTCCAGTCTCAAGTATAAATTAATTTTCTTGAACATATATACTCAAGTAAAACAGGCCTATGTTTAACTATCGAAGGATGTAAAGTCCTGAGAATGCTTCCTAATAGCTTCAAATATAATAAAGGCCTATGTTTACCCATCAAATCCAGCACGAGCATGAACCACTTTACAAATAGACTAACATGTAAATACGAAACATATTTACATATAGACTCAAGTATTAACACAAATGATGTTTATCTGTACACACAAGTGTAAACGATGCAAGTTTTTTTTAATATATAGACGCATATATATATAAAATTTATTTATAGACTCAAGTATAAAGATGGCTAATATTTAGTTATAGACTGACGTATAAAAACAATCAGTTTTTACTTATAGCCTCACGTACAAACATAATGTTTACCTGTACACACAACTGTAAACAATTTCTTTTTATCTCTTGACGCCAGTATAAACATGCCTATTACCCAATGTTTTATATGAACTCAAGTATAAAGACAACCCTGGAATGTAATCAAGTATAAAATTATACAACCCAATTATAAATCTTAGCTAATATTATAAAGTATAAACACAAACAATATTTACTTATAGAACAGAGTTTAAACCCAGCGTAAGTATTCCTTCAGACCCATCTATAAACAAAATATATTTCAACATGGAATAAAACAACAGACATTGACATATGTTTTAAATAGGTAGCCAACTATATTATGTGTTGTAAATAATCTGAACTATCCTGCGAACCTTACTCACTGTGAAGTGCTATTTGCAATCAACCAAATATACCCACTAGACTCTATATGGTTCGTTTAATTAAATAAAGTGATTTTGTAAAAAAAAAATATGCGATGGGCGATGAAAAGTGATTACATTAGCATAACATGAAACGCAAGATATCGTGTGTCAAGAGACATGAATCGCAGGTAATTATATTAACAAAATGTGTGTACAATGGGACTAGAGTGATTGATTAATTGATTTTTTTACGGTTTATCAGTCTTTTGCATGTTATTTGAAACTAGGAAATATTTTCATATTGCAATTTTTTTGGCGATAGTAATTAACTCATACCTGGAGCAAACGAGGTGGATTCAGACCTTTCACAAGGGTATTTGCGCGTAAGCGAATATAACTAACCTAGCTGGAATTTGAACTAGGCTCTCTAGTACCAAGATGTTTTCCATTACCCCACCAGCACATCCAACCTTACAGCACCTGCTATACCCAACATAAGTACTGACCATGTTCAATGTCGCTTAACTTCAGGGATCGTACGAGAACTTTTCAACGAGATATGGCCTTATGCTATAGCAGCTCTACATCCAATCTTACAACACCTGGTATTCGCAAGTATTCACTCACCTAGCTACTGAATAAAAACGACGCTGCTTAACTTTCCTGATCGTACCAGAACTATGTTTCAACATGATATATCAATAGGCTATAGCACCTGGACATCGAAGCTTACAGCACGAAGGCGGTCATCCATCTATGTACTGTACAAAAAATGCGGTCACCCATCCTGGTGTGGACAAAAGTCTACAACAAACAAACAAAAACCAAACGTAAATATTGCTTCATGTATGTAACATACACCGATTCTTGTTTGTCTATATGATATTCAGCTGATAATGTATATTCGTAAGTGTTTGTGCGGGGGTGTATGTCTTGTAGACATTGGCGGTTTTTCGCATGTTAATTTTGAACGTCCTTATGTACATACCGTTTGTTTTAGTTAAACCTAAGTTAGATTCTTTAAGAATGGATTCGGTAAGGGTCGGTGATCTCTACCCCCAAAAAGGCAGGATGTGTGTGTGTGTGTGTGTGTGTGTGTGTGTGTGTGTGTGTGTGTGTGTGTGTGTGTGTGAATGCACGGCTGCATTTTTGAAGGATTTGCACCAAAATTTACATGCACATGCTCCAAGTAAGCTGGAAGGCCAAGACCGACTTTGCATTTCCCAACTCCCATCGGTAGTGGAAATAATAGATTTTTCATGCTTCTACGCCAGTTTTAATGTAGTTTGCAGCCATTTTCTACTGGCCAGAGTGAGAGCCAATAGTTGGCTGCAACGAATAGGCAGGAAGATTCTAGTGGCCAGCGTGAGAGCCAACAGCTGACTGACGCGAATGTTAACTAGAATGCTAGCATGGAAAAAATCGATAGCTGCATTCGTCACAAGTGGGAAAAATTTAAATCTGCATGACACTTTACTCCAATTGGCTCATTCAACATTGATTCTGATTCCGCAGAACTGGGTTTGGTGTGAAAAAGTATATGTTGTTAACATTCTTTTTTCATTCGGTTTTTCCAGTTACGAGTCCTTTTTTAAAGCTGATCGTTTTGTGTTCATTTTTTAGTTCTTTTTCGTAACAGATTTAATGTTTAGTATATAGCTTAGAAAAAATTCGCAGTGTGAGATAGGCAAGAAGTAAGGCATGTAGCAACATCAGCACGGCAAAGAACACTCCTTTAAATGCAAGGAAGGGCAAAAATATTTTAAGTCAAGTGATAGCGATTGCTGTATGAGTCGTACGATTTTTGAATCAAGCTCGGGCAACGCCGGGTCATGATGCTAGTGTAATATATTGTTTATGACTTGTTTATTGCAATACTAGCAGGCTTCGTCAGATCGGTATCTCTTTGCAAAATAAGATATATTCACTAGTAGTATATCTGAAACAAAAATTTTAAATGAAGATTTCATTCATAAATTTGATTTGTTATAGTTAAGGAAAGTTTTACAAATAAAAGCCAACTTGTTGAAGACTAAGTAAAATGCGTATTTCAAAAACCTTCCTGTACTATATAAGACGGTATTCCGAAACAACTATTTCTTATATTAAAATCGCGATTACCACATAAAACCGACCTTGTATCATATCTTGACCTCGAGTGCGGTTGAGTATATAGATATAAATTACTGTAAAGTAGTTTGTAACACGTTTATTTATCATCTCTTCGTGGCGTCTCTGTCTTTGGGCAGAGTGTGTAAAGGGGTCGTCTCCGTCAACGAACAGAGTCGCAACTGAAGAAAATTATACTGACATGTGCCCAGCACTGGGAAACAGCTGCCCGAGGCCGTGCCCACTCATTTCCCTTGTGAAGGGGTTCGATGTTCGCGCCGAGGCCAGCGCAACCGATAGTTGCGGGAGCTGCGGTCAATTTATGTTACTTGCCCGGGTGTACGCGCTCAATCCACGCCTTAAGAAAGAACTTGTGTCACAATTCGTCTTGATGGGGAGACAGATTAAATAACTAGTGTATAAATTACTATAAAGAAGGTTGTAACACGTTTATTTTTCATCTCAAAGTTGCGTCTCTGTATTTAGGCAGAGTAATCTCTGGGACTACTCCATCAAAGGACAGAGTGACAACTGAGGAAAATTATACTGAGAGGTGTCCAGCCCTAGGCGAACAGCTGCCCGAGGATGCGCCTAATCATTGCCCTCGAAAGAGGGATCGGTGCACGCATCGAGGCCAGTGCAACCGATAGCTGCGTGTGCTGCGGGCTCTTTTTGTTCCTAGCTCCGGTGTACGTGCTCGGCCTTCTCACATTAAACCGACATTATATCATATCTTGACCTCGAGTGCGGTTGAGTATATACATACAAATTACTATAAAGTAGTTTGTAACACGTTTATTTATCATCTCTCCGTGGCGTCTCTGTCTTTGGGCAGAGTGCGTAAAGGGTCGTCTCCGTCAACGAACAGAGTCGCAATCGAGGAAAATTATAATGAGATGTGCCCAGCACTCGGAAACAGCTCCCAGAGGCCGTACCCCCTCATTGCACCAGGGAGAGGGATCGATGCTCGTACTGAGGCCAGCCAAACGGACGGTTGCGGGGGTTCGGCCAATTTTCTTTTCCTAGACCGTGTTTACGCGCTCGGGCCCCTTCACATCAAACCGACCTTGTGTCATAACCTGACTCTACGGGGAGGGGGTGTGAATAAATACAATTTATTATAAACTAGTTTGTAACATGTTGGTTTATCATTTCTCAGTTGCGTCTCTGTCTTTGGATAGTGTGCGCTCAGGGGCGGTCCCGTCGAAAGACAGAGTGACAACTGAGGAAAATTATACTAAGCGGTGCACAGCCCTGGGGAACCGCTCACCCGAGGCCAACCCCACCATCATTTCCCTAGAGAGAGGGATCGGTGCACGCACCGACGCCAGAGCAACCGATAGTTGTGGAGGCTGCATGCAATTTTTTGCTTCTTGCCCGGGTGTACGCCCTCGGGCTCCCCACATTAAACCGACCTTGTGTCACAACGCGTCTGCATGGGGTTCGAGTAAATACCAAATTATTAGAGCTGGGGCTTTTTAATCTCAGAATTCGCGGAAGAATTGAGCGCTAATTTCGCATTTATTCATATAGGTTCCATAATATAGGTTTTACTTAATGAACTAAAATGTTTCTCTAACTTTTCAAATGTTTAATCTATAACTAATTCTGCTTTGTATTTTATCGTCTTTACACTATAATAATTATATCTCATAAAATGACCCCTGTTCTCTTAGCCATGAAATAAAAATAATTGCTTGGGCGGGAAATTAGGATCTACTTCCGTCAAATCGTCTTTATATTTAGTGGCAGCAGAAAAGTTATCGTTGAACATTTAAAAGGTATGCTTAAACATTAATTTACATGTGCCATCGTCCCAGTTTATTTGAATTTGCGAACAATTTTTCCAATGTTGAATGTATAACTAATTCTATTAGGTTGGTGCAAAAATAATGACGTAATAATGTCGTTTTTGACGTATTTTTAAAGTCAAAAAACGACATTATTACGTCATTATTTTTGCACCAACCTAATAATTTCTGTTTTTCCATCTTTGCACTATTTTAATTTTATCTTATAAATTGTACCATGTTCTCTCACCCATACTATTTTTCTACTGTTTTGTATCGAGCACTGTTTTTTTTTTTTTTTTTTTAATAACTGCTAAGAACACCGGATTAGAAATCTTACTTTTCTTTCTTAATTTTTATATATATATATATATATATATATATATATATATATATATATATTTGTATGTGTGTGTGTGTGTGTGTGTGTGTGTGTGTGTGTGTGTGTGTGATTGTGTGATAGTTTTTTTTTTTAACAAAGCTTTCTTGGACACTCACGTCGAGGCAGTGTAGTGGAAACATCGAATCATTTGATACTTTCGGACAAAGCAAGATCTGTAGTCAAGCTGATCGCTCTTAGCTTCGAATAATTTTGGGGTTGTATGGCCGATCAGATGACTGGAAAGGGACCGAAAGCAACTGAAGAGCCAGAGGGAGAAAGAAAGATAGAAAGAGAGTGAATATGTGAGAGAAAGAGAGAGTGCTTTAGTGGAAAGGTTATTGCTGATGGCCCAGTGACAACGATGTGTCACGAATGGCTGTCGTGTTTTGAAAAGGATAGAGGAGGGCGGTTTTTGACCTGTCAAAGATTTGGCAGGGAAGAAATTGTGTGTGGTGGGGGAGAGAAAGTACAAAGAAAGAAGAGGAGCAAAAGCGCGAGGAATAGAATTTAGAAGAAGAAGAAGAAGAAGAAGAAGAAGAAGGAAAAAGAGCAATAACAACAACAACAAAAATACGTAGTCGAATGACCTCAAGGAAAGGTTTAGAAAGAAAGAGTGAAAATGTCAAAGAAATGTTCGAATTAAAATGAAGAGGACGAAAATGGCAACAATAAAAGTTATTGAAAACGAAGGGGAAAGGTCAAAAAAGATAAAAGAAGAAGAATCTTTGGCAATGGAAAGAATATGAAGAAATGAGAAAGAAGATGGAAGAAGGATAATTTTTGGCAAGAAGAAGAAATGAAAAAATACGAAAAGCAATGAAGGCACGTGGGAAGGTAAAGTAAAGCAAGAACGTTAAATGAAAGCAGGGAGAATAATTCACAGAAAAGAGGAAATAATATGAGAAAAAAACCCGAAGAACTTAATGGAAATCTGAAAAATCAGGTAGATATTTTTTAAGAAATAAAAGAATACGAAAAAATGAAGTGCTTAGAACAGAGTGAGTTGAAGTCTCGTAAGAAAAAATAAATAAATGGAAGTCATAAGAAAAAGAGAAGATAAAAAAGAAATGGAAGACGAAAGAGAAGAAGAAGAAACGAAAAAGAAGGAAAAAGATATCATGTAAGAAGGAGAGGGATATTTAAAGATAAGGAATGGTTAATGGCGAAAAAAGAAATATTAAGACAGAAACTACATGAAATAAAGTATGAAAATAAAAAAAATAAGAAGAAAAAGAGGAAAGAGGAAAGAATAAGTAGAAATTAAAAAGCAGAAAAATGAAGCAAGAAGAATAAAAGGAGTTTATGAACGAAGTAGAATGCATTGAATTAAAATAACATAAAAGGATTCGAAATAGGATAAATGAATGAAGCTGAGAGAAAAATGAAAAAGAGAAGAACGGAAAAATAAGAAGCAAAGAAAGAAAAAATAGAAAAAAGACGTAAGAAGAAAACCACAATGAATGAGAAGAAGAAGAAGAAGAAGAAGAAAGAAGAAGAAGAAGAATAAGAAGAAAGAAGAAGAAGAAAAAGAAAGAAGAAATAAGAAGAAGAAAGAAGAAGAAGAAGAAGAAGAAGAAGAAAGAAGAAATAAGAAAAAGAAGAAAGAAGAAGAAAGAAGAAATAAGAAAAAGAAGAAAGAAGAAGAAGAAAGAAGAAGAAGAAGAAAGTAATGAAAAAAAAACAAATAACAGAATAGGTAAAAGAGGGAGATAAAAGCTAAATGAAAAAGAAGAATAAGAATGAAAGAATGAAAGAAAAGAGAACGAATAAAAGGAAGAAAAAGTAGATAAAAAAAGCAGACGAATGAGTAAAAGATTAAAGGTAAGAAAATAATAGAGAAAGATTTGGCTGGTTGATTTGTTTAACGGCACATCAACTTCCTATGGGTAATTTAACCCCGAAATTTAATTTTCTTGGGAGCTTTTTGTAATATTTTTTTGTTGGAAATTTGTTTTATTTCTATGAAAGTGAAGTCATTCATTTACTATTATTAATATCTTATATAGATGTTCCACATTTTTAATTTTATCTACAGACCCTTTTAAGTAGCTACCTGAATCTAAAATTAAAAAAAAAAAAATTCTGTGGAAATTAACTTTACGTCTGATTATTCATGTCATATTAGTCTATAATCACAATACATTTGTTTCTTCCATATTTGCCGCAATTGTTAATGATAGTCTGTCTATGTTTTGGTTTATCATGGCATGAAAAAAAATAACTCACCCATCTCCACCATCTGAGCTTACTTTTCGATTTAGCGCAGATCTGAGAATTAATTGGTTAATGAAGACATACCCACAAGTATATATATATATATATATATATATATATATATATATATATATATATATATATATAATGGAATCTCTATCTATAAAAGGCAGGATGTGTGTATGTGTGTGTGTGTGTGTGTGTAACGAATTCACGGCCGCAATTTTCGAAGGATTTGCACTAAAATTTACATGCACATGCTCCAAGTTAGTGGGAAGGCCACGAGCGACTTTGCATTTCCCAACTCCAATCGATAATGGAAATAATCGATTTTTTCATGCTTCTACGTCAGTTTTCATGTAGTCTGCGGCCATTTTGTACTGGCCAGTGTGAGAGCCTATAGATGGCTGCCACGAATACGGAAGAATATTCTATTGGCCAGCGTGAGAGCCAACAGCTCTCTGACACAGATGTTAACTAGCATGCAAAAAATCGATAGGTGCATTCCTCACAAGTGGGAAAAATTTAAATCTGCATGGCACTTTACTCCAGTTGGTTCATTCGCTTGCTTAAACTCAACGTTGTTTCTGATTCGGCAGAACTGGGTTGGGTGTGAAAAAGTATTTGTTGTTAACATTCTTTTTTCATTCGATTTTTCCTTTTACGAGTCATTTTTTAAAGCTGATCGTTTTGTGTTCCTTTTGTTTAGTTTTTTTTTTCGTAACATATTTAATGTTTAGTATAGAGCTTAGAAAAAATTCGCAGTGTGAGATAGGCAAGAAGTAAGGCATGTAGCAACATCAGCACGGCAAAGGGCACTCCTTTAAAGGCAAGGAAGGGTAAAAATATTTTAAGTCAAGTGATAGCGATTGCTGTATGAGTCGTACGATATTTTAATCAAGCACGGGCAACGCCGGGCCATGCTGCTAGTATGCATATATAAATTTCTATAGCTCAAGTTCAGCTCTTCCCTTCTGTAGGTGATTATAACCGGTGATCGCGTATATAATTCCATCAATAATATGTTCGATGAAATTTTTCCACAAGCCGAACTGCGTTACATAGAATTGATCATTTTGTTATTCAGTTCCCCCTCATACACACAGATCTGTTTCATTTTGATCCGAAGACGCCTACCTAAAGAAGACAAAACGCATCGTCTATAAATCGCTACACAAAAGATTACGTATTTCAATAATATGAGTGTACTTCTTCAGTTAGTATTGAAACCTGAAAGCTTTTGTGTAACGAATTCAACATGTTTTTATTATAATCTATTGCAAGAAAAATATCATTATGTCTCAATATGATAATACGTGTCTATCTGGGTCGATGTGAACGTAGTGGAAAGTGAAATTGGCGAGTTCAATATGTTTATTTTTAGTCAAATACCCTTTGAAAAAATATGAATCCATAAATGTGTACAAAGGTATTTTGTAGGTCTTGATTGACAACCAGTATAAATATGGGTAGCCGATAAAAACTCCCATTTCCCAGCGGCTTGGTTCACACAAGGGTTTGTATCAACCACTAAAAAAGCAAAATTCCTAAAATCCTTAAGTCTATATTTTTATTTGAGTTAATATTGATCTAGCTTATAATCGTAGGCGGGGCGATTTGTATGCTGAGCCCAATAAATGTTAATAGTAACTGTTTAGCCGTTTCAGGGTTCAGGAAGACAGAAGATTGCGATTGACGTTGCATTTATTTTTTTGAAGATTTTTCGTGGCCAAAAAAAAATATCAGATGGTATTTTCACAGATGAGAAATTCGAAAAGAGAGACTGTTAGAATAGAATTGGCAATAGTCCGTTAGATAGTTCGAAAGTAAAACGGTGAGACCTAACTGCACATCTGGTAGCACGTTCCAGGACATGTCGTCGAGGTACTAAGGAGAACAGCTCATCAAAACAGAAAATACATGTGGAAAAGACAGAGAAAATCCATGTCAGTGATCGTACGAAAACCGGTGTTTATGGCGACGTTGCTTATCTTCAGTGATCGTTCAAGAACTGCTATTTCAACCTGATACGGCCGTAAGTCTTTTAAACCTCCCTCACATCCAAGTTTACACCGCATGCTATAACCAAGCAGTCACTCATCTAGATAATGACCAGGGTGGACGTTAGTTATCTTCGGTGATTGTACAAGAACCGCTCTTTCAACGTGATATGTTCGTAAGCCTTTTAAACTTCCCCCACATCCGAGTTTACATCACATGCTATAGCCAAGCAGTCACCCATCTAGATAGTGACCAGGGTCGACGTTAGTTAACTTCGGTGATCGTACAAAAACCGTTGTTTCAACGTGATATGTTTGTAAGAATCTTAAACCTCCCCCACATCAAAGTTTACACGACATGCTATACCCAGGCAGTCCCCCATCTTGATAGTGACCAGGGTCGACGTTAGTTAACTTCGGTGATCGTACAAGAACTGCTGTTTCAATGTGATGCGGCCCTAAGTCTTTTAAACCTTTCCCACATCCATGTTTACACCACATGCTATACCCAAGCAGTCACCCATCTAGATAGTGACCAGAGTCGACGTTGCTTAACTTAACCGTACAAAAACCGGTGTCTCAATGTGATATATCCGTAAGCTTTCCAAGTGGAGGACGCAATGCAATCACCCTAGAAGCCGTAGTGTTGCCAGTAAAGTTAATCGTGGTTATTGTTGTGTTGGGACTCCTAGATGGGAACGACACGGTGCGTTTGTCGGCGGAATTAAAATGGACGTTGGCTGTAGCAGTGGGATACACAATGGAAATTGGCCAAAAGGTGCTGACCCTGGCTGAAGTCCAAATGCCCAATGATCAAGTGAATGACCAAACGGAGAATAGTAATTAATCAAGCAGTTCTTTCGAGGAATTCTCTACGAATCGAATGCCCGTTAACGAAATCCTAGTCGCCAATTCCAAAGACTTCTTTTCAGAAAATATTGTTCTGTCTTTTGTCAGGAGGATTTCTTGAGCTAATTATATTTGCGGTCAAAGTTCACTTTTTTTTTCAGGAATTTTTCAGGGTTTTATTCAGCAAGAATCGCATTCATATTTGGTGCAACAATCAAAAACTAAAAGACAAAAAAAATAGGAAGAATCATACTTCTATTCTACCTGAGAGGGATCGAACTCATATTGATTGAGTCTCTAGATATATTTACCGCATGAACTACGCTAATAATATAAAAGAGATAGATCTTAAAAATGGTATCTCATAATTTTATGCAGGGGTTCACTGAGACATTAAAACTATTTCAAGAGTTCCACAAGGATAAAAAGGTTGAGAGATGTTGTCCTAAACTATTTTTATGTGAAATTTAAAAGAACAAATATTTATTACAAAACATCAAATAAATATATTTTACAAAATTCGTTTGCTTAAAGATTTTCTTTTAATTTTTGTTTCATTTTCTATTCCTAATAGCATTGGGATGGAGAAGGACGCATTCCCAAAGTTGGGTAGAATATTGCGAAACAACAGGATTTCCTTAGTAACAAAGAAAAAAAACACTGAGCCGATTGCAGAGCTACCAGAACAACTCTTTCTTACACAAGACTGACATTTACATAAACATACGGGTATATATAATAATTATGTATTCTCCATGTTCCACTATACATACCGAGATATAATTAGTCTTATATATTTAGTCAGGCATTACGGTGGCGGATGTCGTTATGAATTTAATACGCGGAATCGAAATCTTAGTCAGTAAATCCGAAGGCCCTTTTTGAGAAATTGTTTTTTTTTTTTATTCTTTCTAACTGCGGGTAAGTAAATATAACAGACCCAACAGAAATTGAAACTCGGCTCAGCATTACAAGACCCGCACATTAAACTTTTCAATATCTGGTATCACCAAGGGGTCACCCACTTAGATCAGTGTCTCTCAACATTTGTGTCCATGTGGAACTCTTGAAATAGTTTTAATATTTCAGGGAAACCTAGCACACAAATTATTATATACTATTATTAATATCTATCTCTTTTATATTTTCATCTTAGTTCACGTGCTAAACACAATATATGAACACCATGCATGTGTCCCGTACCCGTATATCACTCAGCGATGACCGAACCCGCCACGTACAGGTCTTGTCCACAAAGCAATGAAGGTGGTATTCACACTGACGCCATATAGACATCGCTAAATTATTCCCTATGATTATTATAATTTTAAATAATATAAGACGTTGAATCTTTTATTATAATAAGCAAGCGTGTATAGTAAAATTTCTTTTCTTTTTATGTGCTATATTCTTTAAGGGCGTAGGCCCTCATGGCTCTCCACCTCCCTCTATCTCCTGCAGCTCTCAACAAGTTCCTTTCCTCTGCTACCTCCCCTAGACCACGTTCTGTCATCCGATCGCTTAAGCCCGCTGGGTATGTCATGCGATGTTTTCCCTTGTCTTTCTTTCCCTCTTTTAAACCCGTGTGTATCAGATTCTCCCCACCCTTCTTCCTCATTATGTGCCCCAGAAACTTCAGCTGCCTCTTCCTGGTGTTAATTATAAGCCTCATTCTTGTTTGCATCCTCTCTTAGACCTCATCGTTGCTCACACGCTCTGTCCATGATATCCTTAGCATCCCTCTGTAGAAATACATCTTTGTCGCCTCGAGTCTCTTCTTTATCTTTTAGGAGATCGTCCAACATTCGCTGCCGTAAAGAAGGACAGATGTCACGTAACAGCTCAGTGTTCTTTTCTTTGTTACCAAAGAAATCCTCCTGCTTCGCAATAATCTGCCAGGCTTTTGGAATGTGTCCTTGGCCATCCCAATGCTTTTACGAATAGAAAATTTAAAAAAAAAAGGAAAAAAAAAAAAGAAAATTTTTAAGCAAACGAATTTTGTAAAATATTAGGTTGGTGCAAAAATAATGACGTAATAATATTACGTCATTATTTTTGCACCAACCTAATATTTTAATGTGATGTTTTGTAATAAATTTTTATTCTTTTATATTTCACATAATAATAGTTTATAGCAATATCTTTCAACCTTTTTACCCTTGTGGAAACATTGAAATAGTTTTCCTGTCTCAGTGAACCCCTGCATAAAAAATTATGAGATGCCATTATTAATATCTATCACTTTTATATTTTTAGCTTAGTTCATACGGTAAACATAATATATGGAGACTCACTCTTTACTCGAGTGAGCCACTCAATGATACATTAATCCGTCACGTACAAGTCATGTCCACTAACAAGTGGATGTGGTTTCACACTAACCCCATCTAGACGTCGTTAAACACATTCCCGATTACTATTATAATTTTAAACAAATGGTTTAATCCTTCGTTATAATAACCAAGGATTTTCCAACAATATGCCGTGTATAGTAAAATTTATTTTCTTTTTATGTGCTATATTCTTTCAGGACGTAGACGATCATGACTCACCACCTCCCTCTATCCCTTGCAGCTCTGAACAAGTTCCTTCCCTTTGCCCCCTCCCCCAGACCACGTTTTGTCATTCACTTGCTTAAGCCCACCAGGTATATCATGCGCTGCTTTCTCTTGTTTCTCTTTCCCTCTATTCGACCTGTGAGTATCAGATTCTCCAGGCCCTCTTTCCTCATTATGTGTCCCAGAAACTTCAGCTGCCTCTTTCTGACGTTAAGTATAAGCCTTCTTATTGTTTGTAAGTGTTATGCCATAGTACCAATTCTATTGTAATGGACTCTCCCATAGATAATAAGTAGGAGTAGCAGTGGCAAGTCTGGCAGAATGGCATCTCGCGGTCTTTGACTGCGGACGCCTGAACTCTCTGCGTAAGAGAGGAACCTCCTTTCCGAAGGGCAAGGTTTCGTCCGGGGAGGTAGGCAGGGCCTGAACCCGTTTAATCGGCTTCAAAAGGCTATTTTTTTGGCCGACCTACGGGCCGGGGAAACCCACATAAAAAACGGCCTTGTGCCATATTCTTTCAGTGGTGAAAAGATAAATACCGAATGGCATCTCGCGGTCTTTGACTGCGGACGCCTCCCGTCTAACTCGGCTGCGTAAGAACCCGACGAGGCTTTGCCGAAGGGCAAGGTTTCGTCCGGGAGGTGGATAGGCCTGAAACCCGTCTAATCGGCTTCAAAAGGCTATTTTTTTTTTTTTTTGGCCGAGCCTACGGGCTCGGGGAAACCCACATAAAAACCGGCCTTGTGCCATATTCTTTCAGTGGGTGAAAAGATAAATACCGAATGGCATCTCGCGGTCTTTGACTGCGGACGCCTCCTGTCGAACTCTCTGCGTAAGCAGAGGAACCCGACGAGCTTTGCCGAAGGGCAAGGTTTCGTCCGGGGAGGTAGATAGGGCCTGAAACCCGTCTAATCGGCTTCAAAAGGCTATTTTTTTTTGGCCGAGCCTACGGGCTCGGGGAAACCCACATAAAAACCGGCCTTGTGCCATATTCTTTTCCGTGGGTGAAAAGATAAATACCGAATGGCATCTCGCGGTCTTTGACTGCGGACGCCTCCCTGTCGAACTCTCTGCGTAAGCCCCGGACGAGGCTTTGCCGAAGGGCAAGGTTTCGTCCGGGGAGGTGGATAGGCCTGAACCCGTCTAATCGGCTTCAAAAGGCTATTTTTTGGCCGAGCCTACGGGCTCGGGGAAACCCACATAAAAATCGGCCTTGTGCCATATTCTTTTCCGTGGGTGAAAAGATAAATACCGAATGGCATCTCGCGGTCTTTGACTGCGGACGCCTCCTTCGAACTCTCTGCGTAAGAGAGGAACCTGACGAGGCTTTGCCGAAGGGCAAGGTTTCGTCCGGGAGGTAGACAGGGCCTGAACCCGTCTAATCGGCTTCAAAAGGCTATTTTTTGGCCGAGCCTACGGGCTCGGGGAAACCCACATAAAAACCGGCCTTGTGCCATATTCTTTTCCGTGGGTGAAAAGATAAATACCGAATGGCATCTCGCGGTCTTTGACTGCGGACGCCTCCTGTCGAACTCTCTGCGTAAGCAGAGGAACCTGACGAGGCTTTGCCGAAGGGCAAAGTTTCGTCCGGGAGGTAGATAGGGCCTGAACCCGTATAATCGGCTTCAAAAGGCTATTTTTTGGCCGAGCCTACGGGCTCGGGGAAACCCACATAAAACCGGCCTTGTGCCATATTCTTTTCCGTGGGTGAAAAAGATAAATACCGAATGGCATCTCGCGGTCTTTGACTGCGGACGCCTCCTGTTCAACTCTCTGCGTTACGCAGAGAGGAACCCGGACGAGGCTTTGCCGAAGGGCAAGGTTTCGTCCGGGAGGTAGACAGGGCCTGAAACCCGTCTAATCGGCTTCAAAAGGTTATTTTTTTGGCCGAGCCTACGGGCTCGGGGAAACCCACATAAAAACCGGCCTTGTGCCATATTCTTTCCGTGGGTGAAAAGATAAATACCGAATGGCGTCTCGCGGTCTCTGACTGCGCACGCCTCCCTGTCGAACTCTCTGCATTAGCAGAGAGGAACCTGACGAGGCTTTGCCGAAGGGCAAGGTTTCGTCCGGGGAGCTAGACAGGCCTGAACCCGTCTAATCGGCTTCAAAAGGCTATTTTTTTGCCGAGCCTACGGGCTCGGAGAAACCCACAATAAAACAGGCCTTGTGCCATATTCGTTTCCCGTGGGTGAAAGGATAAATACTGAATGGTGTCTCGCGGTCGTTGACTGCGCACGCCTTCTGTCGAACTCTCTGCGTTAGCAGAGAGGAACCCGGACGAAGCTTTGCCAAAGGGCAAGGTTTCGTCCGGGGAGGTAGACAGGGCCTGAACCCGTCTAATCGGCTTCAAAAGGCTATATTTTTGGCCGGGCCTACGGGCTCGGGGATACCCACATTAAAACCGGCCTTGTGCCATATTCGGTCCTCGTGGGTGGAACGATAAATACTGAATGGCGTCTCGCGTTCTCTGACTGCGCACGCCTCCTGTCGAACTCTCTGCGTTAGCGGAGAGGAACCCGGACGAGGCTTTGCCGAAGGGCAAGGTTTCGTCCGGGGAGGTAGACAGGGCCTGAACCCGTCTAATCGGCTTCAAAAGGCTATTTTTTTTTTTTGGCCGAGCCTACGGGCTCGGAGAAACCCACAATAAAACCGGCCTTGTGCCATATTCGTTTCTCGTGGGTGAAATGATAAATACCGAATGGTGTTGAGCGCGTCAGTCGAGATTCGGACATTTGAAGTACCAACCATCACAACTAGATTGCTGCGCCATTGACTCTTATTTTCCAAGTTCCTAACGTTTTGTACGTCGGACCTAATTTAGGACGACTTATTAGAAATACAAGCCCCCACTGTGAAAATACTCCACAACAGTAAGCTATGTAAGACCTCATCGTTGCTCACATGCCCGGTCCATGATATCCTTAGCATCCTTCTGTAGAACCACATCTCTGTCGCCTCGAGTCTCGTCTTCATCTTTAAGCAAATCGTCCAACCTTCGATGCTGTAAAGAAGGACAGATGTCCTGTAACAGCTCAGTATTATATTTTCTTTGTTACCAAAGAAATCCTACTGTCTCTCAATACTCTGACCAGCATTCGGCATGCGTCTTTGGCCATCCCAAAACGTATTATGAATATAAAATAAAACAAAAATTGTCCTAAATACATTAGTCTATTTATCACTCTTTCTCGCGGAACCCCTGGCGACCTCTTGTGGAATCTTAGGGTTCCGGGGATCAGAAGTTGAGAAACACTCATCAAGATAATAACCAGGCTCGCCTTGGCTTATTTTAGCGATCGTACAGGAAGCGGTGTTTCAACAGGATACAGCCATAAATCGAACTATACGAGATATGTCTACACATAGGCAGTGCAACGAGAATAGTATACGAAGGCCGGAGGACACAAGTAAATGCTTACAGGCTCAAATATAACTATCTATTCACAATCTAAATAATTATTTTAGTTTGCAATACGAATGCGCAGTGATGACATATACACGGCCAGACGAAAGTATTACGGACTTCAATATAAAAAACCTCAAACCATGTAAATGCTTACAGATTAATCTACAAACAAACAATATTCCGTCCTAGCTAAGCAGATAAACTGCATCCAGCAGCAAGTCCTCTAATCAGGAGGCTTGTGGAGCATGGAACCAACTCTTAATTTCTGGTGTTCCCAGGTCCAGCCTGACTCGGCGTGGTAACACCTCTTAGGGTCCCAGATATGAGCAAATAGTTGACACCCAAACTTGAGTCGAAACATTATGAAAGTGAAAAAAAAAGAAAAGGTTTTAATACCAGGAATAGATGTTTGTAAGGGGTTATTACCAGAAATGAATTTTTGAAGAAAAAAAAATATTACCAGCAATATATTATTACCAGCAATACCTTTTTTGGAAAAAGAATATTACCAGAAATACATTTTCGAAGAAAAGAAATATATATTACCAGGTGTGCATTTTTGGAAGAAAAAATATTACCAATAATAAAAGTCTTGTCGGCATTAAATTACTTATTTAGTTTGATATGTCGTAAAACTAACCAACCAAAGCCGAACAATATTCACATATTCAAGTCCCAGAAAAATGTTTACAGATACATCTATAAACGACTAATATTTCCATATTGTAGTCCCGGATAATTGTTTAGTGATTCATATATAAACGATTAATATTTACATGTCCCAGAATTAGATAAATTCTTACAAATCCATATACAATCAACCAATATTTACATGTTCCAGACTTACATAAATTCTTACAAAATAATATACCATCAACCAATATTTCCATTGCTTATAGATTAATATGAAAAGGACTAATATTTAGATATTACAAACCCAGATAAATTCTTCTTCTTTTATGTGCCATGTCCCTACCGAACGTAGGATATCACGGCCCTCTGCATCCTTCGGTCCCTTGTGGTCTTCTCTCTTTTTTTTTTAATTCTCACGGACCCTGTTCTGCCATCCATTTACACAAAATAGGTCACGCGCTGCTTTCTGATGTACATCTTTCCTGATATCCGCCTATTTTCCTCATTACGTGTCCCAGAAATTTCAACTGACTCCTGCTCATGTTAAGTATAAGTTTTCTCTGTTTCCAGTCTCTCTAGAACCTCATCGATAAGTCCATGTACGGCCAACAGTATACTAAGCATCCTTCTGTAGAACCATATATTTTGCTTCGAGTGTCTTCATCTTTGAGGAGAGACAAAATATTTACAGATTCCACACTCAGATAAATATTTACAGATTCATATGTAATCGACCAATATCTACATATTCTACACTCATATTAATGCTTGCAAATTCATGTATAAACACCAAATATCTACATATTCCAAAGCCAGATATGTGCTTAGTGATTCCTATATAAAAGACCAGTATTTACATATTTCCGATTCAAATAGATGTATATTTATATTATTTATAATCGGGATAATGTTCTCATGTTCGTTGTTATCACAAAGATTCTATCGTTTCGTCGGTCGGCCATCTTCCCGTTTATGTTTGTCTGTGTATCCATCAGAGATTATCGAGCCGGACGTTTTATTTAAACTACAATGCTCTACTTAGATTGTTCTTGTTCCGCCATCCATGTCTAGGGATATTTTGTCTGATTCGATCTTTTCTACTGGCTCTCTTTCTCTTGATTTTAAATCTCTACGATATAGATGTTCGATTATATTAACAATGCTAAGCCACCAAATTCACAAGATGAAAGATATCTAGGATCTTTTTTTCTATTGATTCACCCCAAACATTTAATTCCATTCAAAATAATAAAAAAAGAATTTATATTTCCTAAAATTCACACCATATTCTCCCAGAGTGAGGCCCTTCCATTGTATTCTATTTGGGTTGAACATTGCGATCGCGTCAAATGTGGGGGCCTCTCGTACGCTATTTCTAAGTGTAGCGTTTACATTCATGTTCACTCAAATAAACAAACCAAAAACAGATTATTTTTTAACTGTAACAAATTTCTTGTAACTATTTCGAATATCATTCGTACATTTACTACGAAATCTGAATAATTTTGGTAAATTTGAATTCTGAGGATTGCAGTTCTTGTGAGGTAAGCTAAAATCATTTTGATTTAAAATTTATAATTAAAAAACAGTGCCAAAAAATTAATTCAAAAAATTCCAAAAGCGTTCTAAATTTTAATACAAATAATATACAAAAAAGTCTTAAAATTTACAATTTCTTGGTGTGATATTTGCGATAAGTAACTTTTCATTATTTGAGGTAAATTAACAGAAAAGATCCGATAATTGTTAACATGAACTGGCATAGATTAAATCAACGTTTACTTCGACTTTCTTGGAGATTGAGGGCATTAACAAACATTTGAAGAAATCACAACGACCGTAGCGTTTTGTAAATAAGAACTATTTGCATATTAATTAACTCATGTCAATAATGAAAACTTCAGACAGAAATCAAGTATGGCTTCTAGACTCAAACATAGACGACCACTAATTATCTGTACTCGAACCAAATAAATACTTCTTGACTCAAAGATAAACGAACAATATTTATCTAGCTCCGAACAAGTGACGAGACTCAAATATAAACGACACATATTTACTTACTCGAGAAGCAAATAATTACTTATACTCTTATTTATAAACAGCCAATATATATCAAATGATGAATTAAGTAAATGATTAAAGATTTATATATAATAATAAAATGGCGGGTTGGCAGATAAAATCAACCCATTTAACCATTTCAAAGCAACACTGTTTTTAATGAAATGTTAGCTAATGTGCAATTCTGATATTTTTAATTCAGATCAAAGCTATCTTAGTTGCGATTCTGTTTTTGTAATATGCTTTTAGTCTAATGCAGATTTGAACATTTTGTGCAAGTCTGTCGTTAGTGTAAATCTGTTTTTAGTGCAATGTTGTTTTTAATGATAATTTTTTCAGTTAAAAATTGATTTTATATCAAAGTTGTTCTTTTGTAAACTTATTGCTCTGCAGTTTAATGCAGATCTATTTTGAATGTTTGTTCAAAGGCGAAGATCTGTTTATTTCCGCAAAAAGCTATATATTTTGTACCAGACGTATTCGAGGATGCTTTTCTACTAGGGCAGCTAGCCAATCCCTGTAGCAGGCGCTTGCTCAGGCGTATCTTGTGTTTATTCAAAACTCACAGAGCCCACCTGTGGTTTATATTGCAACTATACTAAGCAGACTTTAGTTACAATTTCTGGGAAAGAGCGTGTTATCTAGCGTGATCAACAACATGAACAAGGCCAGCACGCTCAAACCTTCGGTCACGATGACTTGCGACTTCGTGCTAGCACAGCTATCGACGGCCCCCAGGGGTACCATCTACCCAATTTCACTCACAAGGCTTGGGTTAATGGTTTTCAGGCACTTTTCAAAGGTGCCGCACCCTTGGATCGACTCCACCAGTCCTATAAAATCAGGAAGTCTCATATCTGACAAATCGACAATGGTGAGATTCGAACCTGGGTCTCATGCTCAGAGGGCGAACATTCTAACCACTTGGCCAGACGCATATTTGGAGAAGCGAACAAATAATTCAGCCGTTGGAGAGCATTAAATATTTTTTTCTTTCATCAAACATCCAATTGTTTTCTTTTAAATTTTAAAAGTAACAGTTAAACCTCACGTACATATACAATGGCGCAATACCTTCTTTTCATTAGATTAAGGATGATAAATCTCTTTTTATACATTTCTTCAAAATGGGGACAATTCCATCGTACCACAAATTACATAGCGATCTTCGCCTATTACTATCCCACTCGGAATGCATACGACCATATCACGTTGAAACACCGACTCACATACTTTCACCGAAGTTAAACATCTTCACTATTGTTTAACTTCGGTGAAAGGTCAGTACATGGATGAGTGAACACTGGGAAATATTAAGTTTGAATGTGCGGATGAACACAGGGGAATACCAAGTTTGGATAATCGGTATTCACATTATTCGGACTATTGTCTGTGTCGCTGTATCACAGCTCATTATTGCGGCTAGACGTCCGGTTGCCTCTAACTAGGAACGAAACCCGACTGAAATGGCGTCAGTCAGGGATTCTACCCCTAAGCTGATGGCGCACGGCAGGGATAAGGTGAATTTAAGCGTATTTATTTTTAGATAAACACACAGAGACTGAGAGAACACCATTCGATTTACCGAAGAGTCTTGCATTATTAGCCGTAATAGTCACTGTTTACAAACCCACGCTTCCTCTGTCTCTGTTTGCTTGTTATCGAACTCGTCCAAGGGTTTCGGAGATAGAACCTCATAACCATATATATATATATATATATATATATATATATATATATATATATATATATATATATATATTGAACCTACATTACTCAGAGTGCTTGTTTAAGTACATTTGATTTTGATCAAATCGGGTTCCAGGCCAAAAAAACCCTCCTACCCCTGTTGATTTTTTTTCACTTTGATTTAAATTAAATTTAAAATTGAACAAGGGAATGAATCCTATCTAAAATGTAGAAGGAGAAATCTGGAACACGAGGTTCACATCCGTAATATCAAAATGAGACAATATGGACGTCATGTTGAGCGAGAAATCACTAATCAGTGGATAATACCTTACAATACATATTTATTGTGACAATTCAACTGTCATATCAATTTTGAAATCGGCTCATCAATTCATTCAATCAAGTATTGCATCAAATACATATCAAAGGAGTTTTGTACAAACCTCCCACTGATTTTTTCACGTTGTTTTAGATTGAATTTAAATGTGAACAAGGGAATGTCTCCTATCCAAAATATAGAAGGAGAAAGCCTGAAGATGGAGGTCACATCGAGAAAATCATTGAATAATATATCATTTTTCTCTACAAATTATAAAAATGATCATCATTTCCTTATAAAAACATGGTTGATACGTAGCAAGCGCGAGTAATTCGGCTAGTAGTTATATATATATATATATTTTTATATATTGGTCCTGACCTGGCGTCTTCGCTTCAGTCACTTACCTACCGCCGTAATGCTGTTTCTCTGTACCTTTTCTATAAAGACTTTCATGGTAATTGTTCGGATGAACTTTCCGTTATGGTACTAAACTTTATGAATTTAAGCCCAGTGCTAGATTGAAGGAAAAGCTGAAATAGCTAAATCCAAGCGTAAGTTCTATGTTAACAGTTTCTTCTATCACAGTTCTCGTTTGTGGAACTCCCTTCCGGTTTCTTGCTTTCCACTCAACTTTGATCTTCAAAAATTTAAATGTGAAGTCTACCATTACTATTTTTTAATTATTGTTCTTTTATTGTCTCCTCTCAGTATAGTTTTTCTCATATTGCCTAACATTCAGTAGCGGCCTTTAAAAGCATTCATTTATTGTTTAAGGTCGCTCTATTTCTCTGTCAAGAAGTATGAGTGTAAGGCAACGAATGAGAATCAAGCTCATTACAAGCGGCCTTGGATTGGACGATTAAGTATTTTCACCTTACGACCCTCTACTCCTACACTCGCAACGACCCAATCTTCTCGCTATACAATCACTATTTCCATGGCAAATGATCTGGGGAGCTATATTCCCTATTTCCAGTAGTACATGTATTTATATCGTCATTCCCTTCCCCTGTAAAAAGCATCTTCCATTAACACGTATTTTTCCCAAAAACAGGTACTTTCAGGATCAGACTCACGAGAGAATGCTTTCCGATCATAACAATTTTAAGATATTCCCGCCTGTTAGCAAACGTTATCTAAAGTATTTTTTTGTTTATTTGTGATATGTCCTGGAAAGGGATATATTTGATCGAAGTAGCTAAGTGGTTTTGGCTACTAACCAAGTAGTACACGGTAGCAGTAATCGACTGGTACTCGACGCAGTCGCAGATAATAGGTGTAGACCAATAGGATACCGAATGGCGTAGTCCAATGGGCGTCGTCATAGACTTAAACTCTATCGTACCTACACGTCCGTCTGTATTTATGACGGACACCAGCCAATCATATTCCAGTGAGGGGGAATTCAGGTGTATGCATATTCCATTATATCAGGGGCACCTCGAGGTGGTGTAATAGTTAGCAAGCTTGTCTCGCTAGTAACAATTAAGTATGAGTAGTGAGTTCGATCCTCACTGGGTGCCCCTTACCTTCGGCCTTGTGCCACATCCAAGCTACGCTTGGTAAATCACTATTCCATTATATCAGATTGTTTAGCCGCATATCAATTCATTATGCGTCATTTAATACCGCCATTTTATTTTCCTGTGTGCAATTCTTTTACAAAATGTATTCCTGGTAATATTTTGACAAAAATGTATTGCTGGTACTTTTACTATAACAATGTATTTTTTGCGTTCATAGTGTTTTGACCCTTGTTTAGAGGAAATTATAGGATATTATATGGATTAAAGTCATGAAAGAGTTCTTTCTTGCTAGTTATTTGGCTTGATGATTTTGTTTAGCGGCACATCAATACCTCTATGGGCTACTAATGGCGGAATCTAAATATTTTGTACGTAATTTTATGCTTCTAACTACAGATATTTTGTATATATTCTTTGTAATTTTTCTATAAAAATTTTTTTTCTTATATTGTTTTAGTGTTTTAAAATATATTGTTAGTCATTTTTTATAAAAATGTGCACTTGAATTTTGTTTGGATCTTCACTATTTGTCCATAGATGGGAACATAACATGTGCTACAACCCCGATTCAAGATGAATCTGCGAACGACATCAATTAAAAGGTGGTTCCACGCTCCTCAAAATCTCAAAATCAGAGGCCTTGCTGCCGAATGTGGTTTATCGTCATACCCAGGTTAACCTATCGTATTGTAATATGCATTTATTTTCCATTGCTACCTCTTGACAAACGAGCTTATTTACTAAACCTCTACCCTGAGAGACTCTTGTGCCTTGCGTTATGTGAATATTTATTGAAAATGAAACGCTCTGCGAATCGATGTTTCTTACCAAATATTTAATGCTGCACAAGACAACAATATTTGAGCCCAATGAGGATCGATAGTCACTACGGGTTTACAAATTTTTATTACGGACTACTCTGAGTGAGTTAACGCAAGGCAAACTTTATTCATCATTGCTACTGGTGGGTGACAGGTGGTTCTTGCCCCCCCCCTCGCCGCAATGGGTTTAGGACAGACAACAATATCCTTATTGGAAGATTTGACTTTTCCCTGGAGACGTAGAAACGGCTACTGTAATGGACTATTTTGGCCATCTATACACTGTCATTAGATCGAATTTAATCGATTTAAAGCGTGTCTCCATCTTGGGATATTGTATTTTAATTGTTGTCCGGTGTAACATTGGACGACTACGGTTAGTGGAAGATTTTTATGTCATCTCGGAGTAGATTTAGCTTCGGATGAGGTACAGTGTCCGGCGTTTAGGGATGCTTAAAATATAATAAAAGTGATCATTCTTGTTTTGCTTTGGACAGCCTTTGTTGTTGGGGGAAGTGGGGCTGGCAGACATTTCGAAATTAGAGACAATATGACGGGATATAAAGTTTATTCGAAGCGTTATCCAAAATTTCAGGGAATTTGACCAGCGCACATATCAAAAAGCAATAGGCATTCTTGCATAGGCCTTCTTGCCGCGACCTTTTGCGAGCTGTCCGTTCTCTGAGATCGATGCGTAGATGGTTAAGAGAATGATTTGGAAAGAGGCAGTGAAAAATCGATCGGAGAAAATTTTTATTGTCAAATTCACTATACATTTGGCAGCTTCTCAGAAATATATAGTCTAGATGAAGGACAACTTTGAATTTAAAACCTGAGGAATATTTTTTGCGAAACTTGTGGCAGACTATGTGCAATATTTCTTTGGCTCTTCTAAAACGTGTGGTTCGTTCTGTACACGCCTACATTACTATAATCAAATCATGTGTGAGTAGGTTGGTTGTTCGGTTCTCTGAACTGAAATGTTAGACCGTCATATGTCCAAATCATGTTTCCTTTATTGCCTATCTTTTCAGTAAAGTATTCCTCTTTCATACCTCGACTTCGAGAAAGCGCATTACTACATAGGTAGCTCAGTCTAATCATATTGCTGTTAAAATTGCTAGATTTAACTGTAAATTCTATTCTAAAAGTTTCTTATCTCACACTTCACGTTTGTGGAGCTGTATTCTGGCGTCTTGATTTCCTGTCAAATGCGATCTTCCATAATTTAAATGCAACGCTAATCTTGATGACTCGTCTACTTGAACCAGGGAATTTTTCTCCCTTTTCCTCTGAATTCTGTTCTCATTTCCTTTCACTTTGCGTCTTAGTTACATTAGTGCCTTGTTTGAGGTGATATGAGATTTTAAAATCTGTAGTTAGTGCAAGGTGATAGTAGACAAATCAAAGATGCCACAAAGTGTTAATTTTATAAAGTGTGATATAGTTTTCAACACAGTAACATATATCCCCTGTGTCTTTAGTATAAATACTAATGTTAATCGTTCTGGTTAGATTTTTCTCTTTCATCCATTGATTTTCACAATGTCAGCGCAGTACTATATTGGCAATTCGGTCTCACCGTTTCACTGGTAAAATTTCTAGATTTAACTGTAATTTATATTCTAAAAGTTCATTATCGCATATACACGCTTCTGGCTTCTTGCTTTCCGGTCAACTAAGCTCTTCTGTATCTTTAGATCATTTTCCCTTCATTGCCTATCTGTTCAGTCATGTATTCAAGGATTGTTTTTCACTATCAGTAGCCCCATGAATCTTAGTAGCGTTATCGCCTTACTTCCTTACTTCGGTGAAAAAATAAACAAAACAGAACAAATCCATGAATCCACCCCTTTCTCTACCAACTAATATATATATATATATATATATATATATATATATATATATAATTTTAGTTACATATGTTCCTGAAAAATTTATTTCAGTTGCGCTCTCTGGGGAGGAAGTGTTGGTTTGTAAACAGTGACTATTACGACTAATAATGCAAGACTCTTCGGTAAATCGAATCAAGTTCTCTCTGTCACTATGTGTTTATCTATAAATAACTACGCTTAAATTCAGCTCCATCGCTGCCAAAGGCTTAGTGGTAGAATCCCCGACTGACACCAATTCAGTCGGGTTTCGATCCTAGCTAGAGGCAACCGGGCGTCTAGCCCCAATGATGAGCTGTGATACAGCGAAACAGTCTCTCTCTCTCTCTCTCTATATATATATATATATATATATATATATTGAAAAGGTAAATAAAAACCTTGCCAGAATTCTTTAGACTTGATGGGCAGCGTGTCCCATAGAAGGACTAAACCTGACATCAAACCTTAGGAAAATCAACAGAAAAGTACTCCATTTTGTTTCCACTACAGTTTTACAAATTGTAGTAAAGTAAGAACTGGAATATGCAGAAAGCCTTTATCGCTAATATCCTAAAGAATCATGATATTAAATAATAATAATAATAATGTAAATATTAATGGTTTCGTCGTTTTTTGCTTAGCAGCATATCATCAATGATTTATTTAATGGTGAAATCAAAATATTTTGTACGTAGTTAAGTGGATTCAGGTACATATATTTGCCAAATTATTAACTCCGATAGCAATTACATTTTAAGTAGATTTCATGGGTAAAAAACTAAATCTAACATGGAAACCTCCTGTAATTGTAGAAATAAGGAAACTGCCCAGTAGAGGGCAAATGCAGAACCACTAGGGTGGTATACCAGGCAACCATTACCCCTAAAGAATATACGACAAACCATAATATTTACATCGGCATCTCTACAGGAGAATTTAAAAAGAGAATCAATACACATAGACATTCATTCACCAATCCAAAATCCAAACACCATACAGCCCTTTCAGAAAAAAAATAGGAATTGAAGAAAAAGGATCTGACTCTTCAAAGAAATTGGAAAATTCTAGGATCCGCGAACAATCCAATAGTTTTAGGGATTATTGCAAGCTATGTTTAGAAGGAAAAATCAGGATAATAAAATATAACGATCTAGGCAAACTATATTTGTAAACTTCAAAATTATTAGTGGAAAAATAATAATTCAGTCAAATAGTTCGATTTTGCTGTTGAAAATTCTTGGCCTCTAAAAAGAAACATAGATTGTCTAGGTAATAGGTAATGAATTAACAGTATAGGCACTTGCTTCAACATGATTCCGTTTTGGCTATCAGTGACTTCAAAGAAAATGTCTTCACACGTTTATCCACGTTTACCGGCAACTTTTCGTCGAGGAAACAGACTTACTATGCATCTCTCTATAACTAATCTTCTCACTTCTTTTAACCACATACTGAATTTTATTTAAACTCAAATATCTCTAAAGAACATTCAATACACTAAACTTTTCTTTATCAAATCACTCTAAATTACACCAACTTAAACTCCATTCTTCTATCTCATTTGTTTTGTCTGTGTCATGCATATACAATCATCGTTAGTTATATTCTGTTGATTCATGTATGTGTTCAATTAATTTACTTCAAAATGGTAAACATTTATACTGAACTAGCAGCATGGCCCGGCGTTGCCCGTGCTTGATTCAAAAATCGTACGACTCATACAGCAATCGCTATCACTTGACTTAAAATATTTTTGCCCTTCCTTGCCTTTAAAGGAGTGCCCTTTGCCGAACTGATGTTGCTACATGCCTTAATTACAGACTGCGAATTTTTTCTAAGCTTTATACTAAACATTAAAAGAACTAAACAAAATGAACACAAAACGATCAGCTTTAAAAAAGGACTCGTAACTGGAAAAACCGAATGAAAAAAGAATGTTAACAACAAATACTTTTTCACACCCAACCCAGTTCTGCCGAATCAGAATCAACGTTGATTTTAAGCAAGCGAATGAGCCATGCAGATTTAAATTTGGCCAATAGAATCTTCCTGCCTATCCGTGGCAGTCAGCTATTGGCTTTCATTCTGGCCAGTACAAAATGGCCGCAAACTACATGAAAACTGGCGTAGAAGCATGAAAAAATCGATTATTTCCACTATCGATGGGAGTTGGGAAATGCAAAGTCGGTTTTGGCTTTCCCGCTAACTTGGAGCATGTGCATGTAAATTTTAGTGCAAATCCGTCGAAAATTGCGGCCGTGCATTCGTTACACACACACACACATACACACACACACACACACACACACATCCTGCCTTTTATAGATAGAGATCTTGTTCAGGGAGACACTGTTAATTTCACCTCGTTTCCAAATATTATTACCTTTTATATTTAATCAGCTGAATCCGACACCAGACGAAAGTGAATTAAGAAAAGATATTTATCAATATGCCTTGGAAGGTTTAAGAGCTGTGTATGATGTTGACAAATAGAATACTATACAGAATGACAATCTAGTCATGTTATTTAAGTACATGTGAAAACTATCATAGACCTCTGTCTATATTTCTGAGATGAGGAATTTCCACTATTTAAATCATTCAGAATTTTCTCCTCATATTTATTTCCATATATCCGACATTTCCGCCGTTGTAAGCTCAGGCCTGTTTCATGTGCTACACGTTGGAACCGAACTCTTTATTTAGTTTTAAGCGGATTGTTCTAACTCCACGTGCCATGTCTTTATTTTTTGGGGATATCTGAGTTTCACTTAATTCCAGCTCAACTATCCAAGCTTTTTTTCATTTGTGGTCAGGGTATTGAACCCACAGCTCTTTGGTCAGTTTTGGTATCACTCAACCGACGCTTTTATCCACTGGGCCACAAGTTCTTATGAGTAGATTTTGAGGACTTATAAAACTAACGTTTACCACCTGAAGAAAGTCGAAGCGTAAATCTGCAGAAACATGGTGAATACGGCAATAGAAGATGATGACAATTGTCCAAACGATGTAAATAAAATAAAATAAGTATAATAAAATATATTATAAAGCAAAATGAAAATTGCTAGGATATTATTTTTCGAAAAAATTCCCTCTCATCTATCTGATTTTTGAGAGATTAGGACGCAATCAGTGGGGTGACACATTAGGCAGTTTGTTCTTCTTTGGGACGTTGTCGATAACAGTACATCCCAATTTCTTGTCCTATCTAACTATTTGTAAGTTGTGTTTTTTTTATATCTCTCCTAAGCCCTATTCTGTAATCCATGTCCACAAACTCGTTAAGTACTTTATGCACTGTTTTCTTCTGTCCCTCTTGCCTGTGAGCGTCAGATGTTCCACGCTTTCTTTCCTTAAATTTTAGTAGTTTCTTTATAGCATATGCAGGTATCCTTTTTTTTTCAATTTCTCTAAAACTTCGTCGTTGTTCACATGTTCAGTCCACTGTGTTCTGAGCATTCTAATGCAGAAAGTTTTTAGTCGATTTCACCCCAAGCAAGACATTAAAGTCACTAAGACACAACGGTTTACTGGTTGTGGAAGAATTAGGAACAGAAACATTAATAATGAGCGGGAAGAGAAAAGAGTAATCAGGTAGACAGCAGATAGCGATTGACATTGCATTTAAATTTTTGAAGATTGACTAGAAAGAATGAAGCCGGAAGGGATTTCCCCAAGAGAAAACTGGAAAAAAAGAAACTCTTAACATAGAATTTATGGTTGGATCTATCTCGCTATAATAGTATAATAGTGTATAGTACTGCGCTTAAATTCAAAAATGTACCATAGTGAAGAACTCATCGTCTGACTGGAGACGAGCTGCCAGATCAGGACCGATAATATTGCTGCTTCTTCTTTGGAATTTATCAAGGAGGTCCATGTAAATAACAGGGTCACCGAACCACACATTTCTATTGCTTCAAGTTGTTTTTGTTTGTTTGTTTTTTTTGTTTGTTTGTTTTTTTTTTTTTTGTTTGTTGTTTTTTTTTGTTTTGTTTTTTTTTTTTTTTGGGGGGGTGGGGGGGGTTTCATCTTTGAATGAGATTGTCCATCATCTACAACCATACGGGTATATGACAAAATTAAGAACAGAAAGGTCTAGCATTTTTTAACTGAAATAAGGCTGAATCGATGGCGCGTCCTATCTGTAAATGTCTGAACTGGTAGAACGAAATAACGGGTCGCTCATCTGAACATTTGCCATGATATATTTAAGGTTCAAAACATAGTGTTTAAATCAATAACCAAACACTTCTGCGTCCTGGGTAAGACCATAAGCTACGTCCGACAGCAACTGTAATTCAGGTACCATTAGTTGAGGTACCATTAGTTAATGACCATTTCACCTACGGAATTTTCAAACGATTTATGGTGTCAGTTTGTAGAAGGGGACAATCTACAAACTGACATCATAAACAGTTTGAAAAATCCTGCGTATTTTAAACTTAAAATTTGTGGGTAAAAATATTTATGAACTTATGGAATCTTAATTCCAATTGACTAAAATTATATATATATATATATATATATATATATATATATATATATATATATATATATATATATATATATATATAGATAGATAGATCGATAGATAGATAGATATGATAAGATAAACGTTTCCTTAATATGCTGGTACAGGTGTCGGTATATTTCCTTAAAAAAATAAACGTCCTTTTCTTCGTAGTCGGCATTTATATTTTATTTACGTTATGTTTTGAAGTCTCAAATTTGCACAGCATAGTGAAAATAACATCAAATTACTCGCTGAAGAATATTGCTACAAAAATGACACTCTGATGTTTTAGATATTGGTAGACTTATAGTAATGGTGATATTAGCAGTTTTCCTTCAAGGAAACATTTGGCATTCATTGACTGGGCATCCAGTTCCGTTTTCGATTGAAATTCATATAATCTTTAAACAATTTTTTAGAAAAATAAGTTTTTGAAGTCAAGTAGATTTTATAGCTCTTTCCAGTATTGATGGGAGTTTTATTCCTAATTTTTTTATTTGAAGTAGTGTGGAATGGCAACACGTCATTATTTTCTTTTCGAGGCGGAGATGCGATCTAATTTAGTTGTTGCTACTGTTGTTAGTCTACAAGTGATGTGGTTTCTGTTATTTGTTACAATTCTTTATTTGAAGTAGTGTGGAACATGTTGATTATGTCGTTATTTTCTCTTTCATTTATATGTACGATTCATTTTAGTTGTTGTAGCTGTTAGTAGTGCTCAAGTCACATAGTTTCTGGTATTTTGTACAGATCTTTGTTTATGATTCTGTAGCGTTAGTCTACAATGTTCAAATAAACACCGTCTTTGCCAAAACCCTGAGGCTTTACTCAAATAAATGTTTAAGGAAGTTGTATTTGCGTGAGTGTACTGTTGGTTGACAGTGCTTTAATTCTTTTCTTTTTATTTTTCGTTAATGCAGATCGATGAAGTACTTTGGCGATTATCGAAGAGATTAAAGCTGTTAATCCGCTAATCTCCAACAAGCACATCACCATTTCGTTATTTTTTTTTCTTTAGTTCCTCTACAGAAAGAAAAAGCATTTATTCTCGAAGGTATTTTTTCCTTTTTTTCAACACTAACAGTATTCTAAGGAAATCTATCATTTCTGTCATTTTTTTATTTATTTATTTTATTTATTTTTTTTGCAGGGTTCTTTTTTCAATGTTGTTTTATATTCACCGGAGAAATTCCCCCAGACTTATATTGATTCGAATCCGATCACGTGACTGACAGGCGGATCGATTTTTAAGCCAACCAAAGTCCTAATTTACGACCTAGTCGTCAGGGATAAAAGGGCCGCGGTAATACAAGGTGGGCTTGTTGGTTGTTGGATGTGAGATGACGCCGAGGAGGGGGGGGCGTTTTTAGACAGGCGGCGTTCGTCTTGGTACTTGAGAGAGGGGCAGGCGCGAAATTATTGGGCAATTATCCTTGTCCGGTGTAACTTGATTATATCGAGACATTTTCAAGATATTGGTCTGGGACTAAATGTTGTCTGCGTTTCTTAATTTGTTTCCGATTCTTTCATCTTCTTTTTTTCTTTTCTTTCTATTTTTTTTTCTTTGCCTTTAACCAATCCTCTCTGTCTGAGATTTGTGGGTAATTTGACACCATTGGCAGTTAAATCTTTTTTTCCCCAACTATGGCTTGCCATCATATTAACCACATGAATTGCCCCGTACGAAAAAATAAAAAAAATGTTTGAAAAAAAAAAATGCATTGTTTCGTTTAAAAAAAAACCCAAAAAACCTCTGGTTGAAAATGCGAAATGAAATATTTTATTACTTAAGCCAAAGAAAATAACCAAAGATGTCTTCCGAAACAATGAACATTATATTTTTTTTAATTATTTCATTTTATTTCCATTGCTTTTCCCTGCAACTCTGAGATCAGTAAATAAACAAATTGAACTGAAAATAACAAATAACTTGCCCAGCGGGATTTGAATTCGATATATTTATTATTTCAAGAATGTGTTTTATTTTTCATCAGGTTCACACTGATTCAGCAATGGTGGTTAACTAACTGGAGATATTTAGCTATATTTCTCTTCCCCGAAATGCAAATACATCTATCATTTTTCTTTGAATTTGAGTGTTACGAAGTTAGAGAAAGAATATTGTTAATTTCTCACTGAATTTCAGGGAAGAGTAGTTAGAATTATTTATATTTTTTAAAATCAGACTAATATCCTAATCTGTATTAATAATATCATAAAGATTTGGTAGTTGTTTACCCCGATCTTCTCGAGGTCTCTTCAATTCCGACTAAGAATATTTTAGAAAGGATATCGTTAATTTCTCCCTGAATTTAGGGAATGAAGAGTTAGCATTATTTTTTTCTTTTTACAGTCGTTCTAATCTTTGTTGATAGTAGCATAACTTTTCGGTCGTTGAGTTCTATGGCCTTCTACATGTTTCTTTAAAAGGTTTCAGAATGAATATTGTTAATTCACCTGTGAATATTTGTGATGCGTAGTTAAGATTATTTACATTACTTAATCAGACTACCATCCTAATCTTTGTTGATATTTTCATAAGGTTTCGGCCGCTATGTCCTCCGGCCTTCTACAGGTATTTTTAAATCCGAGTAAGACGGTTTTAGAAATACTATTGTTAATTTGGATTTGAATTTCTGAAATGCGTAGTTAGTATTATTTATTTTATTTACATTCGGACCAACACCGTAATCTCTGCTGGTGCTATCATAACTTTCCGGTGGTTGGGCTCTCCGGCCTTCTACAAGTGTTTTTAGATTCGATTAAGACAGTTTTAGAAATATTGTTAATTTGATGCGTAGTTAGTATCATTTACTTTATTCATATTAGGACCAATTCCCTAAATTCTGTTTGTTTTGTCATAAAGTTCCGGTCGTTATGTCCTCCGGCTTTCTACGGGCTTTTAATATCCAATCCGTTTATTTGATCTACGGTGGCAGATTAAATATATTTGGGCATTTGGTTATTTCTGTTGCATTATTCAGTTATTGATGGCACTGATTCCAAAGAATAAGCACTTGTTTTACCTGAGGAAATGTGTTAAACTGTGAAGCACAGGTATGAGTCATTCGTTTTTTTTTTAACAATTTTACCTCAAGCCACTGAGATGCAAGAGGGTAATTAGTGTTAGAGAATATTAGAAAATATGATATTACGAAAACAGATCAATAACAGACCAAGCACTAAGATGACAGAAGGTAACGATTGACATTGCATTTAACTTTCTTTAGATCAACGTTGACTTGGAAGCAAGAAGCCAATGAAGAGTTCAACAAACAAGAAGTGTAGTAGAAGAACCTCTTGGCATAGGACTTAGGATTACATCTAACCATTTCGACTGTAAAAATGATGAGACCTTGCCGCCAATCTAGATTAAACACAAAAAGTCTAGGTACCATAGAGGGACGTTCATCAGAACAATTACTATGAAAGATTTCATAAAGACCGCACAGGGAAGCTACGTTACGGCGGTTGGAAAGTAACTGAGACAAAGATGCCAGGTCAGGACCAATAACATTGCAGATTATTCTTTGTATTTTATCAAGAATTTTTACACGCCCTGACAACCAGATCTGATGTAGCAGAAATATTCAAAACAAGGACAAATGCTAGCTTTAAAAATATGTAGGATAGGTTTGTTGAAAAAAACGCGTCTAGCACGTCATAGTGAACAAATTTTCATACATGAATACTTAGCAATTGATCTTTTATACTCTTTCCATTCATGTCAGTTGAAAATGTCAAAGAAGACACAATAAGTCACTCTCCATACTGTTGGAAGTTAAAAAGGGTTCTCTCAGATAATTAATAGAGATGTTTAGGTTTGGAGGAATTAAAAATTAACAAGCCATTCCTTGCTCCATTTAACAACAGACTGTAGGTCAAATCAGCTACCAACTTGACTTTAATATTAAGTCTGATCTCAATAGTTGTCATCTCAATATATATATATATATATATATATATATATATATATATATATATATGAACAAATATAAAATATCTACAAGAGGGACCATTCACGATTACGTTCATTTCGCGATTTGATAAAAAAGACTGATAGAATTTCGGTAATAAAGATTCCAATTTATGCCCCATTTTCTTTCATGTAAACACACTGTTCAAGCTTTATTTCTTGTGTATGACTGCTACTAAATCGTTTTAACAAATTAGGGCTGATAAACATCATAATGTGGTTCATATACTGATTGTCCAATGAGTTTCGCATTCAATTGTACCTGGATCTTTAGTCCTCGTCAGGAATCGTGTAACCTGCGGAAGGTTACTGAATAGAATAATCAAACGAAGGTTGGTAATGAGTGATAATACTTAGGACACGAGCAACACATTCGACAGCGGCGCGTAGAAGTAGTCAATTGCTAGAAGTGAGTCAAATGAATTCCACAACGAATCTCCAACTGGTGGATATCTATCAACTGCCCCACACTGTCAGATGTGGTACAAGGCCGAATTTAATGTGGGGCATCCGAACCCGTAGGCTCGGCCCAAAATTCCTCGTAGACCCCGTATAAAACGGGGTCAAGTAGCTGTTTCCCGAGACGAGACTCTGTCCGTCGACATAGCATCGTCCGGGGATCCTCTCTGCCCAGATGCAGAGAGTTTGACCAGCACAGCTGGAGACGAATCTCAAAATGCAGACCATCATATACTATTTACTTAGGTAACTCCACGAAATCGCTAAAAGAAGAGAGCATAGTCTGATGAAAAAGACGCCAAACTTTATGAAAACAAAATTTTATCGTCTAAATACTTATGTTATTATGAAGAGGAAAGACCAAAGTTTTTTTTATTATTTTTAAAAAATTTTCCTTCTTTTTAGAACATTCTAAATTTTGATTAAAAAAAACCTTGTTTCTCTTTGTACCAACCGGAACTAGTAAAATAACATAGACAATTTTTAGCATGTTTTTTTTTTTTTTGTATTGCACACACTAATTTGGAAAATCTTGCAAAAATAAAAATAATTGTCGGATGTTAATGAAACTTTCAGAAACTATTCACAGATCATCGATTATTATAAATATGTTTTTTTTTTTATTAAAGTCATGGCAGAAATATGTCTTCTTTTATATTTATTATCACCCCCATAACTAATTTTATGAAAATTCTAGAAATTCGATCACATCGGTTTTAGTGATTACAAGGCTTTGTAGAATGCAAATCATTTTTTTTTTAACTAGACCCACAGCTGAAAATCAGCTCTGAATTGTAACATACAAAACTCAATGAAACAAAGATACTATTTAATTTCAAATGCTTTTATTTGATTTTAGTTGTTTTTATGAATATGGGCAATATTTTCTGAAAGCAAACAATTTTTTCAATGTAAATTGAATTTTTAATACAATTATTTGTTATTTCTTTAATTATAATAGATTTTTACATTAAGTTTTTAAAAAAAAGTATTATAAAAAATAGTTAAAAGGCACATCGGTTTTTCTAAGTGTCCTTATGGGATTGTCATTGTCTAGCGCTTTGAAAATTGTATCATTTTGACTAATCAGAAGATCCGCGGTAATTAAGAAATGTAATTTTGTGTTTATAATCGGGCGGGAATGATAAAGTACAGAAGACCAACCAGAATACAATTAAGTTGCTTTATTTGAGTTCAGCTTTGTTCTCCGCTGTTAAGGCCTTTACTTTTGCGAAACACGTATGGAGAAGTTAATTTGATTTTTCAATTTCAACTGAGAAGTATCAGTATCATCTTATGAAATTTAACTACTGCTGCTAAACTTTAATTTATATGATCTTATTTTTATATTAATCTCAGTTATGACATTTTTCTATGAATGAAATATAAAAATTAATAATAAAATGAATGGAAACACAAATAACCCAGTAAAATGTGATAAATGTACATAAAATTATAGTATTTTATGTACACTTCTGATAAAATTTCATAAGAAAGGTACCTATAAATTAGATGCTTTTCTCATGAAATTTAATCTCACTCCTAAGAGTCTTATTTTTTAGTTTCTTTATAATATATTTTCCATAAAGCATCGTAAACGTAAGGATGAAAGCTAAATACAAAACAAAAAAACAAAAATTAGAACGCTGAAAGTTTTCCTTAAAAGTAACGAGGTAAATAATTTGTTCACTTAAATCTAAATAATTTCACTTCCTTCCATCCGTAGAATTATCATCCCGTAAGTTATCTAAACGTCATGAAAATGTCTTTCGTCACCTGTCAAGTGACGCGAAAGGTTATGACCTGCTTTATTTTATTTTCAAATTACATTTTTTCGGCGCAGAAGCTAAGTTTTAGCTTGGTTCAAAATATTTTAAATAAACATTATAATTTCTGATTCTATTAAAATAAGTTTTGAAAAAATGATAATTGATTTTGAAAAGAATGTCAAAGTGAGATTTTCATCTTTTTTTATAAAATGGAAAAAATGATGGATTATCTCTCCTTTTTTTGACAAAAAAAAAACAAGATTTTTAATGAAAATTTCGGACGTGCTAGGAAAGATTAAAAAATGTAAAAAATACTCCAAAAATACTTTGATCTTTCCTCTTTAATAATAGCATGAACATTAAACGATAACATTTTGTTTTCGTCAAGTTCGGCGTCTTTTTCATAATGCTATGCTCTTTTTGTTTACATTTCGTTGAGGTATCTATATTTACTACAGTATTTATGTGAAGGAGGCATACCAATTATCGTCCGTAGGTATACTACAACAAATCATTATCAAAATGGATCTTTTTGTGCTATTATTCACCCAATACAAAACTCAAGAGCCACTCAAAGTTGATTATTACTGGATAAGGACGGGAAAAGTGCAGATTATGTGGATATTCCCTTGATTTGATTACAAGAATTTGATATTTTATTGATCGGTCCTTTAGGATGAAGCAGTCCGAATGAAACTATCTCCTTACCAATAGAATACAAAACGAATGACGATGGCTTGCTACTGTTTCTTTGACATGGCGGGTTTTAGGTATAAAGATCATGATTTGTGCGATGAAGTCATACCGTCTAACAGTAGATTGTCTATGGAAAGAGTGAGAGAATAGGGAGAGACTAGCAACGTTTTGTCTGTGGGGAAAGAGGTTGTATGTTAGAAAATAATTCATAACCTCTCAGTGACTTTTAGAATGCAACAATATGTCTTCACTGGATTTAGTACGATCTTACTATAAAAGCCATTATTCAGTTATCTTGTCTCATTCGAAATCGTCTAAAGCTGAGAATCCGATCCAGTCTTGTACAAACGTTTCAGTTCATCTTTTCCAGTGCCGTCTTAACATTATTATTTCAGTTAACTTGTCTCTCTCTGGAAATCATTTAAAGTCGAGAATCCTATTTAGTCTTGTTCGAACATTCCAGTTCCTCTTGTCCAGTGTCCGATCTAAAACTCAGACATTATTATTTTATTTATGTTGTCTCTGAGTTACGTTCGAAAAAGAGGTTAAGTCTATTTAGGGTAGGGCTGCATTTTTCAACGAATTATGGCATCCGTTCAACGCATATCGTCTGTTTTTTTTTTTTTTTTTTATCAACGACAAGAAGTTTTTCGGCATTTATATATATATATATATATATATATATATATATATATATATATATATATATATATAAATTAAAATCCTCTACCAAAAAAGAGGAAAATAGACTTAAATAGAGAGGACGCCATTTTACCATTAGAAGACACTTTCGGTCATCACTTTTTTCAAAAAGAGAACCCTGGCCTGTAGAACAAAATACACAATGATACATTTCTTCTTTTGTAATATTTTATATTGTTTTAAGTCGTTAATCTATTTACAATTAAAGTCTATTTTACTCGTGTTCCAATTTTCTCTCCTTATTCACTATTTACAAATGGGTCATTAAGTATTTTCTTCTACGCGTCAAAGTTCTTCTTTTGAAAAAGTGTTGGCCAAAAGTGTCCCCTAAATGTAAAATGACGTCCTCTCTATTTAAGAATATTTTCCTCTTCTGTGGGTAGCCATTATTTATTTTTTAGTCCTTGAAAATGATCATCCCCAAACCGATAATTCGATTTTACCATATATGCAATAAGGTTAAAAAATCATACTATAGAAGATTTACTTTTCAATTTGGTAACTATGCAATTGGAGAGAACTAATGTATTTTTTCACATATTTAATAGTATATAGCTATAGCATAACGTAGAACGATAGAAATAAACGAAAACCGGAAAATTCCATCTTTATTTTTCAATTTGCTAATTATGTAAATATTTATTATTGTAAATTACAATAATCATGGCACATGGCTGAAAAAGTAAAGAGTGGATTAAGGCTGGTCATCATTAGGTATCCTCTACCTTAGCTAATCAGATTCACAACACACTCATTCATTACAAATAACACATATACCAAAAGAAGACATTCTTGGGCTTTTACACCTACATGTACCACACACCACATACACAACGGGAACCTACAAAATAAACACCGTGATTTATAAATCTTTTATGTACAAATTTCCTATGTAGAAATGTTCGTAATAATATATATATATATATATATATATATATATATATATATATATATATATATATATAAGGCAGGATGCGTGTGTGTGTGTGTGTGTGTGTGTGTGCGAATGCATGGCCGCAATTTTCGACGGATTTTCACCAAAATGTACATTCACATGCTCCAAGTTAGTGGGAAGGCCAGGACCGTCTTTGCATTTCCCAACTCCCATCGATAGTCGAAATAATCGATTTCCTCATGCTTCTACGCCAGTTTTCATGTGGCCATTTTCTACTGGCCAGAGTAAGAGCCAATAGCTGGCTGCCACGAATAGGCAGGAAGATTCTATTGGCCAGCGTGACTGAAACGAAAGTTAACTAGCATGCTAGCATGCCAAATTTCGATAACTGCATTCGTCACAAGTGGGAAAAATTAAAATCTGCATGGCACTTTACTCCAATTGGCTCATTCGCTTGCTTAAACTCCACGTTGATTCTGATTCCGCAGAACTGTGTTGGGTGTGAAAAAGTATTTAATGTTGACATTCTTTTTTCATTAGGTTTTTCCAGTTACGAGTTCTTTTTTAAAGCTGGTCGTTTTGTGTTCATTTTGTTTAGTTCTTTTTTTGTAACAGATTTAATGTTTAGTATAGAGCTTCGATAAAATTCGCAGTGTGAGATAGGCAAGAAGTAAGGCATGTAGCAACATCAGCACGTCAACGGGCACTGCTTTAAAGGCAAGGAAGGGCAAAAATCTTTTAACTCAAGTGATAGACGATTGCTGTATGAGTCGTACGATTTTTGAAGATAGATAGATATTAAACAGGGGGAGGTGTATGAGTCCTAATTACAAAGAATATAACAAATGTAAAAATAGAAAATTACCGATGTTAGTAGGACTCATCCACCCCACAAAAATAAGAGTTGTCATCAGACAGAATCAAGAAGCAAATTATCTAATGGAATGGGAAGGATGAAATAAATGTGGACATGGAGAAATCAAAGACTGAATCAGTTGAGTCTAAAGGGGACCAAAAACAAACTGGAGAGTTTGGGAATCTCAACTTGACACATAATAAAATGAAGCTGGGAAAAGACCAGGAACAACACTCATTCACATTAACTAGTTGCATTAAAGAGTCTCTAACAACCAAGAGAAGGTTCGAAGGAAACCGCACTGTTGTGAAGAAGAGGATTTAAAAAAGTAATACAAAGATAGACCCTTTCACACGAAACATGCTCGCTACTTTCACCCACCTTTCGTTGAAATCTGACGACACCAAATGCTTTTCATTCATAGTTTCATTTTCATTAACATATTTATTTACATGTCTTAAATTAATTACATTCAACATGCAGTCTTGTATTCGCATGAATAGTGATTGGAAACTTCAACCATAACTGACGTTTTTCCTCTTTTGTAACCAGGCGTTTTCAATTTCTATCTTCATTTTCAGCTGATGATGAAAGAATTTGATCAGAGCCCGATGAGAATAACGTTCGTGTAGCAAGATTCCCTCCATTCACGTCATCCAGATCACCATACTTACCCCTGTATATCTTGGCTTCCAGGATGAGCAGCCCAGTCCCCCACTAAGTCTAAGCGCTAAAAATCAACCAGGAACGGTCCCAACTGCTGGAAAAAAAACGATACTCGCTCCCCTTGATCGTTGGGCACATAGACCGCAACGACCCTAAATGAACTACTTTTCATCGCAATATCGGCCACGATCAACCGTCCCTCCCCCGCACCAAAATGGCCGGCTGGTCCACGTATGCGGAATAGACATTGTCGCTAGACAGCAAATGAGCATCAACTTCGAAAAATGCGTTTCCTAGATCGCAGCTACATCTACGCCGAAGATCTTTTATGAGATATTATGGTTTAAGATGAAGACTTGGAAATATTTCAGCAAATCAATCAGCGTAGCTCAATCAAGAAGCTTATATATTTTGAAACCAAAAAAAAATATAAATATATATTTGATGACCAATACATCAAATATACGTCTTATATAAATTGCAGACTAACCAGAGCTCACGTATATATATAGACACAAAATGCTCGTCATAAATTTCACGAAAGTCCTAGAAGACTCCAGATTTTTACTGAAAGCCCGAAATAGATATAGAAAATTCCGTAAAGTTCACCATGTTTCCAGAAACTTGTAGAATGTTCCACAAATATATAAAAGGCTCCAGAAAGTCATAGCACCTCTCTCTCTCTCTCTCTCTATCTCTATCTCTCTCTCTCTATATATATATATATATATATATATATATATATATATATATGTACGATTTTAGAAATTTCGTGTTGGGGGTGATATTTTGAAATAATAAACTGAATTAAAAGCCGTCTTCATTATTTTTTTAACAAAGGTTCATCGAATTACGATAGAGGATTTTTTTTTTCATACAAAAAGGCGAAACCCCAATATATATATATATATATATATATATATATATATATATATATATATATATATTTATATGCCCCAAATCAAAATACTCAGCTACTTTCTCCTGTTGGAAAAACCTCCACCTGTTTGACTATCTCTTCAGGGATGTAGCCTTATTCACCACACTCGACGAATTGCAGGCTGGTAAGGCTATTGTACCCAGAGTTTAACCTAACATAAGCAATGATAACATTGCTAACCGGAAGTTCTATGCATGAGTGAACAGTACATCAGGCTGACGGTTTACGCATGGGATAGAGGTTCGATTCCTGACGGAGAACGCATATTGTCTACAAAGTTTCTCCAACATTCAAGCCGGTAAATGAATTAATAATCTTTAATTAAAAACATTACCTCAAATAAGTTGAGTCCAAAAAAATAACGTATAAACAAAATATTTTTCGGATTTCATCTAACACAAACGCAAACACACGCACACACACTCTCACACACAAACACACACACACACATATATATATATATATATATATATATATATATATATATATATATATATATATATATATATCAGTTCTACATCCAATACTTATCTATGATAAGACACCAGAAGTGTTGAAACAAAATAGCTATTTTGTAGTAATTTTATAACATTTTGTTATAATTTTCGAATGAATGTTTATATATATATATATATATATATATATATATTCCAACCAGCATTAAAATCCTCTATCTTCTAAATTAATTTGATCGGATTTTCTCAGTAATAATCCTTAATACTTTTTGTTCTGGAGTATTCAACACCCCTTCTTCCGTCGACCCCTGGGTTCCAGAATAGATTCGATAATAAATTAGAAACGATTAAAACGAAAGCAATAAGGATTATCCGCTTTTATTTTACATTCATTTTATTCTACACCTTTTTGAAATCTTTAAAAGAAAAATAAATCTACCATAATAAAAAAAAAGAAAAGAAATTAAAGCTTTAACCCTATTTACACGCAGTGGTGCAATCACATCCGGCTTCTTTTAAAGAAGGAGATTTCAAGTTTAAAATATTGCTTCATTTCTTTAATAAACTGTGAGTTTCGTAATTATTTTAAACAATTAGTCTAAAAAGCACCTATAGCATCGTGAAGAATATTCATCAATAACTATCTCTCAGCAGAAAAAGCGACAGTCGCCTTTCCACCGACGGGCCAATAATTAACCCACGTTATATTCCATCAAACTCGTCAGTGTGCACCTGGGAAAGGGTATGATGCACGCTCACAAAGTAACACGATGAATAACAAACGCCACGTCGAGAAATAAGTACGCAAACGCTGTTTCCCATATTATATGTAGATTTTTTTTTTATTAAGGGCTTCACCGGCTCGGCGAATATATCGATAGGTGATACTAGAGACGACTTATAATATACCATCTCACTGCGAAATATTCACCTTTTACCATCCCCCATTGCGAAATATTCACCTTTTACCATCCCCCATTGCGAAATATTCACCTTTTTATTCATCCCAACCTGGTGCCTAACGATACGAACTAAGGATTCGTAAACACCTCCGTCTCAATCCCAAGCATGACTGTCAATATAGACCAGCGCCCGGATATAGCCTATTTCCTGTTTTGTTGCCATTTAATCTCCAAAATTCCCTCAACAGATCTTTCTGTCAATGTCGATACTGGTTAGAAGATCGAACTTCAGGAGGTATTATTTGATATCCTAAACTCCCTAATCAGTTTTTCAGTCATAGTTGATCCCGTTTAGAAGATCGAACTTCAGAAAGAACTATTTGATCTCCAAAACACCATAATCAGTCAAAGTTGATCCCGTTTAGAAGATCGAACTTCAGAAGGAACTATTTGATCTCCAAAACACCATAATCAGCTTTTTCAGTCATATTTGAACCCGTTTAGAAGATCGAACTTCACAAGGAACTATTTGATCTCCAAAACACCATAATCAGCTTTTTCAGTCATAGTTGAACCCGTTTAGAAGATCGAACTTCAGAAGGAACTATTTGATCTCCAAAACTCCCTAATCAGTCAAAGTTGATCCCGTTTAGAAGATCGAACTTCACAAGGAACTATTTGATCTCCAAAACACCATAATCAGCTTTTTCAGTCAAAGTTGAACCGTTTAGAAGATCGAACTTCAGAAGAAACTATTTGATCTCCAAAAACACCATAATCGAACTTCAGAAAGTTGATCCCGTTTAGAAGATCGAACTTCAGAAGGAACTATTTGATCTCCCAAACTCCCTAATCAGCTTCTTCGGTCAATGTGGATGCTGGTGAGAAGATCGATCTTTGTGAGGAACTATTTGCTGGACCATCAAACAGAGACAATTGAGAGCAAGTTAAAATCGCCTATTCCCTTTCAATATAGCCGACCATATTATCACATATCAACCAAAATGTACATTTTGTTATTAAACATTCTTTGTGTTGGCTTTTTTATATGCCACAAAGTAATCTGTTCTACAGTCTTCTTACCAGATGAAAAGAAACGAGAATTATCATTCTTCGCATTATCAAACTCTTCTTTGATTCAGGTAGCTGCTACGGTCTGTTTTCCTTATGTCAAGGACCCGTCAATAATGATTCAGAACCACTGCGATTCATACAAGACCAGGACAATGTTGAGAGGAAGCTCTACCGCACGGAGTTGTCTCTACTTAAGACACAGGAGATTATGACTAAGAAAGGCGTGTAATCTTACCCGTCCAGTTCTTTAAACGCATTTAAAAGTGAAATATACCACACGCTAAAATTAAGACAAGGTAAACATCGAAAATCAATAATTAGGTACCTGATATAAAAATCCGGAATGGTTGATCATGTATAGATTGAAAATGACAATCATTTTCTCCTGCGGGATTAAATAAAATATTTGACAGGTCAAAAACTCTGGTGTTTGGAAGAATCAGCGCTTGTACTGAGTAATGGAATCTCATTAGTAGGCCTAGCATACCAATAAGTACGATAGACCAGACGTTAATGAATAAAGAAAGGAGAGCAAGGTGTGGCTCTTTTTGCAAATAGTCATTAAACTCAATGCATTTTGCATCCCAAAAACAAAGGCAATTACATTCCATGGAGATGAAATGACCTGGAACTTTGTAGCAGGTCAGGAGATGTGTTTCTACAGCATGGATAGTCTTTGGCTCAAAGTAAAGAACCCAATACTCAGTGTTGGTTAGGAGATGTTCGGCCGATCTGACACAAACAATGCCCATTCTCCTCATACATTTAGATGCTCACTTTCACGTTGCTACTAAAGCTGAAACCTTATCCCCTAATGAAGCAACAATATAAGCATGAATGCCCTTAAAGACAAAAACCTTTTTCTTTTCTGCAGGTACTTGATAAGAGCACGATGCCAGATGCTCTCCATTTTCAAGAAATGTCGCTACCAGTATTGAAGGTTTCATTAAAATAATCAGATGTCAGGTTACCTGAAAAGGAAAGAAAAGAAAAGAGTTGAAATCATTACATGCAAGATTTTACACTTCTAGCATGTTCTTCATAGTCAGCCTATGAAGTTTCCAGGTCACCCCTATAATCATGTTTATTTTTTTGTTTTGTTTCGTTGTACCGCATATCAACCTCAATGGCTTATTTAATGCTGACAAAATTTTTGTTGTTGGTAATAATTTTTTTACTACATAAATCTATTTTTGGTAATACCCTTTTCCACAAAAATGTACTGCTGGCAACAACATTTTGACAAGAAAACTACTTCTGATATTAAAATTAAAATTTTTTACACCGCCATAGTGCCGCCACCCCAGTTTGTGGGTCAACTACTTGCCTAGAGCTGGGACCCCCACAACAGGTGCTTCCACCCCGGGCCAGGGCGAACCCAGGAAGACCAGCAATTAAGAGGTGGTTCCCCATTCCACAAAACCTCCAGATCAGAGACCCAGGACGCGGATGTAGTTTATCGTCATACCAAGGACGGCATATAAGTATGTATATATATATATATATATATATATATATATATATGTATATATATGTATATATATATATATATATATATATATATATATATATATGTATATATATATATATATATATATATATTTATATATATATATATATATATATATATATATATATATATATATATATATATATATATATATATATGTATATATATATATGTATATATATATATATATATATATATATATATATATATATATATATATATATATATATATATATATATATATATATATATATATATATATATATATATATATATATATATATATATATATATATATATATATATATATATGTATATATATATATATATATATATATATATATATATATGTATATATATATGTATATACATATATATATATATATATATATATATATATATATATATATATATATATGTGTGTGTGTGTGTGTGTGTGTGTGTTGTTTGTAAAGGTAACGAATCTGTTGTAAAATAGTCAGTGGATCCTAGTTACATAATATTAAAAATGATCCCTAAAAAGTGCTTAATGCATTTATTATGAGAACAAATAATTAATGTACAGAGCAAATGATTATATATATATATATATATATATATATATATATATATATATATATGTGTGTGTGTGTGTGTGTGCGTGCGAGTGAAATATATTGTCTGCATTAAATAGCCCACTAAGATTGATATACTGGAAAACAAATTAAACCAAACCAAACGAATTTTGTAATATGCTTCGCAAAATTGGATTTACTATTAGAACGTTAAATAATTTCCAAGTTATTTAATGCACTAAAATTTCATACATTTTGTAAGTTAAATAAAATTATGTTCCCTTTACGGCCACATTACGTTGAAATACCGGCTCCCAGATGATCAGCGAAGTTAACAAACGTCGAACCTGGTCCGTATCTCAATGTGTGAACGCTTGGAAACACTAATTTATTTTTATTATTTCCCATAAAAAAGAAAAAAAATAAATAATTACAATCTAAAAATATTTTTGAGGTTTTAATAACCTGCAATTGGCTGATAAACCGTGGAAAACCAATCAATCAATCAAACTCTAAATCAATCATCAGCTCTCAAATAACTACTGTTTCTTCTCGAATAAACGGGTTTGTTCAAGATGAGGTGGTCGGAGGTCATTCAATTTTAAACATGACCTTTTAAATCTTTTCTAATACGCAATCATGATCAAGTTTATCTCGGGATCAAATGAGAGAATCTGACGATCATCTCGCTACAGCGGTTAAGAAAATATATTTGCTTTGTTCGGTGTAAGGGCCAATAGACGGGAATCGATGTAAGATTGAATTTAATATATTTGCATAATGCTCTAAAAGAAGATGGTTGATAATCAATGCTCTATACTTTTCAAACGAAGACCTACTTCAGGAGTTAAAATTCGATTAATATTTATTTGAAACACTATTTTTTTACTGTTGATTTACTTGGAATCATTCCAAACGCACGTGTTTTGCCTTATGGAATTTATATTTTTGAACGTAGGTATATGGCTAAATGTTTGAAATAACTTATATGTGTGGCAAGAAAAAAAGGAAAAATTACTTATCGATGTAAATTGCCTAATTCGCCAAAATTCCGATATATGTTGCAAAGATCAACACAATACATAGGCACATACACATACACATACGCACAGACACACGTACAGTAACAGACACACAAGGAAAAACATACATGTACAGATATACACACATATATTCAATATAAAAATAAGGTAAACACTAAAATATATACACAGGCATCTGTATACAGGTACAAATGGCAAACATACACACACACAAATATATATATATATATATATATATATATATATATATATATATATATATCGATGCATATACAGAGACGTATGCACATCGATACTCGCATAGAGATAAAGAATGATAAACTCATACTAACACATTTGCGCAGACACACTCGAACGCACAGATGCACAAACATAGAGAGGCTGGTGTTTAATCACACGTACTGATACACACACACACACACACACACACACACACACACACACACACACACACACACAGACACACACACACATAGAGGTAATTGAAGACGCAAAGGCAAAGATATCCACAAGCTAATCCAAAAATGAATGGATAGACACACTGATGCTCATAGAGGCAATGATATACAAATATTCACAATATTTTAATTTAGGCAGCAAATTCACTTTCAGGAATGTCTGATTAAATAAATTGTAGACATTATGGGTGCTTATTTTTAGCATACTCCGTTCATATTCACCAGATATTTTTCGATGTATTACAATCAAATAATGCAAGAAATTCACTGTATCAGTAAAATCACTTTTATTTCCCAGGTAATTTCCATCTCCTTCAAGGATCATCAGGGGAGCAACTAGTACGGTAAAAACTATGTGTGGCTATCTTTTATATTCACAAATATGCACATTTACAAGGATATGTGCACATTTCTACGCATACACACACACACACACATATATATATATATATATATATAAAATCCTGAAAGATCATTTTAGGTGAAACTTAGGTCAGTTGTTCCTGGCTTTTTAGGATTTATTCTATATATATATATATATATATATATATATATATATATATATATATATATATATATATAGTTAAATTATGAAAAACTTGGTAATTCGTATGGGTAATCCCAAGGAGGATGAAATCCTGAGAGCTCAATATAAATCTAGAGCTAATATTTTAAAGAAAACATGACTACTTTAAGGTTCCATTGCAATAATTTATTTCACCAGAGCCCTTTTAAAGGAATCCGGATCATCAGATAGTACTTCCAAAAATGAAACGAAAAATGAAATAAAAATTGATGGGTGGTTTAAATTTTTGTAATTTAACAGAAAGTGTAATCGGAGTAATTAGAGAGACTTGGTAGAGTTTAGGGAGGGTTTAATCTAATATCTCTCTCAATCATACTTAGTATTGGGGGAGGAGGAGTGGTCAGACCTTGACTTATTTAAATGGTTAACTTAACGGAAGTGATATATTGAAATGGGAGGGGAGAAGAAAGAAAAGAAAGAAGGAAATAGAAAAAAAGAGGGAGAGGGAAGTAAAGAAAAAGAGGCTGTAAATGGGTTTTACATATGGAGGAGATGGTTGTTAAGTTTTAGCAATTTATGTAAAAAATAGTTTTTAATGTTTGATATTAAATTAAATGTCATAAAAACATGTGTTTGTATGAATATGTATGTATGTGTATGTGTATGGGTGCATACGTAAGTTTAGATAGGTATTTATATATATATATATATATATATATATATATATATATATATATGGACAAAGTCCGATTTATTAAAGAATTTTTATGTTTAACGTTCTTTTTATAGATACAAGTATTTGAGTAGATCCTGTCAAAGGACGAATATTTTCTATGAAAATTTCTCGGACGGTAAATGTTATTTAATACTGTTTATTATAAACAGAGCATTTTAAATACTTTAAAAAAGAACGTTCTTTTATTAGATATATATATATATATATATATAAAACATTAGGCAACATATGATTTACATACAAGAATAATCACATAGAATTAATCAGAAGTTCAATGCGATTATTGGCGACATCCATCGCTCATAATATATACATTAAAATCCTGTTCATCCATAGTGCGAGTTTTGATCCTTGAAGAAAAAAACTTGTTGTCTGTAGTTTTTCAGTTTATTTGATGTTAAAATGCTATAAACAGTCTTCCATCCATCATCAGGCATGTGTTTTTTCCTTATAAAATCAAAACTTAAGACGATATACCTGTATGTCGACCGAAAGATGTTTTTGAATATCTGCTATTAAAAGATCTCGAACGTGCAAAGACGCAACGCGAAGTTTTTAAAAACTTTTAAAATTTTATTTAAATATTTATGTGTTAAATCCACGTATTCTATTTTATATTCATTTTATGTCATGAACTAAGTATATAGTTCAATAATATATAATGTCTTAGTAGTAATAAAATTTTTTTTTATGTACTGCGGATCGATAGTTTTTAATAAACATAAAACATTAGGCATATATGATTTACATACAAGAATAATCACATAGAATTAATCAAAGTATCAATGCGATTATTGGCGACATCCATCGCTAGAAAACATAATATATGCATTAAAATCCTGTTCATCCATAGTGCGAGTTTGATCCTTGAAGAAAACTTGTTGTCTATAGATATACAGGTATATCGTCTCAAGTTTTTGATTTTATAAGGAAAACAAAAACACATGCCTAATGATGGATGGAAGACTGTCGGTAAGTACTAGCATTTTAACATCAAATAAACTGAAAAACACAGTCAACAAGTTTTTCTTCAAGGATCATTATGGATGAACAGGAAATGCATATATTATGTTTTCTAGCATCCATAGTTCTGATTAATTCTATATTTCTTTGTATATATATATATATATATATATATATATATATATATATATGCGCTTAAGTCTACTCAATGCACCAAGGAAAATACAAAAGATCTCTTCAGAGCATTTGCCCTTGAAATACTTGTAGAAAAGACAGAAGGAAGCCACGTCACACCTGTGGGAAAGTGACTGATGTCAAAATGCCTGTTCCATATCGATTACTTTAAAGACTCCAGTCCATATATGACAAGAGTATTTAATGAACGGTCAAATGGTAGATGTGTAAATGTTCAAGATGGGTTCGAACGAGAAAAACTTTCTGACACGGCAGAGTGAACCATCTTTCTTTGCAGCAGAAGAAGCAACTGATTCGTTATAGTCGAAAAAACGTGAGCCCAAGAATGCGAATGCTGTTCTGGAGTCTAGCATCATCCATCCTGATAAATGCCAGAAAGGGTGGTTAAATGAAAGCAGCTTTGGTTTAGAGGCGGTAAAATTTACAGACCCATTTTTTAATCTAGTCAACCAATGGTTTGAGGTCCTATTTAGGAGCAGGTGCCAGGTTTACTTTGCCAGCCATGTCGGATTTGCTACTGAGACAAGAGTAAATGGTATTGCCCTTATAAATACTTAAAAACAAACTTAATACACAGATACTCACCGACGGATAGATATTCTTATATTCTTGAAACTTGACTCATGCATGGAATAATAATGCAACACAAAAGGTACTTAGAACAAAATGTATTGAAACAAGAAAGTATACACAATATTTACATATAGTCATTTGTATATTCCTGGTAAGACCGTTCCTGGAGAATGTGTTGACTGAGTCGCAGTCGGGCAGAGTCTCTGGTTGAATCTCTTGATTCCTCCCCTTCTCTTCCCGGTACCAACCATATTTATATGGTCGGTAATCCACTATGCAAATTAGGTGGATCCTACCACAACACATATTAAAACAGAAACTCCCTACCCAGACACGGGCAGCTACAGAGACGAAATTATGTACATAATCTCGTTCAGAAATATCTAAACTGTCAGATGTATTCATCCGCTTTCTCAGCTTATTATTTAAACTGACTTCGTGCGAATTAAAAGAACTCTATCAAACAACAGCATCCACATCGCTTGATGGCTTTCAACAACGACAGCAACAAATAAAATGGATATCACATGGAACTCTTAGCGAGAATCACATGCGAAAGATGTTAACAATACACACGACGTGAAACAAAAGGTTGGAAATTAAACCATCAATAACACCTGAAAGAGCGATAACAGCTACTGGACTTGAGAAACTTATATACCTGAAAAAACTGTTTAAATAGAAATAAAACTGGCAAAGAGCTACGAAAGAAAGTTTTCTTTCCTTATTTACGTTTCTCCCATTATGGGCATTTTATATACGTGATACAATAATAATGTACATCACGGACTGGACGAAATGGCTGGAATGAAAAAGGATGAAAAACATGCTTTTTTCTCAGTGTGAATTTTATACAGCTAAGACATACACAAAACTACACTGCGTGCCAAATTATTGTCGAGATAACTTTTTTTCTAATATTTCAAAAACCGTCCAATCAATTCACACAATGTTGGCAACACTGAGCCGCGCAATCACTAAAATTCGAGTAACACTTGATGGGCCAGGTAGATGGTGCAAAGGCTGATGAAAAATATGGCGCCAGTTTGTTTACATTGCGCAGATCAGTACGGAAATTTCAGTGATTGCGCAGCTTAGTGTTGTCAACATTGTGTAAAAAAATTTGTGTGAATTGATTGGACGGTTTTTGAAATATTAGAAAAAAGTTATCTCGATAATAATTAGGCACGCAGTGTATATATACATATATACACGTGCACCACGCAAAGAAAAAACATTACATATTTCTACAGGGCAAGAAGGGTGTAAAGAGAAACAAAAAGGTAGTGTCTTACATATAATATAGAGATTCTTATGTGCTTCTGGGGAAGCCATGTTTAGGACAGCAGATATAAACGGATCGGATTCATCTATGTCCCAGTGGAGGACATATTACACAAATGGGAATCAGTGAGCCTAGGGTTTTCCAAAATTAAGGAATGCGTATTCCTCAGTTCTTTCTATATCTGTGGAAATATATTTCCGAAGCGGAATAGCATTTGTAAGGCGAAATGGCATTAGTAAGCTACTGGGGGAGGCAATAATAATAGTATCCGCTCGGTTTGGCTGCTGTAAACAAACGGAGTGACTGGCCACCCTCATCACTGTAAGAAGTGACGTCACTAAACGGACGTAACATCACCTATTTGGCAACTGTTACTAAAGGGAGATAAACGCATTTTTTATCCTTACAGAAATATTTAATAAATTTTAACCGGTAGTTGACTGTTCTATCAATGAGTTCAGAATGTTTCCTTATAAGAAAACAGCTAATATTACCAGTACAATATTCCAGTGTATCAATTATTAATATTACTAGTGTACCCGTGTCGTCAAAAATGTCAGCGACTGTTAACATTTAACAGAAACGAGGGATATATGTGGCACACGTCTGAGTTTAAAGTGGGTCATCCAATCCCGTAGTTTCAGCCAAAAAATACCCGTAGAACCGGCATAAACAGGTTCAAGGTCTATCTACTTCCCCAGACGAAACTCGTCCGAGTTCCTCTCTGCTAAAAGCATAGAGTTCGACAGGAGTTGCGAACAACCTCATTAGAACAGTCTATATCACCGTTCGCTAACGGTCAGTGTTTTAACAGCGAGTTGCAATGAAACATGTCTTGAACCAATGTATTGAGATTCGATTAACCAAAGATAAAAAAAAAATCAATTAAAACAGAAGCGAATGAACCGTTCAATTAATCCGTTCTCCTTATATATTTTCAGAAGTCCAATGCTGTCTATGATTCACTTATTATGGATTAAACATGGCACTTGGAATTAGAAGAGTCTATCCCAGTGAGCGAAATAAAGGGTTTAGTTTGACATTCCAACGACCTGAAGAAGGCCGGAGTGGACAACGGCCGAAACGTTGAAATAAATATGGTGACAAAGATGAGGTCAATAGTACGAGTAATGAAAATAGTGTACATAATACCTCATGTCGGAAATATAGACACATGCATATATATATATATATATATATATATATATATATATATATATATATATATATATGTACATATATATATATGTATGTACATATATATATATATATGTATATAAATACATACATAAATATATATATATATGTATATAAATACATACATATATAAATACATATATATAAATACATATATATCTAAATACATACATATATAAATACATATATATAAATACATACATACAAACGTATATAAATGCATACGTACATATATATATGTATATACATACATATATATGTATGTATATACATTCATATATATAAATTGCATATATATATATATATATATATACATATATATATATGTATATACATAAATACACACACACACATATATATATATATAGAGAGAGAGAGAGACATATATATATATATATATGTAATCTAAACCTGACACTTTTACGTTATCACTTGTTTCACTTCGTCTGAGCGTGTGTTACTAATCTTGGAAGGTTGATCAATGATTAAAATAAATAGTTTGCTCGAAATGTAATTAGCTAATCTGACAGGTTCATTAATAGAATCGTTTATGGTTTTAATTGATTCTTCTGAACAGATATCCAACCAAGAAATATCCTGTCATTGAATCACATTTGTCGAAAATAATATCGAACCGAAAATAGCTGGGCGTAAACAAGGAGGGCCGATATAAAAAAAAATGGGATGATGACCCCAACAAAAATATTAACTTATCTTTTTATTCACTGTCTATTTATAAAATGCGATCAGCTGCGCTATTCAATGAGAGATAGGACTCAATAGACAATCGAATAGAAATCCAATATTATAACAACGTCTGTTGAAATGGTGAATATCTTGCGAATTACCGGAAATGCGAAGAGGTTTGAGGAATTTTTTGAAAGGGAAATAAAAATATAGATAATTCAACCGAGAAGGTTGTAAATATATCGAAGTGAATAGATTTGGTATTTTTAAATCATATTGCAGAAACAGTTCTTTGATATGAAACAGTTTAAGATATACCTATAATAATAATGTTCAATCAGTTTTATTTGAATGAATTTCTTCCAAGTGACAATCTTTCTTTATTTTCAATAGATTTATGTACAAAATTTACTAGGTATATACAGTCAGTAATACTTGTCTTTGTCCATAATCTGTTAATTTCTTCCTGATTTTAAATGTCTGGGGTCTGATCAAAAAGTTTCGGGACTAGTGCAACAAAAAGAATACACATATGAATTCGGCGTTTAATCTTCGAATTAGTCCCGAAATGAAGCCAAGGCTTTATCAGGTGTCCTCTCTATTGGTTGAAGCAATCCCGGAACTCCTTTTTTGGCAGATATCGAGTAGCTACCTCGTCGCATTCTCCAGGGTTCCCATGACGTTCATTTAAAATGGGATTTTATGTTTTGAAAATAAAAAATTCGTGGCTTGACCAAAAACTGCCGCACAAGCCATGGTTACTGATGGAAACATTGTGGTGCCATGAGACGACCGCACTCTACACACTTTCCTTCAAAGCACTACTATAAACAACGGAAGTGAGCGAAAGCGTTATAATATTTCTCGAATAGGGACTAGGATTTCTCTGGTAGACGAAAATAAACAAATATACTGATTACTAAATAAATGGAGCGTCGACTGAAAAAAAAATAATAATATATATATATATATATATATATATATATATATATATATATATATATATATATATATGGTGGAATCTCCCTTTGTATTCGACGTCGTATGAGTGTCAAGTAACTTAGTTCCTAGGAACTGACAGTCAGATATAACTTGTTGATAGTTGTTAAGGCTTTGTGCACTACACCTTTTTAAAGGGACGAATGAAGAGACCTTGTATAGCACGTTCCACAAGGTCCCTAAACGACCCTCCGCAGGTTTTGAATTCAGAGTTATCTTTCTCCTAGACCAATTGCCATCCAAGGCTGTCCTGCTACGTACCCACGGCAAAAGTGAAGAAGTGGTTTCATACATTTCTCACGGTTATTAGCACGTATGTGGAGTTAATGGATTCGAAGCAATATATATATATATATATATATATATATATATATATATATATATATATATATATATATATATAAGTTACGAAGAACTTGGTAAAACGAATGGGTAATTCCAAGGAGGACGAAATCCTGAGCGCTCAGTGTGAATACAGAGCCAATATTTAATTGAAAACAGACCACTTTAAGGTACCATTACAAAAATTTATTTCACCAAAGGAAACACATGTTGGCAGACGCGTTTCCATCTCTGTGGTACTTTATCAAGGCAAATGCAAGGATATTATTTTGTAAAAAGTATTTATTTGTATAGAGGAAAAAAATGTTATTGGTTTTAAACCTTTTATATTTAAGAATACTCATAAATATTCCTCAGGTAAGCTGAAATGTCAGGCAAGCTATGGAGGACACGAAGTGATGTAATTCAATGTCAAATAAACAAAAATCAGTAAATGATGTTTAGAATTATTTTGCTGCAAATTAGTACTTAAACTAATTTAGTTTGGGATTGATCCATGTGTTATCTATTTTGAATAACATGAAGCCATAGTTTAATCATTTTCTTTTATTTTTTAAACATATTTTTGAGTCAAACATCTTGGCTTTGGAAGGAACTTTCCTTTTATGCAAGTTAGTTTCTCTTTTGATAAGTGTGGACTTCTTTAGATGAAATTTATGGTTGAATTTATTTCTATGCACCATTGACGCATTTGATAAATTGTTGTAAGTTATATAAAACACTTTCTCTGATGGTACAACAAATAAAACAGTTTCAAAATTATTTGGTAAGAATTTCGACCTTAGATTTAAATCTGCACTTGCTATAGCTATGTTAGTTAAATGAAAAGCGGATTTTCTTCGAGCTTCATGGAGACAGAAGAGGATTTAATATCAAGCGGCATTACTATAATAAAAAATAAAGAAAAAAAAAAAAACTACATCACTTATCAATTCGGTTTTTAATCTCCTTCGAAGCATTCTTCTCCTGACGGTCACATTTCATACAGCGTCGTTTCCTTGATGAAAGCAAAACTGGAAATATTTTTTCTTTGGTGGAGGGCGGATAGTGAGCAGACGCCTCGTCACATTCTCTTGGCTTGCCGTGAGAAGGTTACAGCTCAATTTGTCCCAAGCGGCTTCAGCCCGTTACCACAGCAACAGTACTTATACTTCATGATCCGACATGTATTTTATATTGTAAAACAAATACCAATGTATTTATATTATAGTAATCATAGTCTTATCTTGTGAGTGATTATTTATTAATTTCTCCTTGTTTTCAACAGGCGGTGGAAAGAAACTGGGAAATCACCAGTTATTTACCATCGTGTGAAGAAATACAAAGTAGCGATTTCAACATGATTTTATTATAATCTCTTATAATAAAATAATAATATATTGCTGTACTTAGTATTAATATATATATATATATATATATATATATATATATATATATATATATATATATATATATATATAAACCTCGTATTATGCGAACGACATCGGATTGTTTATATGAGTGTTTTTGTGTCAATTAAAATGCATACACCTGTATGTATGTGTGTTTATGTATGTGAAAGCGTCATCCCAAACAAACAATAAGACAAACAATCCAATACATACAAACAATAAAAAAATGAAATTCCCCTCCCCAAACATAAATAATCAAATAAAAATAAGCATAAACAGATCCGCTTTTTTAAAATGATCCAGTTTGTGTGATCATCGCAAAAGCGTGAAACTCATTATTACAATCTAATATCCATATAACTGAATAGGTTAGCGCTATCACAGATATTGAGCACTTTTCACCAAGTACGGCGAATATATATATATATATATATATAAACACCTACACAGACATATACACACATACGCTGTTGCAGTTTTTTGTGTATATCTATGTACTAGTGAGTTAGCTCAAATGACTTGACTCACTTTATAGTCCACCAATAGAAGGTTAACCAATCAGAAGACGTAGAACGTTCAATCCGTCGTGTATAAAGGCGGGCATTTTGTTCACTCTACACGAATGTCCAGTTCAGCTTGTCAGGCGAAGAGAAACAGAAGGACGAACTATGCTCTGCTACTTTTACCAAAATATTCACTGCTAAACGGAGCAACGCTTTCCTACTGTCTTCGAAATATTCACTGCTAACCTCTGGATTCTATACTCGAACACGACCGTCATCATGAACAACACACACACACACACACACACACACACACACACACACACACACACATATATATATATATATATATATATATATATATACTTTCAAAGTTCGTAACATTTAATTTAAAAGAGGGCTTAATGCATAGTATAGCAGTATTATTTATTTTAGTATATTACAAAAGAAATATGTAAGAATCATTACACAATTGTAGACGTGTCATTTACAATCACCTGAGGAGACGCATCGTATTGCGTTGAAATTCTACTGCAATTGTAGAGCGATTCTTACATGTTTTTGTTGTAATATCCTAATATATATATATATATATATATATATATATATTATAAAGATTTATTATATGAAGGTTTGTTTAGTAGAAATATGAAAGTTCTTATAATGCGGTTGCTAAATATCTGTAATATTTGTGTTGCCTTGGTGAATGAATGAATTTATTGAGCAAGTAATGAGACTGTCATTAAAAAGTCAGACTCAGCACGAGGAAATAATATTTGAGTAAACCTTATCTTTAATCTTCATTCGGGGAGTAGACCTACTTTCATGTGCTGTCATAATGAGTGGTTGTTGAAAAAGAGGCCAGATTGTAATTTTCCCGTCAGATGGGCGGATTTCTTTTTTGGGGGTGGGGATCATTATTTTTTTTATTTCTCCCAATCGCAAATAATACTGACATTAATTGCTGATTTGTGAAAATGCCTTTCTTCCTGATTTTCATTACCTTTCTATATTAAATTCATTAGCAATGCATTTTCATTATCCATAGGGCAGCGACATAATACAAGTTTTAATTGCATTAACCATTGATAATTCTTTTTCTCCTTATTGTCAATGTGTATAGTTGGCCTCTCGTATTTGAGGATACCCGTCTATTAGGGCGGCTAGCGAATCACTATTGAAAACGCTTGCTCAGGAGCTGTGATTTATACTGCAACTAGACTGAGCAGACCTTAGTTACAGCTTCTGTGAAAGAGCGTCCACGATGACTTCTGACTTCGTTATATCACTGCTATCGATGGCACTCAAGGGTTCTATCTACTCAATTACACTACCAGGACTTGGGTCAACCCGTAGCATGGCTTTCAGACACTTTCTAAACGTGCCGCACGCTGGAATCGACCGCTCCATTCCGATAATATATATATATATATATATATATATATATATATATATGTGTGTGTGTGTGTGTGTGTGTGCTAATCAATTCACCCAATACAATAACCTAACGAATATGCAAAGAGTTGCTGGGAATAACAAATGTTTTTGTGCGTAGAAATGACTATAAAATAAAAGGGTTCACGAAGGAAGAAGATGGCGATGGGCGTTGTATCTTAGACTGTGGGCAGCAGTTAAGGAAGAAACAGGAAGTGATTTCCGTCGGCGATAAGTCTGAAAAAAGTAACTATTAGAATAGAACTTACGGTTACATCGACCTACCGACATCCACCATACCTCAGAAACTTAAAGTATTGAGTAATTCCCATATGTACAATTCATTGTCTGAATACACATTGGGATTAAATTTGAAATTGTTGTTGTAATCCTCTCTCCAAATTCAAATCTAAGCCCAATGTGTATTTACAATATGAATACAAGACTATTTACAAGAAACCAAACAAAATAATGTTAGTCATATAAAACATTCATTCATTCAAAGCATTCACTCAAATACACACTCATTTAAACACAACAACATATACGACAATCACACCCGAGACGAAAGGCGCCCCGCATCCATCAGAGAACTAAAGTCTCTGTTCACCTTAAGCAGGAAGGGAAGAGGAATTAAACTAAAAATAAAAGGGGCCAATGAGGATACATCCCCTAACTAAGATAACTTGATGGAAGAAACTAAGGACAAGGAGGAGAGCTATATTTATTTGTAATTATCTACAAAATGTGACACAAGGCCAAAATGAGGAATGGGGAAAAGTAAGGTCTTCATCTTTACATCTCAGCTAGCCACAAACACTGACTCAAACATACCACTATAATCCTAACACCAAAATAACGCCTTCTTACTTAGCTTTCTTAGTACATACACCATAATACCTCGTGGTCTCTATGAAAGTCTTAACTAGTCCTCATATTTTCAATTCATTGTCTATGGGGGGGAGGGGAATAAGAAATAATTTAAAACTAGCCTCAGTGAATATTTACAATATGGGGATTGGGGGAAAGGACAGTCTTCTTCTGTCTTAACTTTAAACTTAGCTATCCACAAACACTGACCCAAACATACAAGAAATATTCCTAAAACCAAAACAACGCATTCGTACAAGAAAGGAAGAGAGCTCATTCGAAGACCTGCCATGAATATATTTATAGAAAAGACAAAAGGAAGCCAGGTTCGGGCGGTAATAATTTAACTGGCAAGTTGCTGGATCAGGACAGAAAGCATCACAGATACCATCTTTGGATTTTGTCGAGAATCTAGAAACATATAGCAGGAGCACCATACCGGATGTTGCAGCAATAGTGTAAGTAATGGACGAAAGATAGATATGTAAACATACACGATGGATTCTGGTGAGAAAAAATGTCTAGCGCGACTCAGAGAACTAACATTCCTAGCAACAGACCTAATCAATGCCGAAGTAATTAATCACCTTACATCTCATAATCTGCTCTCAGACAAGCAATATGGTTTCCGCTACGCCCGATCCACAGCTGATGTGCTTACGACCATCACTGAAACCGTCTACCAAGCCTTTCAAAATAACGGAGAGGCTCGTGCCGTGGCCCTCGACATCTCCAAAGCATTCGATAGGGTTTGGCACGCCGGCCTTCTTCGTAAGTTCCAGGGGTATGGTGTTACTGGTCAACTGTTTGATTTGATACAATAATTTCTGTCAAACCGTGAATTGAAGGTCGTTCTCAACGGATTCTCCTCCAGTTCCTATCCCACGAACGCAGGTGTCCCCCAAGGCTCCATCCTTGGCCCCACTCTTTTCCTTATTTTCATCAATGACATCCCGACACTATAGATTCCCAAGTTGGCATCTATGCTGACGACATCACAATTTACTCTTGCCTCCAAAACAAATCTAGTATCGGCGACAAAACTAATCTGGCCGTGCGTCTCGAAATGGACCTCCAATCGGTTGTTAACTGGGGCAAGAATTGGCTGGTCAACTTTAACGCCACTAAGACTAAATTACTCTTCATTAACCACCATAGAGATCCTTCCCTGCCCCCCATTATAATATCTGATAGTCAACTTCCTGAGAGCAATTCCCTGCGTCTGCTCGGTCTCACGCTGACTGCTGACCTGAGATGGAACAAATACATTGAGTCAATTGCTTCTTCCACCGCGAGGAAAGTTGGTTCTCTGTGCGCGCCAGGAAATTTTTCTCCCCTGAATCTATACTTCAAATATACAAAACAACCATTCGCCCTTGCATGGAGTATTGCTGCCATATATGGGCTGGGGCACCTTCTGCTTACCTCGGAGTTCTTGACAAGATCCAGAGACTGATATGTAATCTAATTGCCCCTGATCTGGCGTCTCGTCTGCAGTCACTCTCTCACAGACGCACCGTCGCCTCTCTCTGTCTTTTCTACAAATACTTCGATGGTAACTGCTCTGACGAGCTGCTTTCACTGGTTCCCAGACTCCATGAATTCAAGCTCCCTACGAGGCTGGCATCCCGCTCCCACCCTTACACCGTAGAAACTCTCAAATGTAGCCGTCTCTTCTACTCCAATAGCTTCATACCTCGCACCTCTCGCCAGTGGAAAACCCTCCCTAGTTACTGCTTCCCTGAAGGCTATAATCTCCAACTATTCAAATGTAATGTCAATCGACATCTCCAGTTGCCTTGATCTACCCACTATCCTTCTCCTCATCCTTTCTTCTATCACTCCTATCTGCTCTCGCTCCAAATC
>CAHIKZ030005028.1:2075000-2077500 GCA_903632075.3 Acanthosepion pharaonis | reverse complement strand
GGATGTGAGTGTGCATTTATGTATTTCAGAAGGAATGAAAGAAAATATGAAGTCAGGAAAAGTGAGGAAATAACAATCATTTCAATGGATTCAGAAAGACAGAAGATAGCGATGGACGTCGCGTTAAACTTTCTTTTTTTTTAAATTGTACATTCCAGGGTAGCAACATATCGGAAAGGATTTCCTTATGCGAAATATGTGGGAAATGAATTTATTAGAATGAATGTTGCGGTTGCATCTATCTAGTTCAGTAGTAAAAGCGTGAGACCTACTTGCCAATCAAGTAGCACGCTCAAATTAACACAGTTGAGACACTGATGAATAGAGAACATCAGAACAACTGCCAAGTGCAAAGGTTCTCTATGCTGATTAAATGAAAGCAATCTTCGTCTTGCTGGCTTAATGCTACCAAGACAAACTCTGCTTTCAACAAGACATTTCTTCCCGCATTTAACTTCTAATTGGATGTACTTTATGAAAGCAGTTGCCAGCCCTACGTTGTTGGGATCTGTCTGTCTATTAAGAATAGATACTGTCATGGGTCCTTACCTATAACTACAGAATGAATTCTTCCTAACACTATGTATACTACGCCTCTCAAGAGAGAGGGTCGAATCAAGCCGAGCTTCTCGACTTGACGGTCGAACTCTCTGCAGAAAGGAACCCGGACGAGGTTCCGCCGAAGGGCAGAGTCTCGTTCGGGGAGAAATGACCAACCCGATCTCGTTTATACGGGTTATACGGGCATTTTTTGGCTGAGCCTACGGGCTCGGAAACCCACGATAAACTCGGCCTTGTGCCACATGCAACCCTCGTGGGGGGTGGCTAGATACCGAATCAATCCGAGAAGCTCGGCTTGATGGTCGAATTCTCTGCATCTGAGCAGAGAGGAACCCAGACGAGGCTCCGCCTAAGGGCAGAGTCACGTTCGGGGACGTTGACCAACCCGATCCCGTTTATACGGGTTCTACGGGCATTTTTTGGCCGGGCCTACGGGCTCGGGAAACCCACGTTAAACTCGGCCTTGTGCCACATGCAACCCTCGTGGGGGTGGCTAGATATCGAATCGAGTCGAGCCGATAGTAGTTAACTCCAAACCAGACTGACAGTCATACTAACACATTCCACATCTTGTATTATTATATCGTGTAATATACCTTCGTTATTTCTACTCTTGTGTTCGTGTTGTTTTTCCTTGGTCCTAAGCTGGACCATAACAGATACCTAGTTGGTAACTGATAACATCGGAAATGTCGCTGATGCAAATCAGAAACAGCTTATGTCTGAAGGTAAAGCTCTGTGGCAACGAAGAATAGGAAATCAATAAGAAGCGTCTCCATTCAACCTTCACTACACGATTGTTTTAGGGGAAATATTCGTACAGAGATACTATAGCCCTTAAGCTTGTGGAGAAGACGAGCATGTCAAACCCTGTCTAATGCCTTTGAGATATCTAGATCCACACCACGAACTTCGCTGTTATTATCTAAAACTTGAATTCATCGTTACTTGATAAAACATACGCAGTAGACTTGGGGAAACGTCAGCCATGTTACTTATACGAAAACAGTTCGGGGAAATTAAAATGCTTAGCCAATTCGCTGCTGATTTGACCTTCTAATACTTTGAAGAATCATGTTAGAGGTATTTATATATATAGGTATAATGAATATATATATATATATATATATATATATATATATATATATATATATATATATAAGGTTTCAAACACTAATATTCCAAGGTTATAATTTATTGCATAATCACGATCCAAATCATCAGACCTACAAATTCAAAAAGGTCTGATGATTTGGATCGTGATTACGATTCCAATGTAATAAATTATAACCATGGAATATTTGTGATTGAACCTTTTATATTATATTCATACTCTGTTCTGGACATTGAGCTCTACTTGAATTCTATCATCTTGGAAATTGATCTATATATATATATATATATATATATATATATACATGAATTATTCACACAAAACTAATGCAAAGGTTAATGATTTAAATGGCGAGACATCCATCTCGCAAACAATTCAAATAGTACACAAAAACCTCCAGATCCGTTATGAATGAATTGATCCTTGTTCATATAAATTTCTGCCGTATTAGTTGTTATTTTTACTACAAACTTTCGTCTGTTCCTACAGACATCTTCAGGTATATAATAGATGTTGTTCTTGTTTTTTTCTCTTAGTAATAAGAGGACATCGAAAATATATGTGTATTGTATCCGAAATGCTATTGAAAATGAGATATTGGTTTTTGAACGCGCCAAAGCAACACTGAGTTTGAAAAATTTTTTTAAAGTGTTTGCGTTTATACCAAATATGGTAATGAACAAATTATTTTACTGGTAAATTTTACTGTCAAAGTGGCATGAACTATATTGTTCAATAATTACAGTAATGTCGCACTTATAAACTGATCCATGTGCGACTTTTGGTTAATAATGTCGCACTTATTAACCAAAAGTCGCACATGGA
>CAHIKZ030005028.1:2045000-2070000 GCA_903632075.3 Acanthosepion pharaonis | reverse complement strand
TGAAATATAAAAAGGAATAAAAAGCCAGCAAAAAATAAAAATAGATTTGAAGAAAAAGATGGAAGAAAAAAGAGAAAAACATAAAGTATAATATAAAAAGGAATAAAAAGCCAGCAAAAAAGAAAAATAGATTTGAAGACAAAGATGGAAGAAAAAAGAGAAAAACATAAAGTGAAATATAAAAAGGAATAAAAAGCCAGCAAAAAAGAAAAATAGATTTGAAGACAAAGATGGAAGAAAAAAAAACATAAGGTGAAATATGAAAAGGGAAAAAAAATCAACAAATAAGAAAAATAGATTTGAAGAAAAAAGATAGAAGAAAAAAAGACAAAAACATAAGGTGAAATATAAAAAGGAATAAAAAAGCCAGCAAATAAGAAAAAAAAAATTTGAAGACAAAGATAGAAGAAGAGAAAAAGAAAAAAAAATATGATGAAATATGAAAAAGAATAAAAAGGCAACAAATAAGAAAAACAGACGAAATAAAAGATAAAAGAAGAAAAAAAGAAGAAGCATAAGGTGATATATGAAAAGGAATAAAATGAAATAAAATAAAGTTACGAAAATATACTGGAAGAAAGAAACAGATGGACAACATAAAAAATGAATTAGAAAAAAAATTCAAAGAAAAATCAGATAAAACGAAGACGATAACAGCAAAAGAAGATAAAATTCAGAAATGAACAGAAACATGAGAATAAGAGAAAATCAGGAAGAAGAACGTGAAGTAGAAAAAGGTAATTGAAAAAGATAAACTAAAACCAAGAAGAATATACAAAAAGAAAAATGAAAGAATGTTTCAGTGTTCTGAATAAACATAATAAAGAAATTATTATTCTGATTTTGACTATTTTGGCCTGTTACTTAAGATTATGACATCTTCGTTCCTGTAGTGGCTTTTAACATTTGCATTCATTATTTTACGTAGTTCATGACGTAATTGTATACTTATAACTTTCCAGGTTTCCGTGCTATTCGACACAGATATAGACACAAGCCAACCAGATGCATATTTCCTCGCACTAACCCTAAGGCAATGTACATATCGACCATGTAAAAAACACAACGACAAACCAATTTACATATACAAATATTCCAACCCGTCGCCCACAATAATCAAACAGATCCTATAATCTATTAATCGCAGATTATCTGTACATCCTCCTAATGAATCCATCTTCAACGAAACCAGAAGATTATGAAACAGCGCTAAAAGATAGTCTATATCCGTCAACACTAACAAATCCACCATCCAAGTCTTAATCCACCGTAGAAAAACACATAAACACAAGAGTACGCAAAATATTCTTAAAACTCATACACAAACACTTCCATGAAAAAAGCTGCAAAAGACATTCAACAGAAACAGGGTAGGATCAGCTACATCGATATCAGGAAACAAATATTATGAAAGCAGAACAGAAAAGTAAAGAACAAACCACCTACACAAATCAAATCAACCTGTAACTGCAGAGTAAAGGACGAATGTCCGTTAAATGGCAACTGCTTGCAAAAGAATACAGTATACCATGCCACTGTCAAAGCAACGGATATCAAAGACAGAATGCATATAGGGATGACTGAAGGAAACAGAGAAACTACGCACAGAAAACCTCCTTCACAAATTGTCAATACGCAAACAGCACAATTCTTTCTAAACATCTATGGGAAATTAAAACAAACGCAAAATTACACCGAAAAATATCATGGAAAATATGGAAAACAGCATCAGCCTACAAGAATAAATCCAAAGACAACAGAACTTATTTCAAAATACAGAAAGGAAAACAAAATTTTACTACGTTATTTAGACAATTTCAGTACTTAAAACAAAACAAATAAGATAACAAAGACCCGAAAAATTATGCAAAAAAATGTAATTAAATAAATACAGAAATTAAGTAAATAATAAACAAATTACTAAAGTAAGAATGCACGCATAAGCACAAGTAATAATAATAATAATAACAATGATAATAGTAAACATAAAACATAAAAAGTAATCAATAAACAAATGATAAAAATTTTAAATATCTACAAATAAACGTATTTGGATCCATTATACATGTATTGCTGGTAAATTTTTTAAAAACATGTATTGCTGGTAATAAGTTTTTTCTTCCAAAATTCATTGCTGGTAATATTTTTTTACAAAAAAGTATTGCTGGTATTAAAACCTATTTTTACACTTTAATAATATTTGACCCCAGTTTGGGGGTTAACTATATACACATAGGTGTGACCTTAACAGGTGTTACCAGCCCTTGGTTTGGTGGGACCTGGGAACACCAGCAATTAAGAGATGGTCCTACGCTCCTCAAAGCCTTCTAATCAAAGGTCTTGCAGTCGGATATAGTTTATCGTCTTACCCAGGACGTGGACATAGTTTATCGTCATACCCAGGACGACCCACATATATATATATATATATATATATATATATATATATATATATATATATATATATATATATGTAAGTGCCAAGAATTGTGGAATATCTAATGTATACATGAATAGACATGAAGTCATTAAAAGGGTTATAGTAAGCTAATATAGGAGAAGGAAAACGCGGAGAAAACGGGAAAGAGAGATGGTAGGAACAGTAGTAATGGTACTATTAACGAAAATTGCCCCTTGGCGCCATTTGTTCCATGCGGGCGACTAAAATAAAGTGCGCTTGTGCGTGTAGCGGCCATTTGGTACGCAAGCGCAACGTGTATGGGGAGGGGATATAGTTATAAACGTGGAACTGTTGCTGAACGGTTGTGGGGAGCGTGGGGTATTTATGCGTGTTCACATCTCTTTGTCCGAGACTCGCTATTCTGACTACTTGTTAGCGTGCATGTCGTAATCTGTAAGATCGTTTGCTGAGGAAAATAGCGGGTCGGGTGAGGGAGCTAATTTAGGATACGAGGTTTATGAACGTTGAACAAGGTCTGACAGATAGACAGACAGACAGACAAACACACCGGTTGATATGAATAAAGATATATGAACAGAGTGTGACAGATATATATAGCGATATATAAACTGATTAACGATGGTTGATAGATATTAAAAGATTAAGAAGGATTGATATATACATGGATTGCTAGATGCCTACAGACACAGACGGATATATAGATATATGCGTACTTACAGTGGGAGGAAACAAATATTCGTACACATGCAATTTTTTAATTTATTCTATGTCCGACTAATGAATAAACATACTTATCATATAATTAACTGTATGTAGATGCATAATAACTAAATATGCATAGAAAACAGAAAAATAATTAATTTAATTGAAATAAATCCCATTTATCCATTTTCATGTATGAAAAAAAGTATTCGTACTATGCAAATTTCAGATTTTAAAACTTCTAAATTGCTTTAATACTCTAGATTATTCAAGTGGAATATTCTAGAAAGTTCCAATAATGTTATCCGTAGTAGTTAGTTTACCTTAAAACTACGAATATGCATTCTGTAATTCATACAAGAAGGTTATCATCATGGCAAGCGGTAAAAAAGTGAGAAATTCGCCAAAAAAAACAAAAAAACAAAAGAAAAATGCGTGTTATGCTCTGGAAAGAAGGTAAAAGTCACAGGAAAATTTCAGACAACCTGAATATTCCATTTACTGCTATTAATTCATTTATTGCAAGGTATAAATAACTCAAAACTGTTGAAAATCAAAGAACAAGTGCTTCACGGAAGATTTCTCCAAGATCTTCGATAAAATTAATGCCTCAAATTCTCAAAATCCACTGCTTACTCGTTAAAAGCTGCAGGATGATTTGCTTTCATCAAGAATCTGTGTCACTAAACAGACAATAAGGAATGAAATTCATAGGAACAATCTAAAGTCACGATCCCCTCTGAAAACTCCACTGCCATTAAAAAGACACAGAGATGCCGGGTTGAAATTCTTTCGTGAACATAAAGATTAGTAAAAATCGTATAGGGAAAGAGAATGATCGAAATCAAAACTGATATGTTTGGACGTAATTCTAGAAATCATGTATGGAAGAAAGATGGCGATGCCTGTAAACAACGAATATTTTGGTATTTTCTATAGTCTTGAGAAGGATCATTAATATTCAAATAGCTGTTCAGACGTAATAACATTTTTAAGGATATAAATCAGATCAGGGAAGACGAGGAACAACAAAATATATTCGCTGAATTTGTATTAGTTTGTATTCGTATATATTCTTTTTTTTAATTTTATAATTATAATCATTTAACAACACTTAACAACACTAAGTTTCAACAGCGAAATTTGATTGTGACAGAATCATGGCTTGGGGATGTTTTTTTTTTTTTTTGCAGCGGGTACTGGCAACATATCAGTAATAGATAGTAGAATGAATGCCGCAACATATCGAAATATTTTGGAAGCAAATTTAATGGTTTAGGTTGAAAACTTGATCTTACTCTTGATTGGATCTTCCAACAAGATAATGATTCTAAGCACACTGAAGAAATGGCTTGTTGAAAATAATGTAAATATCCTGAAATGGCCAAGTCATTCCCCAGATTTAAACCCAATCGAGGATCGGTGGCGTTATTTGAAAATTCAAATCTAATCGAGAGCTTTAACAAACATCCTGGATCTGAAGACCATATGCGATGAAGAAGAAATAAAATACCAACTAAAATTTGCAAGTAATTAAATGAGAACTACAAGAAGAAGTCAGTTGCTGTAGAACTGAATAATGTCTATTCTACAAAGTATTAAATGAAGATTATCTGTTCATTTTTGTATTTTGCGAATAGTTTTTCACTCATTAAAATGAATAAACGTAATTTATATCTATTATATCATTTTTCTCTGTTTTGTATGCATATTTAGTTTGTGACACTATTTAGCGTTTGCGTGAAAATTAGAAGCGAGACATACTTAAGGCGAGAAGAAGCTATCACGAAAGACATACTGAGCGATGTTATTTTTTTTAACAAAGAAAAGTGGTAAAGATTTTATTTTCATTTGCTAAAAAAGTATTTTTTTTTTTAGCAGAAGATAGGAAATTCGTAAGATCTCGGATCTGTCGGAATTAATTTATGCCATGACGCGGCAAATAAAAGATAGCAATTTGCCCATGGCAATAAAGAAAATTTCAAATTGGTCAAGTGGCTTACAAAGCAGAATGCTAAAAGATAATCAGATTTAGGTCGAGCACCGACCGAGAAAAAGATCATCTGAGACCACCCCAAAGAAAAAGGAAGGGAAAAGCGAAAAAGGAAAAGAATAAACCATTAACTATCTTTCGGAGATATCATTTTGTTTTTGGGAAGAAACACCTGTTTTATGTCCAGACCTGGACATGATAAAAGTTTGTTACCTGAACAGACTGTTGGCGACTGGGTGCGAAGCCGTTCAGTTGACCACCCAGTTAATCACTTGGCGAAAATCTCGTTGATGAATTCCAGATGACATTCAATTAAGATAGAGATTAAGGACAACACTAAAAAAGGAAGATAATTTTTTTTCTTTGAGCGATAATTGTAAGCTGAGGCCAGACTGGCCGCGCCCGCGATGCCGAGCGTTCATTGGCTGAGTGGTGGCGTGAGCGGTGGGCGAAGGTAAACATATGAGAAGGAGGGGAGGCCTGTTGACGCGTCTGAGGGGATTGGTGTGAGATACTACTATGAGAAAGAAGGGAAATCTGTTGACGCCCTCTGTGGGGATTGGTGTGAGATACCAATATGAGAAAGGAAGAAGTTCGGAGGACAATTCCCTTAAGAACTCCTGTAAAACAGAAAGTAATGGACTTCCAAAAATGGAAAGTGATAAATTTTCCTGTCCGAAAACAAAGAAAATCCTCATTGTGGATTTGGAATAATCAAGGAACCTAAACCACGACAGACCCACACCAGGTTTAGGGCGGCGTCCATATAAACGTAGTAGACAGTCGCAGTTGGGCAGTTGGGTAGACGCAGACGCAGACGGCTGTTCCGAGGAGACGCAGTGTGACAGAGCAGACAGAGTTGAGCTGTGAGCTCGGAGACCAGCCTCGCAGGAGCGGCCTGAAATATATCCACGTATTCCGACTTCGACTTCTAACCAAAAACAATTTATTTTTGAAGAACGACTTAGACTCACACCACCAAAACAAGTTTTACGAATATCGCCTGAAGATACCAAAAAACAGTTTCTTGAAAAACAACTTAAGATATTAACATATCGCCTAACAAACGCAAAGTGTCACTTATCCATAGAAGCGGTTTGGGAGAAAGACGCAGTCCTGTATTCAACAACCAGATATAAAAATATTTGTTATTCTTTTTTTAACACATTTGAAACTTTCGAGTTGTTACTTTATTTTCTTTTGCATATACTTGTGCGATGTCACCTTTGCTCGAATTCGGCTTGCATTACGGCCCGGCGACTGATTGATTTTGTCTACCTAAGATCAAATCACAACGTGGGTAGGTTAGACTAGAAATCAAAGCAGTTATTTCGGTAACCAGACGTTGGAGGCGAACTGGGAACGACAAAGATGATACCGAATCTAACCAGATTCCCATCCGAATCAGCCAAGGGTTAGAACGTCACATTTGGCGCCGCGACCAATACCAAGTCACATTGGTCGTCACAGGATGGCGCCCGGGAGAGGCCAGGGTGACGTTACAGTTATTAAGCATCTGTTAATTGTATAAAAAGTATGTTTATTGATTAGTTGGAAATACAATAAATTACAAATATTTATGTATACGAATGTTTGTATATTGTGTATGTATTGAAAGCAATATAAACATATATATATATATATATATATATATATATATATATATATATATATATATATATATATATATATATATATATATATATATATATATATATTAAGGTTACATCGTAGCATTTCGATTGTTACTCATCTCTATCTTACTCTAGTTTTATTCAGACATTCAGCCACTAGCGTTCTATTTCTCAGGTGTGTGCATCCGTGTTTGGATTAACAAAGTTAAATTGACGGTTGATAGCAGGTTTTCTCAAGTCTGCCGATGATTTCAGCTGTAGGATGGCGATAAATTAATGAACAGAAATTTTGGTGGGGTGACTTGAAATTTTGGTGAGCGATATAGGATTTTGATTATGAAAAAGGTATTCCAACGTTTGCTAACGGGAAAAATACTTAAAGGAAAATATGCAAAGAACCTGAATAACCAACACAGCAATAAAAAAAAAAGCAGGAAAATTATTGGAAATAATTGGGTTCCAAAAGAAGATATAAATATCCCTGTAAACAACGAATATTTTGGTATTTTCTATAGTCTTGAGAAGGATCATTAATATTCAAATAGCTGTTCAGACGTAATAACATTTTAAAGGATATAAATCAGATCAGGGAAGACGAGGAACAACAAAATATATTCGCTGAATTTGTATTAGTTTGTATTCGTATATATTCTTTTTTTTTAATTTTATAATTATAATCATTTAACAACACTTAACAACACTAAACCTAACCATAAAACTAACATTGATCTAAGACTCAATTATAAATATCGTTTTTAATGGTCAAGTTTGCTTTCTTTTGTTCTTTAACACGGTATTAGGAACATCATCAGACACATAATAAGCGTTATTTGTTATCTCCCTTTGGTATTTTTACTACATCATAATGTCAGTTGATGAGCCTGTAATAAACTTTTACCAGACAAATTTGGTATACTTTTGAATATTTAATATACAAGTGGAAGTTGGAAATGTTTTCCATGTAAAAGTTGGCGATGACGCAACTAAAAGTTTAGGAAACACTTGTGTATATTTCTATAAATAAATCTTTGATTAATTTAATTCTGTTTTGGGGGCATGCTTTATATCACGCTCCCCCACCTCGGCAGTTTGAACGGGGCTAGAACATTATCTCTTGTTTCCTGTTTAGGACTAGGTTTCAGGTTCCTTCTAAAGTCTTTTGCTTCCTTTTTACTTGCATCCGCGGCTATCGTCTTGGCATCATCACCTTGCTCAAGGTGAACTGATTTATATATATATATATATATATATATATATATATATATATATATATATATATATTTTTCAGGCTACTGGAATGAAGTCTGTGAAGAAGGAAGCTGTTTCTTCCCAGATCTTTTGCTTAGGGTTGATTTGTCTTTAATATGTACTCCCCAGGCAAAATAATGATACCACTAAGATGCAAAGGCCTACAGGGACTAAAAGAGAATTAGGACAGTATAAGGAATCGGATAACGAATACTAAACAGGAAACAAGAGCTAGAACACTACTCCAGTTAAAAAAAAATAGGGAGAAGTCTGAACCAGGCAATCGGTGAACATATTTATCTGACTTTGGGGCAAAAATGAAAATAAAATAAATAAAATTGAAAATAAAATAGATAAAAAATAGTAAATAAAATTTCAGTGTTTAGGGGCATAAAATTATAGAAAATGATGTAGAATTAACAGTTTCCGGAAATCCAATCCTGGACGGTTACAGTGTCGGATCCTTTGGTTACGGCCTTCAAAGTCTTTTTGATTCCTTTTTTTACCAACGGCATCATCACCTATGAACTGAATATATATATATATATATATATATATATATATATATATATCTTTTCATATATAGTGACGTCGCTCCTCCTGGTCGTTCCTCCTGGGTCCAAAAAGAGAATGAGGACAGTATAAGGAATCGGATAACGTGCCGCCCAACCCTTTGGTCAGATGATCACCAGCCTCGCCTTTCCCCAACGACTCGCTTCCAATACCTGGTCACTAAAGGTCAACTATACCGATCTCCGGTCTGTCTACCCACGCTGTGTTTAGATCTTAGACAGACGGGACCAGCAGGGATCGGGGCCGATACAAGTTGAGTCCGACGGGGTGGCAAAACACAAATAAAATAAAAACTCACGACACCAAACAAAATTGTTGATAAAAAGGGTAACAACCTTTTATATCTTAAAGTCCGTTACATAAAAACAAAATTGTTCTCAATTCCCGACCCGCTCTGTGGACTATGGCACCAAGCTTCTATCACACAATAGGAAAATGTCGAATTACCTACTTTCTAGAATCATGTATGTATGTCGGAGTGTGGTTCAGTTCGACACTGGGGCTAATTTCTATCGATCATTCGCAGTTGATTCTTCTCTCCGACTTGAGTTGTATTTCTTCTTCTTCTTCTGTTTAGACTGGTAGATTTCTTGTTTCAACCCAGTGGAAGATTTCTTGCTTCGATTCAGTGGAAGATTTCTTGCTTCGATTCAGTGGAAGATTTCTTGCTTCAATTCGGTGGAAGATTTCTTGTCTTCAACTTGGGCTGGAAGGATTTCTTGTTTCGAGGATTCTTCTGTCGTCCGAGGGTGAACTGCAACTCACGCCCAACCTAACTCCAACTTCAACTCAACTTCAGCTCCAACTCTTCTTCATTTTCAGGCAATCTTCTTCTTCATCTACTTGGGCTGGAAGTTCTTCTGTCTTCGACTTGGGCTGGAAGTCCTTCTGTCTGAGGGTTTCTTTTGCCCGCCTGGGGCAAGTGAATCCGGGTCTTAAACTGTCCGCGTTCAGGATCTTCCCCTCCCCGCGGTCCTGCTGCAACTCAGCCCAACTCCGGCTGCATCTGAATTAAGCCCGCGCTCAAACTCTTCTTCATCCGAGGCGCAGCTCCAACTGATTTCCGCTGTCGACTGGGGTCCTTTCTTATATTGACGCCGCAACAAATCCGGGGCAGCTGGGTCTGTCGGCGTCAGGGGTTTCGGCGTCTCGATAATTTCAAAAGCCGTATTAATTTTGACTTTCCATTATCGTTATTGTTTTCACCCCTACTTTCTCACAGTGCTCTTGGGGGGCGGCGCATATCTATTTCTCTTAGTCTCTCTCATGTCAGGTGATCGCTCTCAACCAATCGTTCCTGATCGAACCTTTCTTTCTCTTCTTTCCGCAGCCCACGTGACCGCCTCGTCCAACAGTTATTGATCGAGGTTTTCTTTCCTTCTTCTTCCGCGGTCACGTGATTGTATTCGACCAATTGTTATTGACCGAACACCCTCTCCCTTTTGTTGGCGGGTGTGGTTACCTCGTGCTGGTTTTAAAAAAAAAAATCCGATTTCGCACCTTTTTGCACGTACGCAAAATGACAATCTTTTAGCTTTCTTTCACCTGGACTTTGTCAAACAGCCCGCTGCTAATTAGTCTTGACTTTAGAAAAGGTTCTTTTCCGCCTTCTTGGCGCCCTCTGTGGTCCAAAAACAATTGCTCTTTTTTTTTACTTTTTTTGTTTTACCTGATAGTCGAAAATCTTAATTATCTAGGTCGAAATATCTCTACTTTCTTAACGTGGGTGTCCAATTCTTAACAGGTCAATTCCGTATATCGTTTTCACCAGTCACTTCCCCAACCCAAAGACACTTTCTCTCAGATCACAAATTTCGTTTCTATTGTTCAAAAGAAAAAAATAAAAAAATTTCTCTTCACTCCAAATTGATAAGGGTTTTCTGACGCAAGAGTCGGTCAGAGGCCTCTGACCGACATCTGGTCGATATCATGTCTTTTTCCCTTTCTTTCTTTTTTTATTATTTCCAATTTATTCTTCCTTTGTTTTAAAAAAAAATAAAGTCGACCACACGCAGACCTATCTCTACCATCAACTGGGTCATGCGTCATACATTTCTTTCTTTTTTTTTTCCCTTTTCCTTTTTTTTTTTTCCTTCTTCTTTCCTTAGGATCGTCTAGTACATTCTTAGTGAATTATTTTCAACTCAGTTATTTTCCGTTTTTAAAAAAAATTAACAACCTGTTTAATAAACTGAATAAGAAAAAATTAACTCATATTTCTATGAATATTTCCAATAAATGCAAGGTGCCATAATCCTCCCTTTAACCGATTTGTCATTTACCCGTAAATGACACCTAAACCCAATTACATCATTTAACATGCACCATGCATTTGTCTCATGCAATTCTATTCTACTTTCTAACATGCAAGGGTAATGTTCTTTCCATTTTCTTTTTTTGTTCTACATGCAATGAAATGTTCTTTTCATTTTCTTTTCTTTTTCTTCATGCAATGAAATGTTCTTTTTCATTTTCTTTTGTTCTAAAATGAAATGTTCTTTTTTTTCATTTTCTTTTGTTCTACATGCAATGAAATGTTCTTTTCATTTTCTTTTGTTCTACATGCAATGAAATTTTTCTTTTTTTTGTTCTACATGCAATGAAATGTTCTTTTCATTTTCTTTTGTTCTACATGCAATGAAATGTTCTTTTCATTTCTTTTTGATCTACATGCAATGAAATGTTCTTTTTTCATTTTCTTTTGTTCTACATGCAATGAAATGTGTGTGTGTCTGTAGGTGCAGATGTGTTCTTTAGGGTTTGTTCTTCTTGGTCAATGTTTTCCTCTCTGCTGTGGGAGGTTTTTCCGCCGCACGTGGTGGTCTCACGCCAGCCTCCTCCATTGGTCTTCCAGCAATTTCTTCGCCAGTTCTGTCTGAGTGAGGAACACCGCTCGGCATCTCCCCTCGAGTTGTTGCATGCTCACTAGACTGTCGTTCGCTAATCTTCTCCTACTTTTAATCTTCCATATTATTACACCCCGATGGCTATAACTAGAATGTACCCATTACTATTGACCAATTTATCGCGATCTGCTCATCGTCTTCCCAAGCTACACCTTCGTCTCCCAGCGCACTTAACTTATCTCTTAATTGATCCATATCGATCCTTTCTATGGGTTTCATTAAAATTGGCATCTTATTTAAGGTAACATTAGAGAATCTCTTTACTATCGGCTCCCATAATTCTGTACAATTGACTAAGCCTCTACCAATCATCTCTATGAGTGAATCTTTTTCTTCATACCTTTCTTCCATCTGGTAATAGGGGGCAAGGAGATGGACACCCCAACCGCCGAACATCCCATGGGTAGCGTCACCAGGGATAACGGTGGCCTTATTCTTAATGTCCTTGTGGACTCTCCCCCACATACCCTAGACAGGCTGATATGTTTCTGGGTGGCTACTGCCCACACCCCTGTCTGAAACACTGATAGCTTGTGGTAATGCCGAGTTTGTTAATACCTCCACTTGGCAGATTCTTTTGATTCCTTCTCCCTCCCTTCAAACAATTCTAGTATGCACAGTTTGCGGTTACCAGTTTTATAGATAGGGCTCAACGAGGTACAAGTCCCCAGGGTATCATCTCTACACCTTCTAGCTTCTTCAGCTGATAGCAACATGAATTTCGTTCTCCCCTGAATTTAATGCTATGTAGTCTGCTTCCACCTTGTACCTAGCTATCATTCCTGAAAGGTAACAAATTCTCTTGTTGTTATTCTTCACAACCACTTAGTCTCGCTCGACTCATCACTCAATCATTTCATAACTTTTCTTTAGTTCGGCTCCTCCCTCCTCTAACTAACCTCTAGCAGACAGAATGGTCCGGTCAGGTGTGCGTGGCGCCCACTCTAAAGGTCGTACTTCACGACACCACTGGTGGCCAATCAATAATGCCAATGATCTTCCGTTCCTCGTGAGGTGCAGCCCGCATCTCCATCCCCTCCACTCACATCTACCATAGTCAGCCAATAGGATTTTGATGAGCCAGTGTCGCCATCTGTCGACACTAAATGCTCCTATTCTGCACAGCCCTTTTGTTCTACTGAGATTTGGGGTTCTTCTCCTCCCTGATCTCATCTTCTGAGGTGATTCCTGTTCAACCTCTAACCTTCTTTCTGTGTTTAATTCTCGTCCAGGAGGTTTTTTGTCCTCTTCTTCATCCCCTGATTCTTCTTTCTGTTTAGAGTCTTCGCCTTGAATGTCTTCAATACCTCTCGACTCTATGTCTAAACTTCTCCTGTTCTTTATCCTTTCCTTGTTGGGGAAAGGGGTATTCGATCCTCCTCCTCCCACTCGCTGGACCCTTCGTCCTGTTCAGGGTGCCTTTTTTAAAGCCTTCGACTGCTTGTTTGGACCTCTTCGTCTTTTTCTTCCTTTTTTCGGACATGGGGTGCGATGGCGATTCCACAGGGTCTTCTGCACTGATTCAGTCGACGACTGAACATCGCTAATCCCCGCTGAGGGTTCCAACTCCGTCACTCGGACTGCTTCGTTTATCTGGTCAAGTTGACCTATCTCCTCATCTTCTTCGGAGTCTTCCTCCGTCTCCATTCCTTCCGGTTCAACCAGAGTTACCTTCCTTTTCCTTGTCTTCTTAGGCCTCGGCTCGCTCATTTTAGGTTAGCTATTTCAGCCTTCTTCAGATCATTGGCATGAACCCTCCTCGCTCGTCCTGCCACTTGATCCCATATTACATACGATACTGGGCCCGTCTGCTCTACTATCCGGTAGTACGGCTCCCATCTCTGGTCCAGCTTTCCTTCTCTCTGGTGGATTTTATAGTAGACAGGGTCTCCAACCTTCAATTCTACCACCTTTCTTTCAGCATTCACCCTCTCATTTCTTTTCTTCTGGGCCCTCTTTATTCTTCTTCTGGCCTGTACGAATATCTTATGTTGCTGTTCCAGCAATAGTTGATGATGATCTTCCCCATATACCTTCTTCGGGGCTTCAGTAGGTTATCTACAGGCAGGACCACGTCTCTGCCAAACAACAAAAAAATAAGGAGAAAATCTGGAGGTTTCGTTTATCGTAAACCTCACGGCCGCCAGAGCCTGCGTCAAATACAAGTCCCAATTTCCAATGTTTTCTCTGTCCAACTTGGCTAATACATCTCCCAAGGTTCTATGAAACCTTTCCACTTTAGCATTTCCCTGGGGTGATATGGGGATGTTTTTATGTGCTCTACATTCAAACCTGTCAAAACCTCTCTCATGATGCTGTTCACATTCTCCGTGCCATTATCTGTTACCAATTGCACAGGGGGGCACCATACCTAGGGAAGATTTCGCTTATTATCAACCCGGCCACAGTTCTGGCCTTCTTGTCTGGTACTGCAAATGCTTCAGGCCAATTTGTTAGCCAATCGACAAAACTCACTATATAGTTGTTTCCTTGTGCAGTTTCCCCATATGGTCCTGATACGTCCATACTCACTTTCTCGAAGGGGAAGTTGGGTACGTCTGTTTCCTCCAAGGGTGCCATTTCCTGCCTTCTGCTCTGCGACTGGCACACTACACAACTTCGAACATAGTTAGTGACTTCTCCGTACAGTTTGGGCCAATAGTACTTTCTTCCTATGAGATCACATGTCCTATCAATTCCCATGTGACCCAACCTCTCGTGGCACTGTTCCAATATCTCTGGTCTTAAACTTTTGGGCACATACAACTTGGGTTTGACTTCTTCATCCCTTCCTGAGAGATAATACAGTCTTTCCTCTATTATGGCATACTTGGTGGTCTCTCCTGACTTCACCTTTTCTCTCAGAGCAGCTATTTCACTGTCTGCTTGCTCCTTCTCAATTCCTTCTGTCCAGTAAGGATCGGTTATTATCTGGGCGTCCCTTCTTCGTCCGATTCTAATATAGGGCGATCTTTTTAGCTTATTAGAGTTAATTACTCCTATTCTATAGGCTTTATCATCTTCTCCCTGTTCTACCCTTTTTACAGATCTTTTCTTCCAGTTGTTTCGGTATTCTTGAGAGTAAATCTGCGCACGTGTTTTCCTTTCCTGCCAAATACTTATCTTACAGTGGTAGCCACTTAACTTAAGTGCCCACTGTTGAATTTTTCTTATTATTTGTCCACTCTGCCTGCAATAGATACTGCAGAGGCTTGTGGTCCGTCTTTATAGTGAAGACCGCACCATTTAAATAGTAGTCCAGCTTTTGGAGAGCATACATGATAGCATATGCTTCCCTCTCTATTACTGGCCACCTCTGTTGTGTCTCTGAGAGCTTATGGGAGAGGAAGTATATCGGTACTTCCTCTGGTATGCCTGGCACTGGTCCTTCCTTATCAGGACACGGCTGGGTAAGTACTGCCCCTACACACTGCTCACTGGCATCCGTGTATAATATCATGGGCTTGCTGAGGTCTGGGTACGTCAGCAGTGGAACGGTGGTCAACTGTTCCTTTAGCGAGTCAAATGCTCGTTGACAGTCCTCTGTCCACTTGAACCTAGCGTATTTCTTCGTCAGGGCCACCAGCGGTATGGCAATTCTTGAAAATGCCGGACGAAGCGTCGGTAGTAGCCTATAGCCCTATGAAACCTCTTACCTGCCTCACGGTCTTAGGCTCTGGCATTTCTCTTATGACCTTTACCTTATCCATGTCGGGTTTAATACCGTCTCCGTTTATGACGAAGCCTAAATACCTAGTTTCTTCCCTCAGAAACTGACACTTTGACAATTTCAATTTTAATCCGTGTTTCCTCAACCTTCCCAACACCTGTCCTAAATGAAAAAAAGTGTTGTTCCACTGTCTCCGAAAATATCAAGATATCGTCCAAATACGCCATGGCAAAGCTCTCATATCCTCCTAACACTATTGACATTAGCTGTTGAAGACTCCCAAGCATTAGCTAAACCGAATGGCATCACTCTGAACTGAAACAGTCCCAGGTGACACGCGAATGCGGCCTTCTCCTTGTCAGCCTCATCCAGGGCTACCTGCCAATACCCGGACCTCAAGTCCAACGTAGAGAAGTACTTTGCCTTCCCTAATAATGCCAAAATGTCGTCTATCAATGGCAATGGCACCGCCAACGGCTTCGATATAGAATTCAGCTTTCTAAAATCCACACAGAAACGGTGGCCGCCATCTTTCTTACCTACTATTACTATTGGGAAGCTCCAAGGAGAGATCGATCTTTCGATCATCCCAGCTTCCAACATTTCCTCTACTGCCTCTTCTACAAGGGGTCTTTTTATGTATAGGTGTTCGGTAGGGTTTTAATTTCACAGGGGGTGGTCTCCGGTGTCGATTTTCATTTCGACTGTGTGGGTCTGACCTAGCTCCTTGTCTGACTGGGCCACCACATCTCGATTGTTCCTTAACAGACCCCCCCACTCTGGTTCTAAATTGATCCGGTGCTAATATATCCTCATCTAAGATTCCTTTTGTTTGCTCTACTAGCTTCCTTCGTTCCTCCTCGAATCTCACCCGATTCAGAGTTCGTAGGGGAAGTGCTCTTCCTATCTTCTCCCCTCTCCTAACCTTTATTGTCTTTTGGGCCTGGTTCACCATCATTATGGGCACCAACTCGGCTGCCTCCACTACCGTTTCTGCACAGGGTTACCTCGTTATCCTCTAGGCCCTTTCCTTCTACAGGGACCAACTGCAGAGGTCCTCTCCGTACCGTTTTTTCTGACATTAGCCTACCCTTTCCCGACACTGCGGTCCTAGGAGGTAACTTTACATCTTCCTCCACCACTATGGTTATCTCTTCCTCTGGTGGGCATCCCAATGGCGTTCTCTCGCCGTTCACCACCAACACAGTAGGATTAAACTCTATCTGGGCCCTTCTGGCTCCGGAGCCAATCTTCTCCCAAGATTGCCTCTGTACACAGGTCGGGGGGTTACATAAAATTTTGGGTGCTTTTCACCCTCCCAATCCTCACCGGGAGCCTCACCATCCCCCTTATCTCCAGGGGGGCCCCGTCTGCTTGCGTGATCTCTATGTCCGCTTCTCGTAACCTTCTCTTCCGTTTCACCCGCCTGTATATCTCCTCTCTCATCAATGACACAGATGCTCCTGTGTCCACTAAGGCCCTCATCTCTCTACCACCTATCTCTGCTTTACAGGATAGTTCTCTCTCTTGTTAGCGAAGAGAACACCTGGGCTTTCTTCTTCCTGGGTCCCCACCTTTGGGTTAACCCAGCCATAGGCGCCGGTAATAATAATTCATCTTCATTTTTCTTTTATGAGGTGGAGTTCTGCGCCCCTGCACCTGGGCGACCCCCTGGCCGGACCTCTCCCGGTCTCCCATGGCCGTTTCTAAGAATACAGTTTCTTTTCAGGTGTCCTGGCCTCCTGCAAAACCAGCACCTTCCTGCTGGACAGCTTGCCGCAAAGTGGCCCATCCGACCACATGTCCAACATCTTGCTCTTTCTCTTTTTAACTGGGTTGGCCTTTGTGTTCATCCTCGGGGAACCTGTCCCTATCCAAGCGGTTCGCCCACCCACTGGTCCAAGCCTTTATTTCTCTCCTTTTTAACGGGGCCACCCTCCCTCTTAATTCTGGGGTGGCCTGCTGGCTTTTGGTCCGGTCTCTTGGGCTCAGCCTTCCTTGTCAACACCGGTGGGGCACCCTTCTTCAGCCCGCACCACTTGGCCAGGTGTCCTTTCTTACCACACCTGGTGCATCTGTCCTGATTGAAGTCTGGGGGCAATCCCCACTTCGTCGGACATTCCGCCGCCCTGTGGTCCTCGTACCCACAGGTCCAGCAGACCAGCCCATATCGACCCGGCGTGGGCGTATAAAAGCCATGCCTGGTCGACCATGCCCTTCTATTGGGGTCCTCCTCCCATATTTCTGCCCGATCCACCTCTTCCTTAACCCTCTGATTCCATACGGGGTTCTTCCGCCTACCCCCCTTCTTCCAGCCTCCTGACTTGGTGTCTGCTTCTTCCCACACCTCTTCACCTTATCCCATACCCCCTGGCTCTCTCTGGCCAGCTCTATCGCTGCCGACAGTCTGAGCGGTCCTTCTTTCAAGACGTCGTGCCGAACACGCTCATCACTCAGAGCTTCCACATACAGGTCCGCCAGTTGGGCCTGCATGACTGCGTTGTCCCTGACCACCTCGGGGAATGCTAATGACGATAGCCTTCCCGCTCGGGCCCCCAATTCTCCCGGGGTCTCCTCCCGAAGCTGTGTTAGTTTTAAAAGGGCCCTCATGGCCTCTATGGCCGTACCCTCGTCGGCGAACTCTTTGGTCAGCAGTTTTTTTTACTCTTCCCAGGCCAAGGGGGATGATTTTCCAAGAGTCCCCTTACGAACTCCGACGCTTTTCCCTTTGTGGCATCGTATGTCAGGTACAGGGTTTCCTGGTCCGAGAGCTCGTAGATGGTTCGGCTCTTTTCGAGGATTGTCAGCCAGTTCCTGAACTCCTTCCCACTACCATCAAACACTGGGACCCTCGGTCCACCCAACAGCCCCCTTAAATCTACTGACAACCCCGCCCTACTTCTTCTTCTTCACCCCCACTGCTCTATCCGACTCATAATCTGACATGTCTACAGAGAGCAACAATCGAGGTAGGGAAATAAACAAGGTGTCCTACCTTACAGACGATTCTGTTCCTTCTTTTCCTTTGGTCCCGGGTCGTTCTGATTTCTGCTTGAACTTTCAGCAACGGCGGTCGATCGTGGTCTTCTCAGGGTTGAAATCCCTCGGTCACCACGGCACCATATGTGACGTGGTTGTCTCAGGGTTGATCCTGGTCACGGCACCACTTGTGACGTGGCTGTCTCAGGGTTGATCCTGGTCACGGCACCACTTGTGACGGTTACACACCTGGCCCAGTGTCGGATCCTTTGGTTACGGCGCCAACGGTGACGTCGCTCCTCCTGGTCGTTCCTCCTGGGTCCAAGCGTGCCGCTCCAACCCTTTGGTCAGATGATCACCAGCCTCGCCTTTCCCGACTCGCTTCCAATACCTGGTCACTAAAGCAACTATACCGATCTCCGGTCTGTCTACCCACGCTGTGTTTAGATCTTAGACAGACGGGACCAGCAGGGATCGGGGCCGATATGTTGAGTCCGACGGGGTGGCAAAACACAAATAAAATAAAAACTCACGACACCAAACAAAATTGTTGATAAAAAGGGTAACAACCTTTTATATCTTAAAGTCCGTTACATAAAAACAAAATTGTTCTCAATTCCCGACCCGCTCTGTGGACTATGGCACCAAGCTTCTATCACACAATAGGAAAATGTCGAATTACCTACTTTCTAGAATCATGTATGTATGTCGGAGTGTGGTTCAGTTCGACACTGGGGCTAATTTCTATCGATCATTCGCAGTTGATTCTTCTCTCCGACTTGAGTTGTATTTCTTCTTCTTCTTCTGTTTAGACTGGTAGATTTCTTGTTTCAACCCAGTGGAAGATTTCTTGCTTCGATTCAGTGGAAGATTTCTTGCTTCGATTCAGTGGAAGATTTCTTGCTTCAATTCGGTGGAAGATTTCTTGTCTTCAACTTGGGCTGGAAGGATTTCTTGTTTCGAGGATTCTTCTGTCGTCCGAGGGTGAACTGCAACTCACGCCCAACCTAACTCCAACTTCAACTCAACTTCAGCTCCAACTCTTCTCAGGTTTTCAGGCAATCTTCTTCTTCATCTACTTGGGCTGGAAGTTCTTCTGTCTTCGACTTGGGCTGGAAATCCTTCTGTCTGAGGGTTCTTTTTGCCCGCAAAGGGGCGAGTGAATCGGGTCTTATGTCCGCGTTCAGGATCTTCCCTGCCCGCGGTCCTGCTGCAACCAGCCCAACTCCGGCTGCAAACTCAAACTTCTTCTCTTCGGCTTCTGAATTATTGTTCCCATCTCCGCTGTCAGTGCGCGACTGCAACTTCTCCAACCAAACGGACCGGCCTTTCTTGCCCGCGACTGAGCCGGGCCCGCAGCCCGCGCTCAAACTCCTTCTTCATCCGAGGCGCAGCTCCAACTGATTTCTGCCGACTGGGGTCCTTATATTGACGCCGCAACAAACCGGGGTGGGTCGGTCGGCGTCAGGGGTTTTTCGATAATTTCAAAAGCCGTATTAATTTTGACTTTCCATTATCGTTATTGTTTTCACCCCTACTTTCTCACAGTGCTCTTGGGGGGCGGCGCATATCTATTTCTCTTAGTCTCTCTCATGTCAGGTGATCGCTCTCAACCAATCGTTCCCGATCGAACCTTTCTTTCTTTCTTCTTTCCGCAGCCCACGTGACCGCCTCGTCCAACAGTTATTGATCGAGGTTTTCTTTCCTTCTTCTTCCGCGGTCACGTGATTGTATTCGACCAATTGTTATTGACCGAACACCCTCTCCCTTTGTTGGCGGGTGTGGTTACCTCGTGCTGGTTTTAAAAAAAACAAAATCCGATTTCGCACCTTTTTGCACGTACGCAAAATGACAATCTTTAGCTTTCTTTCACCTGACTTTGTCAAACAGCCCGCTGCTAATTAGTCTTGACTTTAGAAAAGGTTCTTTTCCGCCTTCTTGGCGCCCTCTGTGGTCCAAAACAATTGCTCTTCTTTTTACTTCTTTTGTTTTACCTGATAGTCGAAAATCTTAATTATCTAGGTCGAAATATCTCTACTTTCTTAACGTGGGTGTCCAATTCTTAACAGGTCAATTCCGTATATCGTTTTCACCAGTCACTTCCCCAACCCAAAGACACTTTCTCTCAGATCAAAAATTTCATTTCTATTGTTCAAAAGAAAAAAATAAAATTTCTCTTCACCCAAATTGATAAGGGTTTTCTGACGCAAGAGTCGGTCAGAGGCCTCTGACCGACATCTGGTCGATATCATGTCTTTTTCCCTTTTTTTTCTTTTTATTATTTCCAATTCTATTCTTCCCTTTGTTTTAAAAAAAATAAAGTCGACCACACGCAGACCTATCTCTACCATCAACTGGGTCATGCGTCATACATTTCTTTTTTTCTTTTTCTTTTCTTTCCTTCTTCTTCCCTTTTTTCTTAGTGAATTTTTTCAACTCAGTTATTTTCCGTTTTTAAAAAAAAAAAAATTAACAACCTTTTAATAAACCTTATTTCTAGAATATTTCGTCTAAACAGGAAACAAGGGATAAACATTCTTTCCAGTGAATTATTTTTGCAACTGGACATATCAGGGAAAATAAGTTTGATTTTCCGTTTTAAAAAATTGCAGCTTAAAATTTGCAACCTGTTTAATAAACTGAATAAGAAAAATTAACTTCCATCAAAAGATTATCTCTGTGGTCAAACCTTACAGTATGTTTCAAAAGGAAAAAACATAGAAAAATGAAACATCCGTTAAAAATAGTAAATACGCAAACAGTACAATTATTTCTAAACATATATGGGAAATTCACAACAAACACAAAATTGCCCCAAAACATATCGTGGAAAACTTCATCAGCCAACAACGATAAATCAAAAAACTGTTAACGGTCTGGAAGAGGAAATAGCTGTAATCACCTTCCCAGATTAATACGAATTAATGCACAAACGAACAGAACTTATTTCAAAATGTGGACAAGAAAAGCCATTTTTATTGCGTTACTTAAAACCCGAACCCTAAAAACTGGTACCTTGCAAAATGCCAATATGTAAAATGGAGATATATGCACCGTACAAAAGGCAGATGATGTAACATACTTCAGGCAGTTCCAATAATTTAAATTAAACAAATAAGATAATAAATGATGAAACAATGTAAATAAATAATAAACAAATTAATAAACAACACAAGTAAATGTAATAATAATAATAATAATAATAATAATAATCGATCATCCTGTATCAGGTTGCACGATATTGGCACCCACTAGATATAAAACCCAGACAGAGAGAGTTGGCCAATATCTGCACTGGAAAATTTGCAACTTCTACAGGAAGGAAACTGAAAGAAAATGATATGAACACCACCCAGGCCCGGTTACGGAGCTAGGACCTGTTACAATTCTATGGGACTACACAATACACACTGACAGAACAATCAAAGCCAACCGTCCAGATATTGTTATTAAAGACCACAAATAAAAAAGTGCCTCCTTATTGATATGGCAGTCCCTGCTGACTGCGATGTATCTTTGAAGCTATTCAAAAAGCTGTCAAAATATAAGGTATGAGCACCACCCAGGCCCGGTTACGGAGATTGGAGCTGTTACATTTCTATGGAACTACACATTACATACTGACAGAACAATTAAAGCCAGCCGCCCAAACATTGTTATTAAAGACCACAAAGAAGAAAGTGCCTCCTTATTGATATGGCAGTCCCTGCTGACTGCAATGTATCTTTGAAGATATTCAAAAACCTGTCAAAATACAAGGACCTTGAAATAGAAATCTCAAAAATGTGGCACATGGGTACATCAACAATCTCTGTTGTAGTTGGAGCCCTAGGATTGGTTGGAAAATATTCCAGTAGACTAATTGAAGGGATTGTTGGAAGTCTATGCCTCAAAGTGATACAAAAAATATTCTGACAAGTACAGCCCACATTTTACGAAGGTCTTTATGTATTTTTTTTTTTTTGTCAGTGGAAAGTGTTATGATGCCAATTCTAAACTTAGGCCCCTGGGCGGGACCCGAAAATAAATGTGTAAACCCCAAAAATCAAAGGAAATATTAATATTAATAATAATAATAATAATAATAATAATAAATATATAAATAAGAAATATATATCATCAAAAATACTGATCTTATTTGGCAGCTGAGAATAAATATGCAGTACACTAACATAACAATGTTCAATACAGAAAGCAGTGGGATTGAGAAATGTCCACAACTTACCCCAAATGCTGATCTCCATCGGAGAAAGTTAATGGTCTGCCTATCGGTGATTTGCCTGGGTATTATACATTTCGCGTTTTTCGAAAGAAATGAAACAACAAATTTATATTTACTTATGCAGCAACTGCAACGTGTGCATAAATGTTTGATCGAAAAACGCCCTGAGTTCGTCAATAGGAAAAATCTCATACAGGAAGAATAACATAGGAAAATAATTTGTTGATGCGATATGTCTGTTCTATCCGACACGCAATATTCATCTAACGTTGCTCCAACCGATTGTTAACTTTGATCACTCCGAAGCGATTTGATGTGGCAAATTTTCTCTTATGCCAAACCAATTTCGTTGAAAGATTTCCACATCAAAATAAGCGGAAATTTGTTCAAAAGACATCAAAGTGATGGATAGAAGAGGTAAAAATTAATTGCAAACAAAGGTGAATATATAATTAAATAAAATAGTATTGTACTTTATTTTTCGAAGAATGAAATTCGAAAACAATACCGAAAATTATTTAAGAACAAAACTAACACACACTCACGCACACACACACATAAATATATATATATATATATATATATATATATATATATATATATATATATATATATATATATATATGGGTGTCTGTGTGTGTGTGTATAGATATAAAAGGTGAACAAAGAAGTCAACACTCAGAGTCGACAGACTGTTTCATGCTAAAAAACAATCGTCATGCCTGAAGATTGCGTTTAGAATGAAATTCTGCATTCTATATATATATATATATATATATATATATATATATGTGTGTGTGTGTGTGTGTGTTTGTAAAAATATATAGAAAATAGGAAAGAACTCGTTAGGTAAATAATCCAAAGTATTTTTGTTATTATTTTAAAAAAAATAATGCTCGATAAAAAAGTAGAGCATAAACATAATTATTTATTTAAAAATATGATTCCAATGCTAAATAAGAGTTCTCATGTTTCAAAACAAGAGCCGAAAACTTCAATATAATTATTTGAATTAAATTGAATTAAAGTACGAAGCTGTGTTCCATCTTCAAGCAAATTTTTTTTTTGATTCCCGACTGGGCTAATGTTTCTGTTTTTACAGTTACAAAACGGGTCCATACCTGAATTCTTGTTGATTCCATTGAATATGTTTGTTGTGGGAGTCATTAATTTTAAACATGTTTTACATGAATAACTGATTCTATCAAAGATTTTATTTTAAAGGGTTGCTATTTTGAAAATGTTTGTTTATAAGTTTCAGGAAAATCTGTCCAATATTAATTCGGGAAAACCTACAGGAGGTTGGGTTGAACAGTATGATATTTCGTTTTCTATTTTTCTGCCTACTACTACTCTTATCTTCACTATTGTTATTAATGGGGTTACACTAAGATAGTTTATTAACAAATCCACTTTCCTGGTGAGTATTTTCGTACAATACCTTATTCTTATTTAATATATCCTTATTAGATGACAGTAATGGGTATCTGGTTCAAGATAGTATAAGGGTAGTTAGAATCAATATTAATATAGTTAAGAGTTTCATGCCCCTTATAATAAGGCTTAAATGCATTCGTATTCAGGTTAAGATAGATAATCAACAATTTTGATATTGGAAGTGACCTCTATCTTAAATTCCAGTAGCTTATATATACTAATGATTTTTATTTTTTCTGTAATTTAACAGTAAGAGGAAATTTACTATTGGGAACATAAATTTAGTCCGTCGTCTCTATATAGACCTAATATTTTCGGTTCAACAATCCTACTAAGGATCTCCGGAATATAAATACAAACAAGATCAGCAAAATGGGCCGAATCATATGCTCCCATCGGAACGTCAAAGTTGTTACTCTCGCACTTAATGCGGGTGGAGTCATTAAGCAATAGGAGCGACTTCCTGGCTGCAAATATGATATTGATATCTTCATCAGATATCATCATATTGTTTTTTTTTATCAAAATTTATGCAATCACTTAAGATTACATGATAAAAATCAATATCGAATTTAATAAACGTTGCTTTCTTCTTATCCCTCACATTATTAAACCATTTTGATTGTATCGGATGAGGCTTTCCAGAAGAAATTAGAAGTTTATCAGTAATTTTTTAATAATGATTTTAGAACTTATACCTTGCCCAAATTTAGTGGCATTGATCAATCTATATTGGGTATTATTCGCGAAATTAGTTTTATGGTCTTTGAATAAGATATATACGTCTTTTGTATGGATTTTCCCCATTCTATCGCTAATGTTAAGGTTACGAGCTAATTCAGCTGTCATATTGTCTATCTCAAAAATTCTATTATTGAATCTATCTTTTTTATAATTATCAATGATTTTGTTCTTAGGAATTTTATAGTATTTAGAAGGATCACACTTATAAATGTTTTTTGATTTATCTGCTCTAATCCAAATCTCTTACGAGTTATTAATGTCTTTGATTAAAGTTTTCTGACAAGAGAAAGTTTCTACTAAATCTCATATTCTTGAAATAACATTGTCAATGTCTTTTTCGAATGGTTCCAAAAGTTTGCAGGACGATGGAGATTTTTGAGTTTTTAAGTTGGAAAACTCAAGTCGATTGCTTTGAGTTTCAGAAGGATTCCAACTTAACCTTTTTTCAAATATATATATATATATATGTA
>CAHIKZ030005028.1:2030000-2040000 GCA_903632075.3 Acanthosepion pharaonis | reverse complement strand
TATATATATATATATATATATATATATATAATATTTTGAGAAAAGACAGAGGGAAGCCACGTTACGGCAGTCAGGGTCAACAAAATCATATATATATATATATATATATTGATTTTTCTCAAAATATTTTATGATAATGGTCTTGATGAAATCTTCCAGGTAGTACCTAGAATTAATGACGAGTGTGTGAGCAACGGTAAGGTTTTAGAGAGTATGCTTATACTTAACTTCAGTAAGAGGTAGCTGAAGTTCCTGGAACATATAATGAGGAAGGAGAGCCTGATGAATCTGATACTCACCGGTCGAGTAGAAGGAAAGAGAGACAAGGGAAAGCAACGCATGACATACTTAGCGGGCTTAAGCAAGTTGATGACAGAATATGGTCTGGAGCAGGTGACAGAGGGAAGGAACTTGCTGAGAGCTGCAAGTGATAGTACGAGGTGGAGAGCTGTGATCACCTACGTCCTGAAAGGACCCGGCACATATAAAGAAATATGATTGGTCGTAAATTTTCATTATTTTGAAGTCGAATTGGCTATATAAAACGGTAAGTTCTATGCTAACTGATTCTTCTAACTCACTTTTAATTTTAGAGCTCTCTTCCGGCTTCTTGATTTCCAGACAACTTTGATCTTAAAAAATGTCAATGAAATATCAATTGTTATCTCCTATTTTCTTAATTCTTGTTTTTTCTTGTCTTTTCTCCTTAGTTTTTCTCATATTCTCTAACACTCACTATCCTGTTGCATCTTAAGACTTTATCTATTTAAAGAAAATCTAATTGTTACTATAAAAAAAATAAAATTCTTAATTGAATCGTAGCGAAAAATTCCAGTTTTTGACACGCAGTAAACTGACAGTCCTGGTCGTTTAACACTGACGTAACTTAAACATTGGCAATTTACATAAGCTCTTCCTCGTTGGAAATGTGTGGTTACATTATATATATGAACTGAATAAAAAATGGTAAATGATTTAGATATATTTAAACATATATTAGAATGTACAGCTTTTATATCATACCATTAAGAAGTAATTTATAAAAAAAAGAATTATTTACAATATTAATGAGATTAATGGTGAAATCACTTCGCTAACAAGACTTAATAAGACAAACAAAATTCTCACTTTGTTGATTTGAACAAGAATTCTAGCATCGTGGCATCGCATAATATAACTGTCAATAAATAGCATGTTTAAAAATCATCTTTCGGTCTACAGTACATATATTTCGTCTTGCCTGTAAATGCAGAAAAAATTGCGCCCTGATGATGATAACATGAAATTGTTGAAAGTACTAGGCCAGTCAATTCCATCTGACAACAACTCAAATATAGAACAAATTAAATATAAGGATCGTATTATTCAAGGAATTGATAGTAATTTAATGTCTCATTAAGTCTTGTTAGCGAAATGATTTCACCATTAATCTCATTAGCATTGGTAATTAATTCTTTGTATAAATTACTTCTTTATGATATAATATTTATACATATATATTTAGGCGTTTCTCTTCATCTATTTGCGAATATCTTTATCTTCGGTGATATTAATGCTGACCATGACACGTAACTGAAACATTCTAAAGCTTCTGATGTTGCTGGTATTCAGACATTAATGTTTCCATTGCCAATCGCCGACTTTCCTAGTTGTTTCCCTATTAAAACCGAGCAACGCGAATCTCTACTTGATTTATTTCTTTTGCGACGTACGATGGCCGTTAATAATTAATTATAATTCAAAACTTCAATGTTACGATAAAACAGTACTTAATTACGACTGCAATTAAATAGTTAACAAGAAAAAAGAAGTAAAAGTCAACCAAAGATAATTAACCATTTCAGTGAATACCTTGTTAGAAGCGTGGCTCGGCGAAACGCCCGGTAAATCCTAAATCAAAACCCAAATCATCGACGCACAATAATTCACACTAATTCGACTGGATAATTACAATCAATAGTCACTCAATAATCACTCCAGTCAGTAGCCTGACACCGCTATTTAGTCATTTGACGGAAAACATATATTCATCTGTTCAGGTTGTCACTCTCGAACTTCGGTGTCGGTAGTTAGTCATTCTCTTCCTATATGACAATTTCCCACCGCCTCGCCTCCCTCTTGTCGAGATTCGCAACACTGCCTTTTTGGTAACTCGGACTTCTCTGTGTTATCCATTGATATTCCCTTCCAATGATCCATTAAACAGGATCGCGCTATCCATAATATCACTTTCCGTTACCAGCCTGCTGACTGGGACTCACTCTGTGATTTTTTTCGTAACGCCCTTTTGGGTTGACATTTTTGACCTCACAATTACAAATTGCGCCAAAGAGTTTTCTTCCAGTGTCAAAGGCGGCATAGACGCTTTAATCCTCTCTCGGATATACCAGGCGAAACGTCAATCTGCTCCATGGTTCACACCAGCATGCTACACCACACAGAAACAACTATTTTCGGCTATACCAGCGTGACAGCTCTCATCACAACAGGCGCTTATTCATTGTTGCAAGCAAGTCCTTGAATGAGCTAAGAGAATGAGGCAACTTTGGATCTCGTGATTACTGGCGCCTCTGTAATAGGATATTAAGTAAGTGCAATATCTCTATTCCTTTGCCCGTAAATTCCCCTCAATCTCTACCCTTGGTCATCTGGAGTATACCTGCCTAACTTCCCACTTAGAGATGAATCTCTGTTGGATGAAATGCATATAACCCCTTCCATGGTTTCTGCTATCATCTCTAACCTAGATCCCCACAAATCATCTGGACATGTTGGTATCCCTGTAACAGTCATTAAGAAGTGGGGTATCGAACTGGCTCTTGTTCTCTCTAAATTATATAATTTATGCCTCGCTGCCTTCCCGCCTACTGGAAGTTACAGTCAATGACGAAATTATTCGTACACCCAACAATTTTGAATATTTTTATACATCTCTCAGAATCTAAGGCCCGGATGATGCCAGGTTTTTTTATATGTTAATAAACACAAAAAAAGGAATATACGACTCAATTTACAGTGAAATGCGTTAAATGCAATAAGTTCGACAAGCGAATAATGCAAAATAGGAAAAGACAAAATTAACCGTACAGTAGAAAATATCGTTTTAAATTGATTAGTTCGTGTAAGTAATTTGCATAACTATTTCATCTGCGAAGCCTTCTCGATTATTTATTCAGTACAATATATGTAATAATTCTAGCAAAGAACATCACGTAGCCCAGAGAGTGCCACCATTGTTATTTCTACGTTAACAACATGACGGGGAAGACAAAAGAGCTTAGTGTTGACTCGAGCTATTAACTCCCAGAAATCGGGAAATTCTTACAGGACTATTTCAAACCGATTAGCCATCCCTGGATCTACGGTACAGTCCGTTATAAAGAAGTTTCAACAGTTTGACAGGACAGAGAATTTGCCTGGGATTAGATGAATCCCAAATTGCCAACGCGTATAAGAAAACTGTGCTGCGATGCTAATATAAACCCAAGTGTTGTTTTGAAAGCCATCGCAAAAGTTTGGATACGATGGTTATCGGTGTAAGTAATCGCACAATACAGCATTGTTTAATTAGAAATGGGTTTTACGGAAACCGGCCACCACGAACTCTTCTTCAGAAACCATTCTTGCTTGATTAATTTTGCCAAAATGTTCTTGGGCCAGGAAAGTTACTCGTTAAGCCTTCTTACGCTAATGTTCTCAGTTGACATAAAGTAGAAAGACTACATTGAATCCATTGCTAGCTCAGCTGCCAAGAAAATTGTTTGACTGTCGTGCGAGATCATTTTCTTTCCAGATTGTATCTTACATAACTATAAGTCTACCATTCGTCCCTGATTAGAATATTACTGCCATATATGGTCAGGTGCCGCTGTTGTTTGTTTTTTTAAATCTAGAAAATCTTGATAAGATCCAAAGAAGAATCAGCAATATCATTGGTTTTAATCTGGCAGCTCAGTTTCAGACACTTTCCCAATGTCGTAAGTTGCTTCTCTGTGCCTTTTTAATAAATATTTCACGGTATTTTTTTGGATGAGATCTTCGCTATGGTACATAGTTTTCATGAATTTAAGCGCACTACTAGACAGGCGTCAAGTTCTCTTCAAGCCGTAATTTCTGTGTTAACAGTGTCTTCTCACAATTCTCGCTTGTGGAACTGTCTTCCGGTTCCATGCATTCCAACCAACTTTAATCTGCAAAAATGTTAATGCAATATATATCGCTATCTATCATCTACCTGATTACTTTTTTTTCTCTTCCTACTCATTGTTAATGTTTCTGTGCCTAATTCCTCCACACCCTGTAACCTATTTTGTTTTAGTGGCTTTACAGCCTTGCATGGGGTAATACCGATTAGAAATATGACATTCTTCTTTTAAAATTGAATACATGGTAGATGATACTCAGCTATAGTACGTATCTATGTTTGCGTAGAAAAATTACTAAAGGCGTTGATGTGTGTCTTTTATATCGTAGTTAAAGTTATATTTTGGAATATTGTTTGATTTAACAAATTGTAGGATATTACATGGATTAATGTCATGAAATAATTCTATCAATTTGGTTGTTTTGTTGATTATTTTTGTTTAGCGGCTTATCAACACCTCTTTGGGTTATTTAATGATGAAATCAAAATATTTTGAATTAAATTGTATGCCTTCAATTACAGATAAAATACATTGTTGGGTATTATATTATCAATAATTATTTTTTATATAAAAATATATTACTGGTATTTTTAGAATAAAAATCTATTTTTATATTTTCGTAGTGATTTGCTTGTGTTTGGGGGTTGACTATTTGCCCATACTTTAGCTGAGACCATATCTAGAGCTAACTCCCCGGGTCAGGGTAGACCTGAGAATTACAGCAATTTATAGGTGATTATATGCTACTCAAAACACGATCAGAGGCCTTGCTGCCGGATGTAGTTCATCGTCACACCCAGGACTGTATATTTTACACATTCTGTTTGTAATTCATATTAACCAATAAGTAACAAAATCACTTATAATTTAGGGACGCACAATTCAAAATTAATTGAAATTCTCAGACCACCACCATCGTCAGAAAAAGGTCCCATCACAAATATTTAAATTAAAAAATACGATCATGTTATCCTGAAATTGACTATATTAGAAAAATGAATTAAATTAACGTACCATATTATAAATATAAACTACAAATTCAACACAGGACTTTAATTCTTCACAACGTTTTAATAGAATCTAAAGCTGAAAACAGCTTATAAACAGATATGAATTGTGGACAGTTCTTTTAAAAAATCACTTGTAACATTTTAGGGCAAGTGACCTTGATGTGTAACATTATGATTTGAAAAGTACTTCCGAGTGTAATGCTGCACTTTGAAAAGTATCTTCATGTTTAATGTTATGCTTTGAATAGTACGTTGATGTTTATGGCTATGCTTTGAAAATTACCTTCATGCTTAATTCTATGCTTTGAAAAGTACTTTCATTTTTAATGCTATATTTTGAAAAGTATCCATGTTTAATACTATACTTTGAAAAGTACGTTCATGTTTAATGCAATGCTTTGAAATGTACCTTAATGTTTAATTCTATGCTTTGAAAAGTACCTTCATGTTTAATACTATACTTTGAAAAGTACGTTCATGTTTAATGCAATGCTTTGAAATGTACCTTAATGTTTAATTCTATGCTTTGAAAAGTACCTTCATGTTTAATACTATACTTTGAAAAGTACGTTCATGTTTAATGCAATGCTTTGAAATGTACCTTAATGTTTAATTCTATGCTTTGAAAAGTACCTTCATGTTTAATGCTATGCTTTGAAAGGTACCTTCATGTTTAATGCTAAGCTTTGAAAAGTACGTTCATGTTTAATGCTATGCTTTAAAAAGTGTCTTCATGTGTATTGCTACGCCTTGGATAGCACCGTACAAAATAATTTCATTCTTAAAATGGCAGTGGAATAATTGTGTTCACTTATATGTGTAAATAAAGGTCATTTGTACATTTTTTTGCAAAAAATAATTCCAAATAATTTAATTCATAAAATGCCAGAAAGAGGAATTTCATTCATTTATACTTGCAAATTCTTTCCATTTCATTTATATTTTGATTAATAAAAAATAAAAACAAAATAGGTTTTCCATTTCCCTTTGCTTTGGATAATAAAATTATATCAGTAAAATAATAAAAATATGATGCGGTTTTGCCGAAAAAGGTATTTTCAAAATATAATTACAACCAAAAAACAAAAACGAAAAAATATTAAAATGCAATGTATCTTTCATAATCAGCATAAAAACTTTTATATGAAAAACAAATAAAAAATCTTCCTGAAAATGAAACTTTTTTTTTTTTTTTTCCCCAGAATAATTGGCAAGGAAGAGTTTAAACATTCATTTATAGAAAAATATTCTAAATTATAATAAGAATGATTTGCCAATTATATTTAACAAAATATCATTTCTTTTTTTTTTTTGTTAATCATTTCACACCAAGAAAGATAATAAAGCCACTAAGACGCAAGAATTTACTAGGTGTAAAAAAATATGAAAAAGAAAAAAAACATCCAAGAAGCGAGAACAATACAAGAAGAAGTGTCAAGATGTCAGAAGATAACTATTGCTATTGGATTTAAATTTTTTTAAGAGGAAATTTGGCGGGAAAGCACGAAGCCAGAAGAGAGTTCCACATGCGAGAAGTGCGATAAACGAGACTGTTAGTAAAGAACATACGGTTAAATCTCGCCAATTCAAATGTAAAATGATGAGACTTACCGCTAATCTATTAATACGCTTAAATTCATAACGACTAGGTTCCTTGGAACAAAGTTCACCTTTAACAATAACCATGAAGGTACTTATAGTCAACTTGGCAAAAATATTTGCTAAGTAACAGTCTAACTCTCAGCTCTCGGGCGGAGAGGAACCCGGACGAGGCTCCGCCGAAGGGCAGAGTCTCGTTCGGGGTGGTTGACTGCCCCTGAACCCGCTTCTGCGGTTTCAAAGAGGGATTATTTTTGGCCGAGCCTACGGGCTCGGAAATCCCACGTTAAACCCGGCCTTGTGCCATATGTAACCCTCGTGAGGGGTAGCTAAATATCACTTATAGTCAAGATGCCAGGCCAGGACCAATAACAATGTATATTTCTTCTTTGCATTTTCTATCTCTAAATATATAGCAAGAAAATCAGACCATTTGTATCAGCAATATTGGAACCATTTTCGAATAGTAATGTCAGAGATTCTGGAGAGATGATTTTTCAACTAAGATACAGAGAGAATCAAATTAGTAAATAATCTTCACACTTTATGTCAGCAGAGAAATTAACAAGCCAGTAATTGCCCTAGTCACCAGCAGATTTTCGGTATATTTGTATATAAACCTGGCAGATCTCACGTTAAACCGGCCTTGTGCCACATGATGCCCTCGTGGTGAGGAGACTAAATACCATTCAGTCTGAAGTCGAACACACCGGCTGGCCGGCTGATCGGTTGAACTCTCTGCCTTCAGGCGGGGAGGAACCCGATCGAGGCTACGCCGAAGGGCGGAGTCACTTTCGGGGAGGTAAACCGACCCTGAACCCGTTTATACGGGTTCAAAGGGCATATTTTTGGCCGACCCCACGGGTTCGGTGATCCCACGTTAAACCGGCCTTGTGCCACATGATGCCCTCGTGGTGGGGTGACTAAATACCTTTCAGTCTGAAGTCGTACGACCATCTGACCGGCTGATCGGTTGAACTCTCTGCCTTCGGGCGGGGAGGAAGACTGTTCAGTCTGAAGTCTGAAGTGAGGTCAGAAGTCAGTCATTCAATCAGTCAGTCAGTGAGATCGAGTCAGTCAGTGAGATCGGCTCAGTCAGTCGAGTCAGAGGCAGTCCGAAACAGTGTCGCGTTCAGACAATTACTAGTAAACCTGATTGTTCGTACTAACACTTTTTACTTCTCTGTATATATTCCTGTTTGTAATATATCCGTGTTGTCCCGTATTCGAGTTCTTCTTTATTGCTTCTACTATCACCGCGTCTCCAAAAGTTACATGATACGCGATTATGCGGTATATATTTATGTAACGGTTAACCTGATTACCACAAGGATGCGTTTACATATCTATCTATCTATCTATCTATCTATCTATCTATCTATCTATCTATCTTTCAATTTCTCTCTCTTTCTCTCTCTCTATATATATATATATATATATATATATATATATATATATATATATATATATACACACATATATATGTATGTATATATATATATATATATATATATACACACATATTTTGTCGTCAGGTTGAATATTTATAAACATGGATATAACTTCATTTAATATTGAATTTGAACTTCATTTAAAGCTCATTTAATATTGAAATTAAATTTAATTTAATTTAATATTGAATTTAAACCGTTTATCTTCTTTCTAACTCAATAAAAATACCTATTTTTAATTTTAACAAATAATATTGTCGCAATTCGATAAACTGCATTTATTGAAACTTAAAAGAATTGGCACATTTTGGGCACATCCTGTATATATATATATATATATATATATATATATATATATATATATATATATATATATATATATCGCATTTTAGAAATATCTCTCCATAAGTATGGTTTAAAAATAACGAAATTTACCTGCCTCAGAATTTTTGTGTTTTCTTTCTAAAAGTAATACCTGAAACATACATACATACATATATATATATATATATATATATATATATATATATATATATATATATATATATATATATATATATGCTTTTAAGGCAACGAATGTTTTACGTTTTATGAATTTTTATTGACTTTATTTTCAATTTTATTCATTTTCCTAATTTTTATGCTGAGGTCATACAAGAAGCCACCGACGTTTTTGCAACGCTTTCGGCTTCTGTGGGCTTTCAAGATTATTGCAAACTGGGGAGGGAGGTTAATGTTTTACAATTGCCGAGAGCGGCCTGAAAATATGGCATCATTTGTATTACACCTCAGTCTAAGTATCTAAGAAAAAAAAATCAAAAAATTCTCTAACCAATTTTAAATACATATACACACTCACATAACACAAATACATACGTACATATATATTTATATATGCAAATTCATATATATATATATACATATGTATATGTTTGTAATATATTTTTTCTTTATATTATATATATATATATATGTGTGTGTGTGTGTGTGTGTATGTATTTATACGCTATTTTTATGGATACAACTTATTTGAGTAAATGGTCTGTTTTAATTAAACAGAATTAATTACATTTACCGACCTGAATGTTCGAGGAATTTCGTAGAAAATATGCCTTCACTGACAGGAATTTTCTACGAAACTTCAGGTTGGTAAATGTAATTAATTCTGTTTAATTAAAACAGAGCATTTACTCAAATAAGTTGTATCCATAAAAATAGCGTATAGACAGAAAATATATTAAAATATTTTTCGGATTTAATTCATTCGATTTTTTACCGGCTATATAATAATTTCAATGTTTGAAATAAAATAGGGATGTTTACCCAAACATTCACTCATATGTAACATGTTCTTAGAATGTCGGATTAACATCTTTTTTATAAATGGTGTGTCATATATACTATATATATATATATATATATATATATATATATATATATATATATATATACAGAAAGAGAGAGACCGCATTAATAGATAGATAGTATTAATATATAGACTGTATTAATATATAACACCACAAATCAGGACCTACCCACCTTTCCCAACCACACAAAACAGACATGCTTGCAGAGGTGCTGAGGCCTCTCAATTGTACACATACCTACCCGAATATACACACTTAGGAACATCATACTCACTCACTCCCTATTGAGTCAAATGATAACACACAATCATCGTAATAGACACGCTTACACATATCATCCTTACTCACTCCTTAAGAACCAAATAACACACACACACTTAACAGAGACACACACCCTTTCCAGGAACCAATAAAACTGTCAAAATGAC
>CAHIKZ030005028.1:2012500-2025000 GCA_903632075.3 Acanthosepion pharaonis | reverse complement strand
ATATATATATATATATATATATATATATATATATATATCAATTAGTGTGTCTGTAATAATAAATACATTGAGCTATATTTTGGATCAATACTAATATTTTATATTACTAGCATCCACTTGGATGCCAACGGATTTGTTACATTTATATATATATATATATATATATATATATATATATATATATATATATATATATATATATATATATATACATACATACATATATATATATATATATATATATATATATATATATATATATATATATATATATATATTATATTAAGTTGTGTAATAAGGTTTGAACGTTCCCAATTTGATTCGCTTAGATTGACCCCTTCAGCCATCTTTTATGTTTTATTAGTTTTGGGCGCCAACCCACAAAGGGCAATCTTTTCTTATAAGGAAACTTCAACAATTTATTAATGTTCTGAAATGAAAATTGATTAATTTTCATGGGTGGATTACACAGCTAGCGATATTTTAATGATAAATATGCCGAGATATTTTATTTGATATCGGAAATCCTGTCGTAATTGAAACATTGATGTTTATATTCCTAACAAAAATTTGAACGAAGATTTTAAGCCTAGATTAACAATACTGGCCGCCATTTTTATATCAAACAGCATGAAAAATGTAATTCATTTTCACACTGAATTACTGACCATCAATTTGGGATAAATGTTTTCCGAAATTAAAATTATATATTAACCAGACCGCTTACGCCCTTGCAGTGTGAACGGCTATCTATCACAGAGATGCAAACTGGGCTAAATATCTATGTATATGTATACAACCAGTGAGCTGATCACACAGCATCATTGTAAGGACGACCTCTTACACTTGAGTAACCAATGAGGGCAGTATGTCTCGGTAGATGTAATCCATGGCCATATATCCGTTAGCATTGTTGAGCTTGCTAGTTTAGAGCTCTCTATCAGTATAGAATATTGAACATATATTTCCTCAGTGTTTAGTCTTTGACTTTATGTTAAGCCTATCTTATTATTCTACTTGGTGCGATATAAACAGATGTCAAAGACATTTCTCTACATTGAATTCTGACAAGAGTGAACTTGAAACTGATAGCCTTTGGGGATTGTAAGCCTATGTTAGCACCTTTCTATTGCAACACGTCAATAACCAAGCGGTTAACATATTCTCATCACCTGCAGACTCTGATTTTATCTAGTCATGAGGAACAGTTATTCTCTCAATGCATTTCTATTGGATTTCAAACTCACCCTAAGCGACAAATGCAACTCATACATAACATCCTTCGATAAAGGCGCTGGGGAATGTTTGTTTTTTCGTACCTAGAAATTATCTAATTCCTCCTGAAATGCTCCAGCCGTACAAGAAAACAATAAATAGAATATTGCTATCAAATCTAGTATGGAACTTAACGGCTGACGATCATAAACCCGAATCTTATAACCTCAAATCTCAAAATACCGAATGTCGAAATCCTGAAATTTAAAATCCCGAATTTGAAATCCCGGAATTTGAAATCCTGAATTCTAAAATCCAGAAAATTAGCATTCCGAAATTTGAAAACCCGAATATCGCAATCCCGAAATTTGAAATCCTGAATGTGGAAATCGCGAAATTCGAAATTCTGAAATGTAAAATCCCGAAATTTGTAAATCCCTAAATTTAAAATCCCTAAATTTGAAATCCTGAAATTTAAAATCCTGAAATTTAAAATCAGGAAATTTTAAATCCTTAATGTAGAAATCCGGAAATTTGAAATCCCGAATTAATAAAATCCAGAAAGATCAGAATCCAATCCCGAAATTTAAAATTCGGAAAGATCAGAATCACGAAAGAGAGACTTTGGGGGGGATTAAAAAAAACAAAACATTTTTTTTTAACTTTAAAAAATAGTGTTTAAACAGTCTTTATAAATTTCAATCATTTAAAATACATTAAAAAGTATAAAATTAGAATATGCCATAGGTGATGGGAAAATTTAGTAGGTTTTGCTCATGTCTGTATTCATCGAAATATTGAACGAGGAGAATCTTGAACAAAAAGAAAAACAATCTTTTTATAGTAATGAAAGGCTTAAAAATATAGTTAACGATCATGAAATCCGACCAAATCTTATGTTCTATGTTAGGGCTATTACTCATAATCTTTTTTTTTTATAATTTATTCATATATTCTGGTTTTATATATTTTAATGGGTTTTGAATGTTTCAAATGTGCAAACACTATCTAAACGGGATTTCGTAAATGTTTAGAAATTAAAAAATATTTTCTAAATGTTTGGTTTTTCAATTTCCCCAAAGACTATTTTTCGGGATTCTTATAATTCAGGATTTTGATTTTTCGTGATTTTGATACATCCGGGATTTTAAATTTCAGGATTTCGACATCCGGGATTTTAAGATTTAGTATTATAAGCCAAACCGAGCTTCACAATCATTACGTTCCAGCCTTAATCAATTTTATAAATGTCGGCCATCTTAGCTGTAAGTGATGAATTTTTTTTCCCGCTGTACATCCCCTTTTCCAGTAGACGAAAAAATGCCAACCTCTTTGCTATTCTATCGCCATTCCAAAGTCAAATAACCCGCCTAGGTACGTTTCAGGTTTCACGATTTCAGACATTTACAGCTAGTATAAGCGATGCTACGTACACAGGCTCAACCAAAGAACAGAACAGAACCCCCGACAGGATGCTTCCTTGATCGCTATAACTCTAACCTAATCAATTCAGACGTTATCTTAGCTTCACTCCTCATAATAAGCATCAAAAACAGTACCTCAACTGGCTTCAATTATTATTGGGTACCTGAGGGCAGAAGAAACAGAATTTGATTATTCTTCCTCATTGTACTTTCAGTAAGCTTTCAGATAGCTTGGCGGCGCCCGTCTCCTCTTCAAGTTGGCCGCGTCCGTCTCCTTTCCAAGCTCGAAGACCACAGGACACAGAGTTAATATGCCCACAGGTTTTTAGCATAGAATTGTCATTCTCCTAGGCTATAGGACATACTGTCTTAAATTATAGCCGGGAGGAGAAGCGATGCATCTATACCTTTCCCAAGGATTATAGCACGTAAGTGAATGCAATGGATCCGACTGGAATTCGAACTCGGCTCACCTCAATCCGAGCTGCTAAACATTACTGCAACGTGCCTAGATAATGTGCACTTCTTACGCCCTCACAACAGGCTTAGTCAGTAAAACTCTACCTTGTTACTTTTGGACGTTTACTTATGTAAACAATACTGTAAATTTAAAAATCGATGGTCTACAAGCACGACTTTTATTTGGTTTCGATGAATTTATGTACAGTCACGCCTTAAATAAAAACAAAATTAGTTTCTCTTTTGTGGAAGATACAAAACGGTTATTATATATATATATATATATATATATATATATATATATATATATATATATATATATATATATATATATATATATATATCAGTCTGATTGTGTTTTCAACTGTCCTCCATTTTTTAACTCAATCTTTAATATCTATAAACGTCTGTTTTTTGTCGTTATCAGGTAATGTTTTTTCTTATCTCAGTCAGCCGATACATACCTTACGCGATCTTTACGTCATTTTATATTTATTAATATCTGTTCATATCTTGCCAAACATCTTTGTATCTATCAAATACTGTCTAAAACTGATTTCATCTGTTCCTAATACTCAATTTTTGTATTCAGCTGATTCAATTAGTCTTCCATTGTTTTTACATTTGTTTTATTTTATCGAACCCAGTTTGTCTCTATCAATGAGGGTTCATATATTGTTAGACGAATAGATGTCTTTTGTTATCTGACACTATTCGAATCGAGCAATGTTCATATTTCATTTAGAATTTTATATCTTTTGTTATCTTCACACTGAATTCAATCTGATCGTATCAATTGATGCCAGTTCATTTCTAACTCTTATCTACAGACGTCTGGAAATATCTAGTTTATACACTTATTTTATTTTCGCTGTGTAAAGTATTCTTATTTTATTAGGCTCCTACCCGAATAACGTGCCGACATATATCTGTCTGTTTTAGTTCCTTTCTTAATCCTTTCTTCTCTTCTTTAATTTCAATTAAACTTCTTCGCCTTCTAACGTTTTGTATTTTTCTATACAATTGTGTGAACAATGCAAGGCCCGATACACAATCAAGATAGTGGGTTACTGAATGTGGCTGTTATAACAATTAAATGAAAAGCGATAAGAAGTGCACATGATAAAGATATTTATGAAATATAGGGGTTTAATCCAGACTTGAAGAAATCAAAATTGCAGTGGTTTGGGAAACATCAACTTCATCCACAAAATAGCGGTCCTCTCAATACCGCGGTCCGAAAAGAACTCAAACTTTTCTCTTTAGCTTTTTTTTAAATTTTAAAAAAATTTTTTTAACCTCGTCTCACATTTCCTGCTCTCCTCTGGTATCTTTTATTCATCGTTTGTTTCGTTTTTTACAATATTTCTGCTTCTTCGCGTTTCTTATAAGTTACTTTGTATTTGCATTTTTCGTTCACAGTTTTTCACTATCTTTTATACTTCTTCTTTTACATCCACGGAGAGCAAATTTTATTAAAATTACTCTTTCTTATGATGTTGATTTGGGGTTAGTAGAGACAAACGCCAAATAACACGTAACAATAAAAAGGGTTTTAATAGGTTGGTAAAAAGATACAGAAATCGCCTGAGTAGTCAATAACTAGCTCAGCTAAGAACTTCTCTGTCTATCTGTCTTAGTATTTATCGATCCACACACGAGGATTGAATGTGGCACAATATTACGATTTTTAATATCTTTAATATTGTGAAAAACAGTTAAGGAGCAATATCTCCTAATTAAAGTCTTCAAATCAAATTTGAAACTATTTCGAAATGAAACAAGATTTAAAGGTAATAATAAAACATTATCTTTACACTTAAACTATCTATCTATCTATCTATATATATATATATATATATATATATATATATATACATACACACATATATATATATATATATATATATATATATATATATATATATATATATATATGGATATACATAACCTATACATATATGCATACATACACACCTCATACATATCTACAAAAAATATACATACATATACGTACACATATACATACACAACCACTTACATACTATCGATACACATACATATCCATACATAACCTTCCATACACACACACATATATAAATATATATATATATATATATATATATATATATATATATATATATATATATATATATATAAACGGAGATTTGTACCGAGGAACTGATATATAGTTTTAAAGAAAGTGGACGTCCGTCATATCTAAGGCACCTTTCGGCCAACGCTTTGTCAAAGATATTCGTTGGCGATATTTGATATAATTGAATACAAAGACAATAAAGTGAATGAGAAGGGAAAGGTGGAACTCGACTAAAAGAGAAATTTTAATTATATAAATTAAAATCGAACGAGGGGGGGATGTAAATAATTAGTTCCACAAGAGTATATAAAATAGAAAAAAGGCGGAACTTACACACCCTCCAGCAGACGTAAGGAACGTAAAAAGTGTCCCTTCTGTCTGCAAAGAATGGGATGCTGAGACTTAATGTAAACGGCTTCAGAAACTCGAAGATGATGTATAGATCGAGCGCTCTGTAATACCGAAAACCATGTGTCTTCGTACTCGGCGGCACAAGCATCATTGTCCAGCAAATGTTGCCCAATTGCTGACTCATGGACTGACTGAGTTGTTCTTCTTATAAGCTGGCCGGGACTGCTTGAACATGCTGCGCCAGCCTCGTTTCCAACCTTAGATTGGTACGTCCTATGTATACCGCGTCGCAACGGCATTTGAATTTATAAACAACAGAGTTTGTATGAAAATAGGACAGCCTATCTTTAGAAAAGGAAGGAAGCAGGGTTTTAATATGAAAAACCGTGTCCAACTTAACAGCATTGTATGTGGACAGAATAGACGGTGAAATTTTGTCCAATAGTAGCTGGCATTTCCTGCCAAGCCAAGGAAACTTCAAATAAACAGGCCATTGCCTAAGACCGACTATCACAGGCTCATTAAGACGTCTTATTTTGTTGTCGATCACATGCCTGATAATATTGATGGGATATCCATTACTTACGAAAATATTTCGAATTTTAGTAAGTTCTCCATCCAACATTTCAGGGGAAAAAACATAACAGCACGATGGAGCAAAGTCGAAATCAGACTAATTTTACGAGACTTAGGAACAAACGAGTTCCAGCTAGTATAGAGACCAGTGAATATAGGCTTACGAAAAACATTAATGACGAAAGCCCCATCCTTTCGTTCAACTAGGACATCCAAAAAAAGGGAGAGCTCTATCCTTTTCAATCTCCATTGTAAACTTAAGGAATGGATGGAGAGAATTTAGTTGAACTTGAAAATTAGTGGCATCTATGAACGAATCAAAAATGGAAAAAGTATCGTCCACATATCTCATATAGACAAAGGGTTTATGGACTTTATCAAATAAGATTCGTTCATAATAGCCCGCGAAAATGTTGGCTAAAATAGGATCTAAAGGGCTGCTCATCGCAACCCCATCCGTCTGGACGTACATTGTCTCATTAAAGCTAAACTGCACACCTTCTGTCGCTAAATGCATGCATTCCAAAAACAGTTCTTCCAGGATGCTAGCGGAACCCATATTACCCCTATATAAAACATCGGCACAAATGCCAATGGTCTCAAGCAATGGGACATTAGTATATAAACTGACAGTATCAAATGATACCATCAATTTATCTTCTGACTGAATATCCAAACCTCTAATGAATTTGGAAAAAAGAAAGGAGTCGGAAATATTATAGTCTGAAAAAATCTTCGAGACGGATTGGAGTAATTCAGCTAACCATTTAGCCAACTCATGTTGTACCGATCCCACCATAGACAAAATAGGTCTAAGTGGGACTCCCTCTTTGTGTACTTTAGGAAGTCCATACATGCGTGGACGTTGCGAGCCTGTCGGTCTCACCCTTTTATAAACGTCCTTGGGGATAAGATTAGCTTTATATATAGAAAGATCAACTTGATTTCTCAAATATAGCGAAATTTGTCTGTCACGCAACTTCTTCTTCTTCTTCTTCTGATAATATTGATGGTCTTAACGTGTGGTCGTAAAGTTGCTTTGCGATGGGTAAATTGTCACCATGTTACCTTTTTAGTTTCGTGCATGCGCGTTGTTTGAAGAAGAAGAAGAAGAAGAAGAAGAAGAAGAAGAAGAAGAAGAAGAAGAAGAAAAGGAAGAAGAAGATGTTGCGTGACAGACAAATTTCGCTATATTTGAGAAATCAAGTTGATGCTTTGCGTGAAACATAGTCGAAAATCCCTGTTACAGATTTTGTAACCGGAAGAGACAAAGTTTATTAAATACAAATTTCATCTTTGTGATGAGAAATCTTCATTAATACATATTCGTCAATCATATAAAAATAAAATCACTACTTTCACGCACTTTAAGTAACTTTATAGATTGGAAGCAGATAAGATGTCTACCGACAATTTATCTAGTAAGTCGATGAAAAACTACCTATCTTAATCTTAGTACGCTACAAATTATTCTTTTGTTACATTAAGCCATTATCAGAACATCCCTTTCTTTTTTGATATCTGTCTACAAATTCATCATCAGCTATTTCTTTTTAATCATTCGGGACTCTTGGCATAGAACTTGCGGTTACATCTAGGAATTTCAACAGTTACATGATCACACCTTGTTGAAAATCTAGTAGTATGTTTAACCCTTTGCCTGTCCTGCGTATCATATGTGATGCACAGGACATGTGATTTCCACGTCCATGCATCATATTTGGTGCAGAGCCATGATTTTAAAAGAGCGATAAAAGTTAGGACGCTTAAAAAAGAGTCTACTATTGAGCAAGATGTCTGAAGGAAGACATTATCTTATATTTGATGCAACATATACGACCACAGGACGCTTGCCTCTTTTCAGATTTCAAAGCAATTCAACTTATTTGGCAATTGAAAGCTGATTGTATATAGTGTTTCACACAACGAAAACCTGTGCATCACATGTGATGCACAGAGCTTAGTGTAAATAACTTATTTTTTATTATGTGAAACACTATATATCAGAATATTCTATTCGCCAAATAAGCTGAGTTGCCGTGCAGTAGTTATAAATCTGAAAAGAAGCAGGAACGTTTCGATAGTACACACAAAAATTCCCTGGGAAGGCAAAGTATTAAGTTTTTTCTTCATTTGTGATGAGATTGTCTAACATTCACTGTCATACAGGATGATTGATATTATATAATAGTTGAAATATAAAACTGAACACTATTTATCAATAGTCTCAATACTAAAAAAATAATAATAAAATTTAATAATAAAAATTGAAAATAATAATATAAGACAACTTCCAAGAATGACTTTGAGGGACTCTACAAATATAAAGATCTGTTATTGTAGGTCTTAGTATGTTTGGGGCGTATATCAATTTCTTTTAATAAATTATAGTCATTACCATAATATCCCAGAAGCTTTAGAAGCCTGTCTGATTTTAATATATTATATCCTTTTTATTTTCATTTCTCCTTGTTGCTTACATGCTTCATCCTGGGTGTTCTCAGTATCCATCTGCACTGCCATATTTCTGTAGCCTTAACCGTTTGCCTGTCCTGCACATCACATGACATCATACATGGTGCATACGATCCATTATATTTAAAGAGCGGTAAAACTCAGGGCCCTTAAGAAAAGAACCTACTATTGAGCAGGATATCAGAGGAAAAGCCTAAGCTCATATTTGGTATAACATATACGACAACAGATCGCTTGCCTGTTTTTAGATTTATAACTACTACAAGACAGTTTTGACAAACGGAAGTTGATGGTATATAGTGTACGTTTTTATTATGTGAAACATTATACATTATTCTATTTTCCAAATAAACTGAGTTGCCTTTGAATAGTTATAAATCTGAAAAAAAGTAGGAAAGTTTGGATAGTACACAGAAAAATGTCCTTGACAGGCAAAGGGTCAAATTCACGAAATAAAGGAAGAGGAACAATTACCATGCAAATATTTATATAAATGGCACAAGGGAATTGCTTTATGGCGGTGGGTAAGTGACTGAAGCCGAGATGTCTGATCAAAACCGATAATAGGGAAGATACTTCTTTGTATATTATCAGGAATCTCTGAATATATAACAGTAGCAAATGTGGCAGAAATATTCAAGCCATTCACACGATATATATATATATATATATATATATATAGTGCAACCTCGGTTTTCGAACGTCTCAGATGTCGAACAAATCGGTTTTCGAACAGAAAATTCGAGATGAAATTGCCTCGGTTATCGAACAAAATTTCGGTTCTCGAACAACATTGCTGAACCGAGTTTAACCAAACGGAATAATTTCTGAGTCGACGGCCGTGTTGTATACATTCGTGCGTAGTGGCGTGCAGTTCTTTTCTAATTTTATTGTACTGTGACTTTTTTTATCTACATTGATTCCTTCTGGAAAAATAGTTTTGTTTTACGAACATTGGGTTACAAACGACCTTCAGGAAGGAATTAAATTTGTGAAACCAGGATCCACTATATATATATATATATATATATATATATATATATATATATATATATATATATATATATATATATACATATATATATTTGTTAAAAAATAAATCCAAGAGGATAGACTTCATGTAGAACTCAATGTCCGAGACACATTAAGAATTTAATAAAAAGGCTTAAACAGCAATATTTCATGGTCATAATTTATTCCATTGGGATCGTAAATACGATCCAATTCATCAGACCTACAATTTCAAAAAAAAGCTTCTTTTTTTTAATTTGTTGGTCTGATGAATTGGATCGTATTTACGATTCCAATGGAATAAATTATGACCATGGAATATTAGTGTTTAAGCCGCTTTATCATATGATATATATCATGTGTGTGTGTGTGTGTGTGTGTGTGTGTGTGTGTGTGTAACGTTTTCTGGAATATACATTTTAAAATTTTTAAGTTCAAATATGGCTGAAAAGAAAGAAACCGGAAGTCTTCCACAAGCCAGAAAGAAGAATATGATAACATCGCACTTCCTGTTGCATCTCGTCAATTGAACTTTAAATGGAAGAGAATCTTTTGATAATCTCTGCCGGTTGTAATTAATTGAATTTACAATCTGATATTTTCGTTTTGGGAAAAGGCAGAAAACGCAGAAACGGTAGGTAAATGTTAAAACTAAACTGCAAAGAGATCGACTTAGTTGATATTGTGCGAACAAAAAACAAAAAAACAAAAAAAAAACAAAAAAACAAACCTCTCGTCAGATGTGAAAGCCCGTAAGTCGGTATACTTAAAATAGCTGGATACTTAGCGGACACTCTGCGTAATCATAATGTCTTATGTTGCACTCTCAAAATGCCAACATCCTTAAATTTCAGTCCACGCACGTCCTGTAGTTTCTGTTGTTCTGCTCATTGAGAACGTGGATAGATTTCAGCGGATTCCTTGACAAGTCTAAAGCGGCGATAACATTTTTCTTTTTTTTAAAATCTAATCTTCGCTGACGGAATCATCCCAGACAGCGTTCTTCAATAATTCGACTACTTTCCGGAAAACCTGATGGGATTTCGCCGTGTGAAAGTAACGGTTGCAAAATACGCACGCTCGATCAATGTCGTTTAATACGTGAGTTTAAGGTCGAGTTTATGCATACGCAGTAAGGTCACCTCGGATGTGTTGACAATTCAGACCACATCCAAGAGGCAGCTTCTCTAAATATTATTCAGAATGATTTACGAATTTCTGAAGTGACACAGTACATCATCATCATCCTCATCAATAGACCCGGGTATGACGATAAACTTCATCCGGCTGCAAGGCCTCTAGTCGGGAGATTGGAGATTTTGAGTAGCATAGAACAATCTCTTAATTGCTGTTGTTACCAGTTCGACCCTGAGCCGAGGTGGTACTGTTATGGTCTATTCTATGGAGAAATAGTAAACCCCAAAACAAAAACACTATGAACGTATAAAAATACATTTTTATAATAAAGTGACCAAAAATACCTTTTTACAGTAAAATGAACAACAATACACTTTTAATGCAGAATGACTGGCAATGCATTTTATACCAACAATATATTTTATCCGTAGTTGGAGTCATACAATAGCGTTCAAAAATATTTAGATTTCGGTATTAAATAACCCATATGCCACTAAACAAAATCAATCAACAAGCCTACATGAAAGTAAATTTCATGACATTAATCAATATATCCTACAATCTCTTAAAGAAATCAAACTGTATTCCAAATTATAACTCCAACAATATCCTACAATCTCTTAAAGAAATCAAACTGTATTCCAAATTATAACTCCAACAGTATCGTACAATGTCTTAAAGAAATCAAACTGTATTCCAAATTATAACTCCAACAATATCCTACAATCTCTTAAAGAAATCAAACTGTATTCCAAATTATAACTCCAACAATAACGGAAAACATTCATATCAACGCCACTTGACATTATGTCAAGACAAACAGATATATTCACAAAAGCTGAGTAGCATCTACCATATATTCAACTGTGAATACAGAATTACATATATTTGTATTACTCCCCTCCCCGCAAAAATCAAACTTCGGCATTAAATGATCCATAAAAAGTTGATGTGCCATTAAACAAACAAATCACACAATCAATCAATCATCATCAGTCCATATGACCAGGTGTGGTCGTAAAGTTTCTTTGCGATGGGTAAATTGTCGCCATTTTACCTTTTCAGTTTCGTGCATGCGCGTTGTTGGTTTTTTGGATTTTGTCGACTGCACGGCATACTAGGCTCAGTTGGGTACTGACTGTGTAAAGAGAGCACCATGACTCAATTCACACCGACAGAGATTTGGAAACTGCATTCCGTACTGCTTGGCATTCGTGCCGGAAGCTCCAACATTTCAGACAGTTTGGATATCAATCTAAAGATAATGCATGGGATTCAAAAAGAGTTCAATGAGTCTAATACTGATCGTGAAGGTGCTTAGAGTGATCAATATTGATGACGACGTTATGCCTCCATTCATCTTCCCACAAGGTTTCAGACTCAACACGGAGACCTACATTAAGTGCCTTGAGGAGGTAGTGCCGCCCTGGGTTGTGAGGATGGCTGCTGAAAGGCACTATATGTGACCACAGGAATCTCCATCATGCCACACAAGTAAGCGAACCCAGCCATGGCTGTCAGACAATTTCTCCGACCACATCAGCACTTATATCTGGCCACCTAACTCCTCACACTGCAACGTCATTGATTATTATTATATAGGACACCGTTGAACGAGTGACCAACAAAACTCTTTGTAAAACAAAAGATCGAGTAAAGGCAAGGATTATGGCAGCATTCACCAACTTAAATAAGAAGACCATCCAGAAGAGTTGCAGGAGATTCCGAAGTCGTCTGGAGGTCGGAGTTGAAGT
>CAHIKZ030005028.1:2005000-2007500 GCA_903632075.3 Acanthosepion pharaonis | reverse complement strand
CTAACACCTGACAATTTGAACTGATTGAAAAGATAATTAATTTTTGATGCCTGTGGGCGGCAATTTCTTTCTTTGTTGGGACTTCTCAATATAAACCGGTTGTTATTAATTTCGCGGTTTAAGAAAAAAAAAGAAAGCGGTAGAAACTTAAATATGCGCGCCAAATGTATATGTAGTCTATAATAATAAGAAAGTATGCCGGCTAAAAATATCTTAAAAAGTATTGCGAAATACTGTACAAATGTGTCTCTCAATCATTTTCATAGACATAAACACGACTGTGTCATTATTTGTTTGTTTGTTTCTTTTTTTGATCTGCGAATGATCTCGAAGAATAATCTCCCATAGCATTTTTGGTTGCTTCGTAACTCGGTTCATTCCGTGAAACCTTTGACTAATTTTACTGAAATTTTGTTTCAGATTCGACGCCCGTTTTAAGAAGGAATGCCAAGTAGGCAAGAATGCGCATGTTCGACAACATTATCTCTTTGATTTTAATCAAAGTCACAAAACTGCTGCGCGAGACATTCACGCTGTGCACGGAGATGGCTCCATTTCCGACAGAATGGCACAGAAACGGCTTTCCTGTGTAAAGGAAGGGGAAGTTTGAACTCGCAGACTCTCAACCTGTCTGATGAGAACAGATTGACTGCGCTGATTAAAAATAAGACATGAGACAACTGGGAAATTGGCTCAGAAGACGGCAAGCTTTGATATTATTGTAGATCATCATCTTCAATCAATGCGTAACGTCCAGAAATACGGTGCATGTGTGACAGACGAATTAAACGATATATACAAATTTCACACTCCTCCATCGTCACCAGTCCACTCGGTCGATATAAGGCAATGCTTATACAAAGAGCTCGGTTGGGAACTTCTGCCACCTCACCATATTCTCCTGATCTAGCCCCATCAAAATACCACCTTTTTCAGTCGCTTTCTAACAATTAGCAATTTGAGGGGTGTGTCGTTCAACAACGATATGGAGCTTAAAACGTGACTTCATGAACTTTTTGAATCAAAACCTAGTGATTTCTAAGGTCGAGCTGTTAAACAGTTAGTAGCTCGTTGGCAGGAGATGGTAAACAATGAATAGTAACACACTGTTGAATGATTCATCAGAACTAAAAAACAAAATATGCTGCGCCCAGAAATGGAGAAATATTAAGTTGTTACATAAATTCGTTCGTTTTTTTTTAAATAATTTATTTTAATATTAATTCTTCATTTAAATAATTACTATTAAAATTATATTTTTTGTGTTCTAAAATAGAATGTTTCCTTTTGGGCGTAATCCTAATTATGACATAAAACATAGAACAAAAAGTTTTTCGAGGCTTCTGGGACTCACTCCAAAGAGCACAATTTGGGAAACTCTGGTTTAAAGACTATTAAAAGATTAACCAAAATAGATGTTCTTGCTTTTTTCCTTTTTATAAGTTACAAAATCTCACGAGAACAGACGAGAAATAGTATCCAACAAAAGCTGTACTGGCTCGTTTCTTTTTTCGATGATTCTATTTGTGGATAGCTTAGCTTTGAGCGGTAGAGTGTTGGCCCATGATTTGTGATTTACAAAGTGGCATCTCCAACCGATCAATTCTACTACAATGTATTTGTGGTAAGTGAATGCGTATAAAGGCAGAAATAAGTCGGCGTACGAAGGAAATAATGATGCTTTATTTTCCTTTATTTTTGTGTTAATATAAGAAGAGTAGCAATGAAAAAACGATTTAATTCCTTGCGGAGTAATGTTCACAGAGAGACGATGATTGGCCGAGGCCCTTGCAATTGTTTTTTCTGTATTGTCCCAAGACATGGTGACGCTAATTTCATTACAATTTAGGCGACTGACTCTCCCGCGAGAGACATTTTACGACTCAATATTTAGAGCAATTCGAGGCTGATTTTTGTAATTGTGTAATTTTATGTTTTTTATGCCTTTGTCTTGAGATTGTTCACTTATGAACAGCACAATTTATGGTAAGAAGACACTCGACTGGAGTAGATTAGAACTTATGTACTTATAAGTAGATTTATAAAGAGTAAAATGGCTGATGTGTTTGTATGTATGAGTGTATGTGCATATGGCTATGTATCTGCGAAAGTATTTGTAGGTGCGTATGTGTGGGTGTGTATATGAGTGTATACATATATGTGTATGAGCGTATATGTTTCTAAGTATATGTGGGTGTGTATGTGTGGGAATATATGCGCACGTATGTGTGTATGCGTGTATGTGTATGGGCAGATGTATGTCTATATGTGAATAAGTATACGTTAGTGTGTATGTATTTATACGCATGTGAGTATGCATGTATGTGTGCGAAGCTAGGTATGTTTATCTGCCTGTAAGTATATGTGGGTGTGTATGTGTGTATGTAGGTGCACATATGTGTGTATGTGTATGAGCGAATGTATGTATATATGTGCATAAGTATACGTAAGTGTGTATGTATTTATACGTATGTGAGTGTGCATATATGTGTATGAAGGT
>CAHIKZ030005028.1:1945000-2000000 GCA_903632075.3 Acanthosepion pharaonis | reverse complement strand
CTATCTATCTATAAAAGCCTGTTCTTCTATCTATCTATCTATCTATCTATCTATCTATCTATCAAACCCTGTTCATCTATCTATTTATCTATCTAAGCCCATCTATCTATTTTTATTTATTTAAGTCTGTTCATTTATCTATTTATCTGTCAAAGCCTGTTCATTTATCTGTTTCTCTATCTAAGCCCATCTATCTATTTTTATTTATTTCTACACCTATCTATCTATATATCTATATATCTATATATCTATCTAGTTTGCTAGCTTACCAGCTATCTGCTTTTTTTAATGAATTCATCCCAAGCAAGGCGAAAATATCACTGAGATGCAAAGGGCTACTATGAGTTAACGAGAATGAGAAAAATTTAGAAGCAAGTATCTATCTATCTATCTATCTATCTATCTATCTATCCCAAAACAGAAAGGATACATATATTCATGATGTTCACACTAGATTCGGACCCTGCCATTTGAATGTCGCATCACAAATCGAGACTCATCAGACCTGGCAATGTCTTTCAATCTTGAATTGTCCAATTTGTCTGGCACTTAGCAAATTGTAGCTTCCGTTTCTTGCATTAATCTGAAAATAATGGAAACCCGTTTCGGCTTTTTTCTGATTTATCTCTGCTACTTGATTGGCTGTGTACTCAGAGAGGCCCTTTTTATGTACCTGCGATGTAATGAATTCTTATTTGAGCGAACTTTGCCTTTCTGGCAGCTAGAATTGATTTGGTAATTATATTGAGACATCTTTGCGTCCACAGAATTGCCTTTAACTGTTTAAATGTTTCTTTTTCTGATCATTCTTGAAATACAAAGGGCCGCTTAACTCTTACCAACAAACATGCCGCATTCAAAGTCATGTAAATTGACTGTTTTCCCCATCCCAATGCACGAAATGAAATTTAGCAGGTCAATATGACAAGGTTTAAATGAGCATATCCACTAAACTGGTGAATGATAGGAAATATACATTTGTCCACGTGCACTTAATTAAGGGACCAGGCTATTTAGATATATTGATCGATCCATCTTGAAATCTGTTGCATCTATCTATCTCTATCTATCTATCTATCTATCTATCTATCTATCTATCAATAATATATTCCCCATACAAAGACTGCCGCCTACTTGAATTGGGGTTACAAGATATTATGTATAAATACTTTTGTGTTATCTACGCCAAATTCGGATATGCCGCATTCAAAATCTCGTAAATCCAGTCTGTTCATATCTATCTATCTATCTATCTATCTATCTATCTATCTATCTATCTATCTATCAAAGCCTGTTCATCTATTTATTTATCTATCTAAGACCATCTATTTATTTTTATTTATTTCTACATCTATCTATCTATCTATCTATCTATCTATCTATCTATCTATCTATCTATCTATTAAAGGTTGTTCTGTCTATCTATCTATTTATTTATCTACCTGTCTAAGCCTATCTATCTATTTATCAAAGCCTGTCCATATCTATCTATCTATCTATCTATCTATCTATCTATCTATCTATCTATCAAAGCCTGTCCATTAATCTATTTATTTCTCTATCTAAGCCCATCTAATTTTATTTATTTCTACATCTATCTATCTATCTATCTATCTATCTATCTATCTATCTATCTATCTATCAATAAATCAATCTATCTATCTATCTATCTATTTATCATCATTCAAGCAATCTATCTATCTATCTATCTATCTATCTATCTATCTATCTATCTATCTATCTATCTATCAAAGCCTCTTCATCTATTTATTTATTTATCTAAGACCATCTATCTATTTTTATTTATTTCTACATCTATCTATCTATCTATCTATCTATCTATCTATCTATCTATCTATTAAAGGTTGTTCTGTCTCTCTATCTATTTATTTATCTACCTGTCTAAGCCTATCTATCTATTTATCAAAGCCTGTTCATCCCTATCTATCTATCTATCTATCTATCTATCTATCTATCTATCTATCTATCTATCAAAGCCAGTTCATTAATCTATTTATTTCTCTATCTAAGCCCATCTATTTTTATTTATTTCTACATCTATCTATCTATCTATCTATCTATCTATCTATCTATCTATCTATCTACAAGCATGAACCAGTATGCCTGGTGCACACAACAATTATTCAGAGATCTGAAATTGTCACTGTGTAATATTTGATCAATGCAATGCATGAGGAAGCATTTGTGTACACTGCTAAGAAAAAAATAATCGTTAACCTGATTAAAATTTCTTATGTAATAATCCAGGCTTCTTTAGTATTTTTGTTTTTATTTAAAACAAAAACTGTGCTCCATGCAGAAGTAGAGCTTAGATTACACTTATTTTTTAAAAAATATGATTCCTTCGCTACATAAGAGTCCTCATGTTTCAAAAGCGAGAGCCGAAACCCTCAATATAATTATTAAAAATTAAGTGAATTAAAGTAACGAGCCCTGTTTTTTCCTCAAACGAAAATTTCGGAATTTTCCTAAATTTTCGCTTGAGGATGAAACAGGGCTTGTTGCTTTAATTTAATTTTATAAACTCAAATAATGTTTATAATATATATATATATATATATATATTTTACGAGAAGCAAGTCAATGAATCCAGTAAGGTGTTAGTATAGAAAATATGGTTACCGCTAACTAATTCTACTGTAACTTGTTGAGACCTTACTACCAATCTAGTACTGCGCTTAAATCTGTAAAGTGAGGGTACCACAGAGGAATATGTACTGGGTATCATTATGACCTATATCGGGTAACAAGGCCACTGATCGGGATTTTTTGAGGAGTTCTGAAGAACCTCTTAATTGTGGCTGTTCACAGGCCCATTCTGACCCGTGGTGGTAGCACCTTTAAGGGTCCGAGTTATGGGCAAACAGATACTCCTCCCCCAAATTGAGGTTAAAGCACTATGAAAGTGTGAAATATATTTTAATAGTAATAAACAAAAAACAGCAATACATTTTTGAAAACGTCTCCAATATATTTAACACTAGACAAAACCCCTCTTTACAAAAATGCGCAAATAAACCTGATCTACAAACTGATTTCTTACAAAGAATACATATTCTATTCATCTGAACTTATACTAAAATCTTTGTTGGCTTTAAATAAGCCATTGAGGTATTGATATGTCGTAAAACATAACAAATCGAAACAAACCATGTACCAATATGCTATCTATCTATCTATCTATCTCCGTCTTTTCATATCTATCTATTAAAATTTGTTAATATCTATCTATTTTTCTATCTATCAGTCTGTCTGTCTGTCTATCTATCTATGTATGTAGTTCGGTTCTTATCTCGAAAGAAATATACTTATTGGCTCGCTTACGCATTGGCCACACGAGAATAACCAATTCGTACTTGCTAAACAACGAACATCAACCAGTATGCCAAGCGTGTGAAACAGCGTGAACATTTAACCATATATTTACTGAATGTTCAGACCTTGCTCTTTCAAGGCAAAAATGTCATGAGATAAACCACACGCATGAACACATTGAGAAAGCAAAAGTACATAATATAATTTCTTAAAACAGTGGGCCTATACAGAAATATAAATCAAATGAGAATTTCACTAATTCATTTTCTGTACAAACTGTCTATACAAAAATACGTCAATAAAACCAGATTCTCGACAACAATCTTCTTTACAAAAATTACCTCAATTAAAAATGGTTTATAAACTGAATAAATATTATATTCATACGAGCCGATCCAAAAAATTTTGTCGGCATTAAATAACCGATTGATGTTGATATGACGTAAAACAAAATAAACCAAACCAAACCATAGAATAATGTTCATCGGGACAATTACCATAAAAATATGCCCAGAAGAGGACCAGAGAAGCCATGCTACCACGGTGGGAATATAACTGAAGCCGAGATATTAGATTAGGACCAATAACTTTGCAGACTCTTCTTTGTATTTTTCCAATTATCTCTAAATATATTGCTATATTTAGCTGTCCCCCCCCCCAATGCCGAGTTTAATGTGGGTCATCCGGGCCCGTAGGTCCGGCCAAAAATACAGCCTTCGAACCCGGCTAGGGGGGGTTGAGAGCTGTCAACCCCCACGAACGAAACCTTGCCCTTCGGCAAAACTTCGTCCGATTTCCTCACTGCTAATGCAGAGAGTTAGACAGACGGCGGTTGCTGTAAGTTAAATACATAGCAGGAGCACCGGACAATATATGGCAGCAATATTCAAAGTATACGGTAGACTTATACATATGTGAGACAGATTCGGCCAGGAAAGTTTGTCCAGCACTTCACAGTGAAGCAACTATCATAGCAGCAGACCTAGCATAAGATTCGATATAATCTTTCCACTTCATGCGAAGGGAAAACGTTAGCACTAGAAGGCGCAATTAGTCACTTTCCTATAGGTTAGCATCAGCCATAGTGGTTTTTGTCATCCATCATACGTACATAATTCAACTAAAAACAGAAATAATTCAGTGTAAAATAATAAACTATTTCATTACCAAACGCAGTTAAAATTCATTAACAACCAAGAAGTAACGAATTAACGGAAAGCTTATTCATCACTTATCAGTTAATACATGCCTGCTTAGAGCTCCTAAGAAAAGTAGTAATTCGTCTTGGAATACGGTACACTTGACTTTAAAGTCCGGGTTAACACAATAGTCACATACGAAATTGTAACCACTAGTCAGTGGCATGATATCTCTAATTATATCAAATAGCGGTCGACATTTTCATTGTTTAGAGATTAACGTTTCTATGATGAAAGGCGAAATGAATTCTCTCAGATGATTAAGGAGGGCAGTTTTATTTTGCAGAAATATTTCAGTTTTATTTTAAACGCTGATTTTTAAGGACTCTTGTTTTGGTTGCTTATTGATTCAAACCTGTTTTTACATAGTTCATTACTAATTGGGAAGGGTAGAACTAAAACAAATTAGTTCCACTGCGAATGCCGAGCAATATCACTTCTTGCTCTTATTCTAAGTACCGATCAGTTGGTGCTTTTCCTTTTTCAAATGAGTGCAAGTATATTACCAATATTGAGCAAAGAATTACTATGTCGCCAAATTCCAGAACAAATTCTTTAGCCCCGTTTGGCAATAATCTAGACAATAATCTAAAGGATTAAACTAGAATCAGTGGAAACAAGGAGCACAGTACTAAAAATAAGACCTAGATGAGATATCACGAGACATTGGCTGTGAAACAAGATGTCTACCACTGTAGATTAAATAAAAGCTTCTGTTCGGAATTCCCTATAGGTTAATCAGATCGACATACACCTGATGAAGACCATTGGGTACAACGGCCGAAAAGTTGGGATAAAAACAACAGTGATGAAGAAAATAGCCTGCATGTAAACGGTATAATTAACGATAAAATCATTGTCTATTTCAACGCTATCATTTTGAATTACGAAACCGAAAAGGGAATATTTTTTTCCATTTTATCATTGAATTACATACTATTTGTTTAAATAGAGAGACTATATGTCATACGCACTTACCCACAGAAAAACTCGCACACATACTCACGCACGCACACACACGCACATACACACACACACACACACATATATATATATATATATATATGTATAAATAAGAAATTCTTTCAGTGATTTGTGGTCTTTACTCTAGTTCATGACAAATGCGTCAAAAGAAAACATTGTGTAAACCGTTACACTCGCAGATCGGCACTCTAAGTTCGTCTCAAAGCACCACACGTGACTAGATTAGCGAATATCAGGCAAAACTGAATGCCTGTGTACTTAGCCTGAGGTCAGATCTCTGTTCTACTGTCGCCGGCCACTTTACATCAAAAGCACCGTCCTGGCACGCGAAATCGTGTTGTTCGTCGAAACGCCAGGCGGCCATCACGACTTTTTAATTCGCTAATGCTGTCGGAGGGCGCTGAAATCTCCTGACCTCACGTACCGATGTTATTATTGTGTGGCGAGTGCATTAGGGGAATAGTGGGACGCTTTGCTCGGAAATAATTACTTCCGAACGCTAAAAATGCAATTGAGAGTGAATTTTTATTCTGTCAAACCAAGTGAAGCTGGGATCATGTCGGAATCTAATGAAAACAACGCGATAACTTAAAAAAAAATTGTGTTTCCATTTTCCGTCCGGGACAACAGCTAGTTCCTCTACGCTGAGCGACTACAGCAGATAATAATAATAATAATAGTAGTAGTAGTAGTAGTAGTAATTATTATTATATAGATACCTTAAATGCAATATTTGTACACGATAGAAATTAATAAATTATTGAGAAAGAGCTGGTGTGAGCTGGTGTGTCGGAAATACATATACGCTCACAGACGCGAGATACGTTGAACAGACAGAAAGAAAGAGGAAAATGCATAGTGACTGTTAAAAACACAGTGATGCCATAACACATTATCAAATCATTATTGTTTATATATATATATATATATATATATATATATATATATATATATATATATATATATATATATATATATATATATATATATATATAAGCAAGTGTAAATGGATATAAATCCGACAGAATGAAGAAAATTTTGAAAAAACAAACAAAATCCTTAAATGTAGTTAAAATGAAAGAAATGTCGACGTCTGACGTTTCGGTTTAATAATATTGTCTTGAAAAAGGTTTATTAAACCGAAACGTCAGACGTCTAAATTTCTTTCATTTTAACTACATTTAAGGATTTTTGTTTGTTTTTTCAAAATTTTTCTTATATATATATATATATATATATATATATATATATATATATATATATATAGCATATTTTCATTCAAGTGAGTTTGGTTAATTAATTTAGATGTATTATGACTATTTTGGTTTTAATCTTTTCATCTCCACGAATTAATTTCTTGCTAGCTGTAGAAAAAATAAAAATAATTCTTTCAAATAATTTTTATTTTCCCAAGTACTTTTAATCGCATCTTCAGAGGTTGCAGTGATGTGCTATCAGTTAACATCATAAATTCAAAATATTTTCCCTATATGCTAGCGAAGTAACTTATGTGATTAAAAAAAAATAATTGTAGTATTTTAATTTAGTATTATTTTATATGACACTTTGCTGCAACAAACATTTCAAAACTTTGTTCTATACACGTAATTTTTTTTTTATTTATTTTTGGCCGCAATTCTCTTTTATAAAGATCTTCCAGAATTTTAAGGTTGTTATTATTATCTTGATGAAGCACTGATGTATTTTTGCCTAAAATCTATCTAAACTGCGGTGTGGACATGGGTTTTCCTTTAAATGTTCTGAGATTGAACTATTATCGTTCCACTGAAGCGTAGGCCGTCTTGTCATCATCCGTGTTGTAAAACCAACATACAGATAAAAATTTTATATCAGACATGCAATGGATGACTTCACAAAATTATATACTAGACTAAATTTAATACATGCAAATCTAATCAGCCAACTAGCATCTTACAAAAGACCAATATCATATATCAAATTAAATGGCCTTTGGGAGATTGCATCTTTGATTAAAATGTTAATATCTATGTTGGTTTTAAAGAACGACAATGACGTGAAGGTTTACGTTTCTTAATTACGTTTCTTAGATGTTTGTAGCAGCAAAATGTTATACAAATATACTAAATTAAAATACAAAAATTAAAAAGTCTTTTTAAAAGATGAAATAAGTTACGTTCCTTGCAGAGCAGGAAAAAAAAACTAAATTCATGATGTTAACGCCTAACATATGCATAAATATGCAACGCCTGGAGATGTTCCCAGATGAGACTGAATGGGAAAATACAAATTATTTGAAAGAAAATTTTCTACAGACACCACAAAATTTAGTTGTGAACTTGAAGGGATTAAATCTAAAATAAATAGACATAATACGTCTAATATATATATATATATATATATATATATATATATATATATATATATATATATATATATATATATTGTGTCTGTGTGTAAATGTTTCGTTGAATAATCTGGACAGATTATTTCTATCTATTTTTATTATGATCATTTACAGTTCAAGATTACAAAGGATTTGGTAAGAGTAGGATGAGTCTAATGGTGATTGCAAAGTTACGGTAAGGAAGGCAAGGATTATGGAAGCATTCACCAACTTAAACAAGAAAACCATCTAGAAGTGATGCAGAAGGTTCCGAATCCGTCTGGAGGACGTGGTTGAAGACAATGGCTATTTTATTGAATAGATTTAGTCTTTAGTATTTCAAGATATCGTTGTGTAATTTTGGTAAATATATCTCTTAAAACAAGATGTCAGTTTTATTTTCAAATTTGTGTCCTCTAGACGACAATTTAACCATCTTGTAGGAAGTTAAATTTACAAGTACGACCTGGAAAGAAATATTTGAGTACTGAAAACGTAAATAAAAAAGAATCAATGCAATACTTGATTTGTTCTTTAATCTAACGTCCATATGATCTCGCTCTCCAGGCTTGATAGGGTACAAAAGCATCTCCGAGCCCTCGTAAGGGACGTATTGTTCTCCACCCTTCAAAATAGGCGGGACGTGACACGCCACTCGCTACTCTACCGCTACTTGAATGGAAAGTGCCAAGACAAACCATATTTCCTGGTCCCGCCAATGCAAACATTCACGGCAAGAACACGCCATGCCACTTACATAGTATCAAAGCACCCACATTTCCTCCATATTCCGTTGGTGTGAAGTAAGTTCCACTCGAGCAGCTTCTTCCCGCGAACCACTGCTCTGTGGACTCGACTCCCAATAGGATGTTTTCCGATCACTACCATCTTAATGCGCTCAAGGCTAAAGTTATTTGTTATCTCCCACATCTCTTCACACAATTGATCTCCTAACGTAACCATCTACCTCTAGTATGTCTGAGTGTATGTGTCGTATTACTTTCAAAAGCATCAAGAATAATGGCCTGGATTTTTTCTTTTTTCCAAATGGGTCAAATCAGCATTTTCTTCTTTTACGTGATCTCGCATGTTTTATTCAGATGATTGACTGACAAATTTAGTCTCTATTTGTGCTTTTTGTTAACAAAATTCTGAGTCAACAGTGCATATTAATGCATTTGTTGCCTATTAGGAGACAGATAGTAAACTATGGAAAGCCTATGGAAGCCACTGAGTATTGGGTAGAAAAGGTACTCAAAATTAGGGAGTTCCCGGATATTATTTCCATGCTCATTAGAAAAGCCATATCTCAAAACAACTAACCTTTTCACTGTAATCCCAGCAGATGTAACTGTTACAGTTTTTTTGTGTATATATGTATATAACTAGTGAGTTAGTGAAAATGACTTAACTCCCTTTAGTCCACCAATAGAAGGTTAACCAATCAGAAGCCGCAGAACATTGTATCCGTCGTGTATAAAGGCGGTCATCTTTGTTTTTCTCCTACCAGTGCCAAGTTGACAGGCGAAGATGACAGAAGGAAGAACTACGCTCTGCTATTTTGCTGCGATATTCACTGCTAACCTGAACTACGTTTTCCTACTGTCTCCGAAATATTCACTGCTAACCTCTGGATTCTATACTCGAAGACGACCGTCATGAATTTGTAACAGTAACAACGATGGTGTGCTTTGGAGCAGGTGAGGAGGAATGGTTTTTAACTGTATCGACTGTGTTTTTGACTCTGACTCAAAGTGATAAAGCCAAAATAATCTTGGGTTTGGGAACATTGAAGGAAACTAGCTGAATCGGCCTCAATGTCATATTTCCCCGTGATGGGAACAGATAGTGTCCTTTTGATCAGGTGTTATAAGATGTAGAAATCATCAAGCAGAAACCTTTGTCAAGCAAACTTTATTGTGTAGAATATTCTATTTGAATTGTAGTCAATCACCTGTCATCCATCATGATGTGTTGAACTCGATCAATGTTTTCTTTGGTGCTGGCATTTGCAAGGCGTCTAGACCTTGGGTCATCTTCAAGATACTCCCTGACCCTAAATTCCGTTGCACAATCTTACACTCTTGATAAAGCTGGAATGCCATCCCCTAATATTGCAACCGTGTCAACTAGAATGTCTTTGGGGCTAAACACTTTTTGCAGGTACTTGATAACAACATGATGCCAAATGTTCTTGTTCAAGTAAGTCGCTACTAGTTACTTTTGAAATCTACTATGAACAGTCAGATCACTTTGAAGAAAATGCTCTTATTAATAAGAAGTGTTGAAATTAATGCAAGGAAGTTTCCACAGCTGAAGAACTGTTCCTTCATAGTCAGCCTATGATCTTTTCAGCCCACTCTCGTATTAAATGAATGTCAAAGTATGAAAAACTATCTCTAACGCGTTTCGTCCTACAGAAAGACATGAAATTGAATAAGATTGGTTAGACTGTTTACGCTGATTCATTGGTAAAAAAAGCGTTTAACCCTTTCAGCCTTTACCACCGCTTTACCAGGGGTAGGGAAAAATGACTTAATCCCCAGTTACCGTTCGAATGGAGGGTAAAATACTTGTAACTATTTTTATATCTACGGTGAAACATTACATACCAATTATTTGCGAATTCAGAAGTTCAGACAGAAGGATTAAAATTGTTCATGAACGCAGAGGGTTTAATAAAATATTTCAACAATCTCTCTTCTTCAGTCTAATCTAATTATAATCGACGCTCGCGTATTCGTGTATCTGACTCACCGTTATACATGTATAATTGCATCAACAAAAATATTACTTTACTTCAATGGTGTTTTTCTATGGTAAGAAACGCGTTACACATGGTTTTCCAATTTGTAATGCGTGTATGCGGGTGTGTGTATGTGTGTATGTATATGTGTGTGTGTGTGCGCGCGTGTGTGTGCTTGTAATAGGTGGGTGAAAGGATATTTGAGAGATAAAAAAACAACAACAATAATAATAAAATAAATAGAAGTATAATCAGAAAAGATGTTAAAAATCTCAATTTTCGAGAAATAAATGAAGTTGCCCTTTTTTAGATTTAAAATCTTCTCTCTGTCTCTCCATATATATATATATATATATATATATATATATATATATATATATATATATATATATGTGTGTGTGTGTGTGTGTGTGTGTGTGTGTGTTTTTGTGTGTGTGTGTAAATTTATTTTCAGATAGAGTGAAAGGAAAAATTAATTAAAAATGTTCAAAATGAAGTAAAACACAAGAGAAAAACTATTCTTAGCCGACGCGTTTCATCCTCTGAGGGAAGATTATCATTATTTTGATAAAGTCCCTGGTAGGACGAAACGCATCTGCTAAGAATAGTTTTTCCTCTTGTCATTTAATTCATATATATATATATATATATATATATATATATATATATATATATATATATATATATATATATATATGAAATAGTCTGTGGATGATAACATATATATATATATATGCTATCATCCACAGACAAACTGTTTCGCTATATCACAGCTCTTCGGTGCAGTTAGACGACGGATTGCGTCAAGCTAGGAGCGATACCCGGCCGATTTGGCATAAATCCCCTAGGCTATCGTCGCATGGCAGTGAGAAAAAGAAATTTTAATGTTTCTATACGAAATATCCCAGTGGCTCGGAGAGCTTAATTCACTTTAAGAGCAATGCGTCAATAGCAGTCGTAGCCACTGTTTTATAAAATTACACTTTTCTCAAGATAGCTAATAAAATCTTAAGGTATGCTATTTTTATCGGTAAAGTTGCTCAATATCTAAGATAGAGAGTATGTAAATATAAAAGAGGATACTGAAGACAACACAAAATGGCGACAAGAAGTTTCATGAAGATAAGGAATCTTTGTTGGTGTTGACCTCAGTGTCCATATCATATATATATATATATATATATATATATATATATATATATATATATATGGAGAGAAAGCGAGCGAGCGAGAATGGGAAATGAACGTAAGGAATCTTTTAGACCGTTGGTGTTGACCTCGGTGTCCACTCATATATATATATATATATATATATATGTGTGTGTGTGTGTGTGTGTGTGTGTGTGTGTGTACGTGTGTGCGTGTGTGTGTGTGTGGGTGAGAGAGCGCGGGAGAGAAGGGAAATGAACGTATGGTATCTTTTAGACTGTTGGTGTTGACCTCAGTGTCCACTCATATATATATATATATATATATATATATATATATATATATATATATATATATATATATATATATGGAGAGAGGGCGGGAGAGAAGGGGAAATGAACGTATGGAGATGAAAGAAGAGGGAATTCATTTTATCATTTCACTTTTGCTTTCCGTTTCTATTTATTAATCATGCTGAAAATTGAATCAATCTATTATGGGATCTTTTGTAAATGCAATGAGTAATGAGATTTCGATTGACCAGTTCCCTTTTCCATCGACCCTCGAATATGGAAATTTGTTAGTTGCTAATTTTGTTTTTGCGGATATCACATCCAGGCAAACCCCGGTGACCCTTCGCTATTCTCTATGCCAACAGTCCGAAAGGTTACGTCCTACGTCTGCAAATTGCACGCTTGGTTGAATATATATTTTACAACCCATCACATTCAAATTCTTGTTAGCCTTTTACTTGTAAAAAAAAAGTAGTTTTTCATAGTTCTAATATGCAAATGAGATGGTGCCACTGACCCTTGCGTTCACAGAATAGACGTAACGAATTATGACCCTGGCAAATTAGTTCGTTCCTCACGCCCTTCGCTCACATTCAATATATGTATTTTAGCATTCGTGTCTCGCGCCATTTTCTCGTTGAGATTCCAGTGTGTTTACGCTAGACACTTGTGGAAAGGTTGACCTCGACGTGTTTGGCAGCGATGCGATGCTTTTTGAAAAAATCAGTCAACCGTGAAAATTGGGTGGTGAGGAGTTACACGGTTTTGTAAACGTTTTGAATGGGACTTTCTATAGTTGGTGCGGGGGAGGGAAAAATTGAATATGTATGTGTATGTCTTAGACATTATGTGGAATCAAATGCGTGGATAGATTTTTAAATGAAGAAAAAAAATATATATATATATACAGACATAAAATATGTACAGACAGGCATAGAAGAAATAAAAAAAATGTATGGCAAACATCGAAGATAGAGAGATCATTAATTTCCCATGTTCTTTCAGGATATATGCGATCATGACCATCTCCAGCGTCCTCTCAAATTAATATTTAACCCTTAAGCACTCTTCGTTTTCTTTAATTTTAGCAATGTGCGCCAATTCTAAAAGTAGTTTACATGCTATTTCTTCGACATAACTTGCCTACAATATTCCCTGTGATCTTTAAATTCGTCATTAAACATCTATATTTATATATTTCTACGTAAATGATACAAATGGAGACTGTTTTCGGACGATAGCTCTTCATATCTTCCTGTATTTTGTCTTGTTTGGCCACCGATTTACTTAAACACTTTAAGTAATCTACTTACAATTTCACCTGCTTCATATGCCTTGAATTTATATCTATATATCTACATCGATATAATAATAATAATAATAATAATAATAATAATAATAATAATAATGATAATAGTAATAATAATAGTAATAAATTGTTATTAAAGACCACAAGCAAAAATGGTGCCTCCTTGTTGATATGGCAGTCCCTGCTGACTGCAATGTATCTTTGAAGATATTCAAAAAGCTGTCAAAATACAAGGACCTTGAAATAGAAATCTTGAAAATGTGGCATATGGGAACATCAACAATCCCTGTTGTAGTTGCAGCCCTAGGACTGGTTGGAAAAGATTCCAGTAGACTAATTGAAGGGATTCCTGGAAGTCCACGCCTCAAAGAGATACAAAAAATTGTTCTGACAAGTACAGCCCACACTTTACGAAGAGCTTTATCTATGTAATATATATATAAATTTTTTTTTTGTCAGTGGAAAGTGTCATGATGCCATTTCTAAACTTAGGTCCCTGGACGGGACCCGGAAAGAAATGTGTAAACGCCAGAAATCAAAGAAAATAATAATAATAATAATAATAATAATAATAATAATAATAATAATAATAATGGACTCTCCCGTCGTTTTCAACGTATGAGTGTCTTTCAGTTCAGTTATTATGTTTATATTACGTATGAGATATCATTCTTGCAGGGGATTTGCAAACAAGTTCACACGAGGGACATGCTGAAGGGTTGACCGTCATATGGGTGGATGTATTGACCCTGAAATCAGTGTTGGTTCTTAACTCTCACAGATGAATGAGAAAATTCTTTTCAAAGTTAGTTATTCTTTAGTGACAGGTGTTTCCCTAGTTGGCTCGGCTTTCTTGTCTACATTTTCAGTATTAAAAAAAAACAGACGATAAATTGTCTACTCAAGGTTTAGTATTAATCGTGCGATATTTGTAGATTATATCAGTTTCTATGAATTTTCGTCTGATAAATTATATCCATGTTTTTAAATAAGAATGAAAAACATTTTTTCTAGGTGAAAATTACACTCGAAAATGTTCCGGTGGCATATAAATGCAGCACTTGGATTTAATTTTAAGTCTCTTTCATGTTCAAAGGACTATTTCAATTTATCGCCGATTCTTACTAAAACAGTGGTGAAAAATATGAAGGATGTGAAAACCTTAAAATAAATACAAGATTATATAAATCAATAAAAACAAACATCTGAGTTTAAATTAATTTACGTCTAATTGGTTAATTTTAATAAATTTACTGTAAAAACCAAGCGTTCAAACGCTTTACATGAAGTATTTTTAAAATAATTTTTTTTTCTGATGGTGCCTCTTCATAATGTCTAAATAGATAATTTCTAGATAGTCGTATAAATTTTTTATTTCTTCTTTTACGCTTCTCGTTTGTAGAAATGTCTTCCGGCTTCTTGCGATGCAAACCATTTTGATTACTTTCGTCTTATCCACCGTCATCTTCTACCTCCATAATTTCCCTACTTCTATTATTTTCTCTAATTAATAAAGATTTTTTTTTTATTCCGCAGATTTGTTTTCACGAAACCCTTGCGACTTATTGTCGTTATTGCCTTGCTTGAAATTAATTAATTACGAAAACTATAATATCCTTCTACGATTTAATTGGTCCATATATCTTTTCATATATTTCGCTCTAGTAAAAAATATGTGGACCATCATATTTACCCTTTAAGCTACCTCGTCTTAGCTTCTTTCTGGCCTTATTTTTAGATGGCATATCCCCTCAGGACGCAAGAGATCATGGCTCACCACATACTAAGTTTCTGGAGAAAAGAGTGGCGTGGTTTCCCGTTGTCTTAGCCACGGTATTAAATTCAGAGTTGTCTTTTTTCATAAAATGGCAGCCAACTAAGAACAGTGAGTGATATTTAACCTATAGCTGGTGGGAAAAATATAAGAATTCGTTCCTCTCCAATGAATTTATGAAAAATTGAACGCATCAGACTCAGCTGCAAATTGAACACGTAGTTCCCGAAACGAGTGACAAGAATAAAAATAGGGGACATTCTATTTTCCTTGCTTCTTTCTTATTAATACATTCTAGTTTCCTTTCTTTCTTTGTCTCTTTCTTTCTCTTTTTTTTTCAATAGTTCTGATTTTTTTATCTGTCTGTTATTCTTTCTTTCTTTCTTTCTTTCTTTCTTTCTTTAATAGTTCTGGATTTTTTTTGTATTTTATTCCATCATTATTTCTTTCTTTCTTCAATAATTCTAGAATTTTTATTTGTTATTCTTTCTTTCTTCTTTCATCAATAGTTCACTTTCTTTTATCTTTCTATTATTTTTCCTTCAATCATTCATTCTTTCTTTCTCTCTTCAATAATTCATTTTCGTTTATTTGTTTTTCTTTCTATCTTTCGTTCTTCGATATCACCGTTTTTTTTATTTATCTATTATTCTTTCTTTCTTTTTTATTTCTTTCTTTCTTTCTTTCTTTCTTTCTTAAATAGTTCTTTTATTTGTCCGTTATTCATTCGTTCTTTCTTTCTTTCTTTCTTTTTTCAATAATTCTGTTTCTTTTATCTGTCTGTTATTCTTTATTTCTTTCTTTCTTTATATCTCTTTACTTTTTTCTTTATATATTTAATTCCATTATTCCATTTTTTTTTATTCTCTCAGTAGATTTCATATTTATTAAATTCATTAAAAGCCAAAAATGCTGTTTACAAATGTAAGATGTCAACACAAAGAAAATACAGATGCTTAAATAGCCGGGAAAAGTTTTAAAAAAAGACTGAAAATGCAACACCTAAATTTGAGCAGAAATTGGACGAGCAAAAGCGGTATTGCAGAAGTTATCTACACAAAAATACAATGATTAGAAACAAAGCAAATAATCCTTGATTGCGAAGTGATACTGAGAATCCGTTGGGCGGAAAAAGCAAGCAGCCAGGAAATCATAAAAATGGCACCAAAAAGAACGCTTATGTTCACAGTCAGGAAAAGATTGATGAAATTACTTGAACGCATAGTGAGGAAGGAGGGTTTAGAAAACTCACTCCTCATTGAAGGCAAGATTGATGGGAGAAAGCAGCGAGAAAACCTAAATGGGTAGCTTGTGCGACTTGATAGTGGAACTGGGGTGGCAGCCTGAGCAGAGCGAGAAAACTTTGCTAAGGATCAAAAAGAATAGGATGTTGTGGTGGGACGTATGATAAGTGTCAAATAGACAAAAGTTCCTTATTTGAAAGACTGGGAAAAAGATATATTTTACATTGTTAAATGTAAGTGAAACTCACTTAATCCACACCCGCAAACACATAGAAACTCTCTCTCTCTCTCACACACACACACACACACACACATATATATTCAGTCGTATGGATATGAATTTGTGACATTGGGTATCAAGCTTTTGTGATCATCAGACAAATTGGTATGTTTTTTTTTTAAATTGGACCTATTTATGCTTTTTTGATTATGTCTGAAGGTGAGGGGACTTACCTTCTGTGTCTGTTTTGGCTGACACTCTAATATACATAGAAACACATGCATACAGGTGTACGTATTTTAGTTCACAGAAACACACCCATATAAACAATCCAAGATTAGGCGCATATATATATATATATATATATATATATATATATATATTATATGATTTAAAAATATGGTTCTTTCGAAAACACTGTTTAGCGAAGGAACTATATTATCAGTTAATTCATAATATTTATGCTCTGTAAATTTAAAATTGAGCACTGTTCTGTAAAAATAAAAATGTCAATAAGGACATCGGATTATATATCTTAGTGTTCTTTTTTTAATATTATATATATATATATATATATATATATATATATATATATATATATATATATATATATATATATATATATATATATAAAAGTGAACATAGAAGTCAACATTAGAGCCTCTAAGTGTTGACTTATGTTCACTTTTATATTTACACACGCTCTATCTCTGATATTGAGCACTTTATCCCATAAATATAGCACACCTTAAGACTATATTTCTTTTTATATATATATATATATATATATATATATATATATATATATATATATATATATTTATGAAAAACTAGGTAATTTGTATAGGAAAACCTAAGGAGGATAAAATTCAGAGAGCTCAATATAAATCCAAAGCAAATAATTTAAATAAAAACAGACCACTTTAAGGTTCCATGTAATAAATTATTTCACCACAGTCCTTTTAAAGAACTGCGGACCATCAGACTTTACTTCCAAAGGTTGAAACAAAAAATGAAAAGAAATTTACACATTTTTGACGGGCCATATAAAGCATATGTAAATTAACGAAGTGAGTAAGTAAGGTGGAGCGAGAAGACATGAGTGAGTTAGATGTAATTTAATATTTCTATTCTTTCAGACTTAAAATTACTTGAGGAGGTCCAGACATTGACACATTAAACTGTTAACGGAAGTTATATGTTGATATAGAAGGGGTAGAGGAGAAAGAACATATAAAAAGAAAAAGAGAGAAGGAAGTCATGAGAGAAGGTGTCACTAATTTTCTTTGGAAAAAACAGGCTCGAAAAAGACGCTGTCATTTTGTTTGAAAGTGTTATTTTGGGGTTCATAAAGATTATAATGTTTGATATAAATTTGAATGTCTAAATTGTCTACAAAGAATTTAATTTGATGTTTGTTAGTGATTTAATTTTTTTAAAAAAATTTGGGGATTTTCTATTAAATAGTCGATTAGAAAAATATTCAAAGAAAGTAGATTAAAAGAATAAAATTTTATTTTAAAATATATGTTTACTTCTAGTAATCTTTTTTATTTTTATTTTTTATTATTGATTATTAAGTTGACATCTCTATCCGTTTGAATTTTGTCCATCAATTTAACTCGTGACTGTTTCTAGATGGTTAATCTCTTTTACCTTAATTTTAGTTGAGTTAATATGGGGTAATATTTGAAGGTAATATTAAAGATCTTGTTCTGTCATATACTGTATACACACCCAGGCACATCTCACATATACATACGTTCCTTTACATGTGTTCAGTGTTGAGGTCTACTTCCCCATAGCAGGGGAAACCGTTGTTAGATCCGACGTATTTTAGACCATCTCGGCGATGAAGCGTTTCGACGATTGATCGAACAAAAAGGAATAGTGCATTATAAGTGAAAATTTTTCTCAGATACAGTAATATTAACATCTGTTCACTTCTGCATCGTAATGTAACCAAAGCATTTGCTATAGAAGTAATTGTTGAAATGTTTTTTTTAAATGTACTCTTTATGAACATCAACATTTTACAAAGAATATTTATTATACAATCAAGATCTCTTTTTTAAATTATTTAGAAATCAACGGCAGGTTAAGATGAATGTTTATAAAAATAACAATGGCTAAGCATTATTGAAACAATTGTCTGCAATTTGTTGAAAACATTCCTACCTGACGGCAACTCGTTTCATGTGAAATTATCGAAAATCTTAACACAGCCAATTACAAGAGCTTTATTCACAAATTGATTTATAATCTTTTCTAAACATAATAAAAATTTGTATAAATTACCTGTAGGCATTTGTCTGTTGTCATGCACTGACATAATTTCAGTTTTTAAAAGCATGTATTCTTCAACAATAGATATTAAGACGCCATATATATATATATATATATATATATATATATATATATATATATATATATATATATATATATATATATTAGTTTTCAGCCTTTTTATTATATTCTTACTCTGTCCTGGATATGGAGTTCTTCATGGATTCTATCATCTTGGAATGTTATATATATATATATATATATATATATATATATATATATATATATATATATATATATATATATATATATATATATATATTAGTGTTTCAACCTTTTTATTATATTCTTACTCTGTCCTGGATATGGAGTTCTTCATGGATTCTATCATCTTGAATGTTATATATATATATATATATATATATATATATATATATATATATATATATATATATATATATGTATGTATGTATGTATGTATGTATGTATTTATATATTTTATATATATATAAAATATATATATATATGTATATATATGTGTGTGTGTGTGTATATTAACCACTAATATTATCAATATACACATATATATATATATATATATAAATATATATATATATATATATATATATGACTATTTATATGATTATATATATGTATATGTACATATTTATATAGACTGTATATGACTACACACACACACACACACACACACACATATATATATATATATATATATATATATATATATATATATATATATATATATATATATATGATGAACGACGAAATTATTCGTACACCTGACAATCTGGAATATTCTTATCCATTTCTCAGAATCTAAAGCCCAAAGGTGCCAGGCTTTTTTTATATGTTAATAAGCTCAAAAAGTGGAATATAAAGCTCAGTTTCCAGAAAATATGTTAAATACAATATATTTGACAGGCGAATTATGCAAAATAGGAAAAGACAAATTTATTCGTATAGTATGAAAAATAGAAAAAAATTAACACTTTTTTAATATAAAATGTCAATAACAGCCTTTCATCGTTATATCTTCCTGCAATCATTTTATAAAGTTTTTTTTTTATAACATTTGAACAAGTCTTTTCTGGGATTTTCTTCCATTCTTCAATGGTTACACGTTCTAATTCCTGAAGGATTTTTGGTGACCGTCGATTTATTCGAACTTTCAAAGTTCCATAGCTTTTCAAGAGGAGTCAAGTCAGGACTCATTGAAGGGCAAGGCAGACATGTTATCTTCTTTTCCTGAAGCCATACAGACACTGATTTAGACGTATGTTTGGGATCTGGAAATTACATCGCCGGCCTACATGAAGATTTTGCTATGATGGTTGTAGATTTTCATCCAGAATTTAGATATAGCCTGCAGATTTTATTATTCCTCTTATTTCAATTAATTGTCCATTATCCCTTGAGCAAAAACAACCCCAAAGCATAAACCGAACCGCCTCCATGTTTTAATGTTGCCACTGTGTTCTTTGTGAAGAAAGCTTCACCTTTCTTGCACCAAATCTTTTGAACATCATTATGTTCAAAAAGATAAATTTTTATTTCATCCCTCCATAGTTCTTGTTCCCAAATGCAATTTTCTTTGTCAAGAACGTTTTGCAAAATTAAACCGAGCAACAATGTGACATGGTTTGTGAAGTGGGGTTTGTTGAGGTCGGTTTCTACACAAGCCATTTCTATTTAAAAAAACGTTGTACTGTGCGATTACTTACTCCGATAGCCATCGTATCCAAACATTTGGCGATGTCTTTCAAAATAAATCTTGGGTTTATATTAACCTTGCGACAGAGTTTCGTGCAGTACCTGGTTTCAATTTGGCTTTTCTTCCACGGCAGATTCTTTGTCGTGCCAAACTGCTTAAACTTCTATCTTCAAACAGACTGTATTGTAGTCAGCATTATACTCATTGAAATCTTTCATAATCCTTTGCACTCTCCTCAGATTGACGCCCAATTTTTTTAAAATGTTCCTATTGGATCTTCCAGTCCGAATGCCCAACTTTACAACATGCTGTTTCCAAATTTATGACAGAGTGAATTGCATCATGGTGTTCTTTTTTTTTTCACAGACGTTGCCCAACTGACCCTAATAAATGAACAGTCGACAAAACAAAAACAATGCGCTATATTATATGAAAATATGATATAGGGACGATTTACCTATCGCAACCTCTCTCTGTCTATATATATATATATATATATATATATATATATATATATATATTATATACACATATATGTTATATATATATATTACATATATATGTTATATATATATTACATATATATGTTATATACACATATATTTTATATACATATATATGTTATATATATATATATATATGTGTGTGTGTGTGTGTTTGCGTGTATGTGTGTTAGTATCAAATATTAAATTAATATTGGTATGAATCTTACAGAAATAGAAAATAGCAAATAGGAAAAACTTTATCATCATATCTATCTATCTATCTATCTATCTATCTATCTCTCTCTCTCTCTCTCTCTATATATATATATATATATATATATATATATATATATATATATATTATACAGTGCTTAGCATATTGTTGCCACCGACCGTCCGATGCCCCTGATGTTTACCTTCAACTGCTTCTTAAAATATAAAGAAGAGTCAGCAACATTATAGCTCCTGATCTGACCGCTTGACTTCAGTTAATTTCCAACTATTCTGTGTCTTTTCTATAAATACTTATATAGTAAATGTTCGGGTGATCTCTTTGCAATGGTACCTAAACTGAATGAATTTAAGCGCAATACTAGGCTGGAGTCGATATAATGAAAAAAAAAATTTCGAGAGACGCATTTTCTTCGATATCGCTTCAGAAAAGACCTTTGCCTTTACTTCCGCTGCATCAGTGTGTGAGCGGAAATCTGAACATACAGGAAATGCATCCGGTGGCTAAAAGTAACAAGGTGCACATGTGTCCTGAGCAAAAGGAAATACGCGTTTGCGTAGGCACATGCCGGAAGTGGAGTGGGCGCATGTGGGAACAGGCTTGGCTACACAAATGTACGTAGGTGTCCAAATGTTATTTAACAGGTTCGATTCTTGATTTGGACAGGGAGCATGGCTAGAAGTTAACCGACGATTTGTTTCCTTCAATTCCTGTGTGCGCAATCTTAACCTCTTTGATTTTCCCTAACTCTGCCCAGTTCGCGCAACACCAATAATAAAGATATTGATATATTTATATATGTGTGTGTTCGTCGGCTCATATGCGCCTAGTAGCAATATACAACTGTTTCGTCTCTTACTATTTCGGAGTGATGTTTGCTTTGATGTGACTAAATGATATAGCAATTTACCCACGCACGCATGGACTCTCTTAGCTATAAATAGGATCAGGTACTGTCTCTTGAACAGGGTAGTTTCCAGCAGTCAGCTCTGACAGTCGAACCGAACATTCTTGCTGTAACACTCTCATTTCATATAGCTGTATTACTGTTTCTGTTAATGTATTTGTTTATCGCAGTTTCTCTCTTTGTGTCTTTATGTCTGGCCCTAACAAGGCCAAAACACTTTCTTTCTTTCTTTTATGATAATTTACCCACGCACGCATGGACTCTACCAGCTATAAATAGGAGCAGGTAGCGCCTTTTAAAGAGGGAATTTTCCAGCAGTCAGCTCTGACAGTCGAACCGAACATTCTTGCTGTAACACTCTTGTTTTTATATGTTTATATTACTGCTTCTGTTAATATATTTGTTTAACTCAATTCCTCTATTTGTGTCTTTATTTCTGGCCCTAACAAGGCCACAACACTTTCTTTCTTTCTTTTATGGTAATTTACCCACGCACGCATGGACTCTACCAGCTATAAATAGGAGCAGGTACTGCCTTTTGAAGAGGGAATTTTCCAGCAGTCAGCTCTGACAGTCGAACCGAACATTCTTGCTGTAACACTCTTGTTTTTATATGTTTATATTACTGCTTCTGTTAATATATTTGTTTAACTCAATTCCTGTCTTTGTGTCTTTATTTCTGATTCTAACAAGGCCACAACACTACACAAGCGCCCGAAGGAGAGTGTGCACTGTGAATTTAAATTTAAATTAGAATTTTAATAAAAAATTATCTTTTGGATACATGGTCTAGCCAATTTTATTTAGTTTATTTTTATACCTTCTAGAGTTAATGAATGGTTGTTACAAGCGTTTATACTTACTAATAATAACCGCTATGTTTCCGATAAGAAAATTGAGAAAATGATGAAAATAATTATATGAAAAATAGAATAAATTTTGAATCTGAATTTTAGGTTTCTTTGTTTTTTCACGGTATATGCAAAGACAAGCCAAGAAAATATCTTAAAATATCATTTGTCGAGTTCTTTTTACTAAAAGAAAATAGAAAAAAGATAAGCTACATCTTTATATTAATAACATTACTTGCATATCGAGCAATTGTTAATGGGAGACACGTTGTAATGGATAGCGGCTCGAATTGAGGAATCGAATGATCCGAGTTCGAATTCCAGTCGAATCCATTACATTCATTTACGTGCTAATATTTTTGGGAAAGGTATGAATTCTCTCCTTGTCCCTCCAGATATGGAAAAATAGTAGGACAGACTGGGTTCTATAGATAGCAAATAGTCTACCGCAGAAAGAAATGACAACCTACTGCGTGGGAAAAAATCTGTCACGTTAGTCATGTATTGAAAGATACATGATCGTCTAAGCGTGTATCGCACATAACTGGACTAGTTTTAATTTAAGCCGATTCTACTAAGGGGTTTAAATATACTGCAGTAAGTTTGCAGACTCATTTTTGAATATGTATATAGTTTACTCAATGAATAACTATATTTTTAATATAAACTCTTTTCAGAGATGATTTAACACTAATCACACACGCGCACACAGACACATACAAACAAACATCCATATGTATGCATAATTCTGTATAGGCATTCATGTTTGTATGTATGTGTGTGTGTGAAGCAACTTATCCTGAGAATGTCTCAGACGACCCCATATCTCTAAAACTGCGCAAACTGCCAATCATCATTTTTTTTAAATCCCTTCTTGGTCAAAAGCGCACATTTCATTATCTTTCATGTACACCCCATAGGCACACACACACACATCCATATATATATATATATATATATATATATATATATATATATATATATATATATCAGTGTGTATTTATTTCTGTGTGTGATATGTGTGAGTGTGTGTTTGCGTGCGCGTTGGCTATTTCTGTGTCTGTGATGTATCTCTGTGATATTTCTATGTGTGATATTTCTGTGTGTGCGTATGTGGTATTTCTCTGTATGTGTGTGTGTCTGTGATATTTCTTTGCAATATTTGTGCGTGTGTCTGGGCGTGTGATATTTCTGTATGTGTTTGTGTAAGTTCAAATGATAATAGCAAAACAAGTTACACGTCAATAATGGCAGAATTTATGGAAAGTGGCGATAATTATTTCTACTTTTATTACCCTTTTCCCGCCAATTTGTTTATAGAAAGCAATCATTTTCCACCATCTTGTGTCATTCTTCCTTTATGCGATGCAAGTTGGTCCATCGCAACGCCATTAAAATGTAAAGAAATAAAAATTAAAAAAAAAAAACAAAGAAATATGAAATGAAATAAGAATCTAACATCTATATAAATAATGTCAGTAAATGACAAAGAATAAATCATAAGACCAAAATTGAATTTTCATTATTTGTCTTATTGTTGAAAGATTCTGCTAATTCTTAAAACAAACGCGCTTATTCGAATAGGAACTTGCATTTCCAAATATTAATATTCGGTAAATTAAATTCTTAGTTAAAATTTATCCATCCCACAATCCATTGCATCAAGGATCAGCATTTTCAGTGTTTTCATCATTTCATATCGTCCTTTTGTTCCGACGATTGAAACAGTCAAGTGATTGACGATGATGATAATGATGATTTCCAAAATGGCGGGTCCTGTCGTATGTAATTATGATTCGTCTCTATTTCCTTCTTTCGAGTGGAGCACATCGAATTAAATTCTTACAACGAACGCTCTTTTCGAATGGGAGCTTGCATTTTCATAATCTTGATATTCGGTAAATTAAATTTTTACTTAAAATCTAGCACCTTTCCACCCCATTGCATCAAGGATCAGCATTTTCAATGTTTTCATCATTTTATATCGTCCTTTGTTTTTGTAAGATTTAGAGTAATATTGTCTAAAAATCTTTCATGAATGACGCAAGCATATCAATAATTTTGGAGGTCGGAGTCCTCGGCTGTAGCATTTTGTGGCCTTACAGGATTTAAAAAATAATTAAGATGAACTTTTTTAATTTTTTAAATTCTTTTCAATATATTTATCGGCACAATATGATTATTTGATTATACGGAACAAGGTCAAGAGTCTTGTGCGCCAACAGGAATCTCTCCTCGCCACTGTTAAGTGTCAGAAGATATTATGGTTTGGCCACGTCATACTAGATAACAGCCTCTGCAAGATCATCAAGCAAGTCGCTGTTGACGGGCGAAAGCAGAGACGGAAACGCATGAGCAAGTCAGACAACATCAAGGAGTGGACGAACATTACATTGCTGGAACTCCTGATAGCCACAGCCTAAAGCTCTACCTGGAGGAGGTTGTCTGTTTCTTTTGTCCTTAGGTCCCACCCGGCGATTGAAGCAGTCAAGGGAGTGATGAAGATGATGATGAAGATGATGATGATGACGATGATGCATTCAAAAATGTCGGATCCTGGTGTATGTAATTCTGATTCGTCTCTAATAAAGATAACTTATTTCGAGTGGATGATGAGCATATCAAACTAAAATCTTTTGATAAAAAAGATGTGTAAGAAGTTGAGAAAAAAAACAAAACAAAAAAAACCCCTAAAACAAAAACAGAATTACGATAATTCAATAACGATTTAGTCCCATCAGACGTTTTAAAATCGGAGTTTTTCTTGTCTGAGACGGGTTTCCATACAAGGCTAAAGAAGAAAAATTAGACCTGATAAAATTAATAGAATAAATTGGGTCACATATATGGAAACATTTGATATCCATTCACTGAGCAGTCAGTACGATTTCTGGATGAACTTTAAAAAATCTCTCTCTTAAAATATTATTTTTAGGGAAACAGATTCTCACAAGTCGGATAGTTTTTCTCGCTCTTTCCAGTATTGATGGGGTTTTACTTCGTAACTTTTTCTTTAACGTAGTGTTGAATGTTAAAATCTGGATTATATCCTTATTTTCTCTTTCAGTTACATGTGCTATCCATTTTGATTGTCGCTGCTGTTGGTGGTCCTCAAGTGATGTGGTTTCTGTTATTTGCTACAGTTCTTTATTTGAAGTAGTGCAAAACGTTGATATCTTGATTATGTCATTATTTTCTCTTTTCAGTTATTCATTTTAATTGTTGCTGCTGTTGGTAGTCCCTCAAGTGGTGTGGTTTATATATATATATATATATATATATATATATATATATATATATATATATATATATATAAGTTTAGGTTCCTACTTAAAAATTATATTATACTTAAAAATAAGATATATTTAAAAGCTTAAAATTAAGTAATATTTACGTAATTTGTAGTAAATATAAGTAAGAATATGTTTTAAAATATATTAAAGAATAAAAATATATTTAAAAATAAAGACTTAAGATAAAATAAATTATACATTCTCAACTTTAAAGGTAAGTTAAATCAAGTTATATTAAAAAAACATACAACGTAATATTTAAGAAACCTGTTAAAAATATATAGATAAAACGGTGTAAGTGATAAAAGGAGAGAGATTTCTTAGAAAAGGGTATAATTATAAGATATAATTTATATGGTGAGAAAATGTGAATTCAGAAATTAGAAATAGTTATACATTTGATATATGAAGAATTAGACTATGAAAATTAAAATCTATATAAGTTTAAATCGGTTTTTATGTCGCCATTTAATACTAATTCATTCCTTTGATTTAATAGTATGCTTTATTATATTCTATTATTCTTCTAAACACAAGTTACAACTATCTTTATGACTATTAGGAGTATGACTGAAACCTATAATTTTCTTTCTATTTTAGGCTTCAGACTTTTCTTATTCGATTCCGTTTTGGAAAGAGCTGTCTAGTGTTTTAATTTAGGCTAGGTAAAAGAGTGCCTATTAGTATAAAATACCTGCTTCCAGTCTTCCGCGGAAATTCTAATGTTAACATTATAATTTAACATATTTTCTTTAGGGGGAAATCGTTTCTTGTCATATAAACCCAGTAGATCTGCAATTCCTCTCAACTGGACAACTTTCTTTATCTCTACAATTACAGGAGATATCTATACGCGGTTTGTTATGTATTCCATAGAAAAGACTTAAAATATAGGTTAAGTACAGCACGACTCGGAGTTTTATACTCAGCACATGAAGATTGCATCATGCATGAAAATATGGACTGTACTAGCGGTAAGGGATAATATATATATATATATATAGAGAGAGAGAGAGAGAGAGATAGGTAGTAATCCGTTAGTATAATCCAATCGAGTCCTATTAACACAATATAGAATTTTTAATATTAAAAATAAATGTTAAATCTGACTCACAAATGTTTTAAGGCTTAATTCTAATGTCATATTAACCTTAATTCTTTTTAAAATACATATAAAATTTTCGCTAAGATGAAGTTTTCCCCTTGTGGATGAGTATTTATAAATTAATGTGAGTTTAATTGCAGATATGTCGATATGGATGCGAGGGATAAATTAAAATGTTTTATCCTAGCAAAGGATTAAATATAGATATATGTTGTTTGGGTATATATATATATATATATATATATATATATATATATATGTGTGTGTGTGTGTGTGTGTGTGTGTGTGTGTGTGTGTGTGTGTTTATGTATGTATGCATATGTACGTATGTATGGCCGTACTTGTATGTGTGTTCTTAATATGTGCACATATATATTCAAATTATCTCTAAATCTTTAAAACATTTCCCTTATTTTTTTCATGATTTGACATATGCATAAATTTAATTTACCAATAATTCTGAATTATCTCCCTTTCATTTCACTGTTGTTATCTCTTAATATTTTATATAAATTAGTTTGTTTTTTTCACTTTATTTATTTATATGGATTTCCATTTTACCATTTAGATGTAGGCCAGCTCATCGTTACCGTTCTCTCTCCGCACCCCACTCCTACTACCACGATGTCATACACCACAGTACTTTCTGTATCTATGCCATCTTCTGTCGGTTCTCTCTCTCTGTCTTTTCTCCATCTCTAATTTTATACTTATGTTTTCTTTACCACTTTCCCTGTTTTTCCGTCTTTTGTTCTCCCTTTCTTTCTTTCCCCAGCTAGCCAGTCTTCTTCAGCAAACTGACATGATAAACAGTTTGAAAAATCCTGTGAATTTTAAATTTAAAATTCGCTTGTGAAAATGATCATATACTAATGGTATCGTAATTCTAATTGCATGAAATATGAGACATATCACATAGATCAACCCAACGTACAGCAAAAATCTAAAAACAAACGTAGGTAAAACTATTATACAAGTAACAATAAATAAACAAGCCAATCCCGCCAAAATAACGGCCAGAATGTATTACCCACAATGCATTACTGACCCATATGTATATAAATAGTCGAGAAAAATCGAAAACTCGCAGCCTGACGATTACGTCTAACATGAAAGACCCTGTCGCCTTTGAGTGTTATCTTCAATGTTTACTTTTATATATAAAAATGTCTTAAAATAATTGTCGAAATTTGTCCATTTCATAATGTGTGATGTCATTTGTTTACATTTGATATGTCATGGAAGATTGAAGTTTAAATACAGTAAATTCGACCTTGCTAACTGAACGCTCCTCTGTGGACAAATCGATTAAAGGCACGTCAAGCTAAATGACTGTTCCGTATAGGATACAGGTACGAATCCTGTCGGAGGAGGAATATTTTCTGTGAAAATTTCTCGGACATTCAGGCCGGTAAAGGTTTAATACTGTTTATCATAAATAGAGCATTTACGTAAATATTTGTATCTATAAAAAGAATGTATAAACATAACAAATGTCTTAGTATATATATATATATATATATATATATATATAAAGGTTTTCGGTAAAATGAATTGTAGCACTCTGATTGATTGGCATTTGTTTACATTCGTAAAAATACGCTCGAACAATACGCTAGAATTAGAAGTTTCTCTCTGCCGAGTGATTATAGCTTAGTGGTAGAAATTCTGAATGAATTCCGACCAATTTGGTCCTGGTATATATATATATATATATATATATATATATATATATATATATATATATATACCCTCAGTGCGACTATATATATATATATATATATATATATATATATCCATCCTGAGTGAGACTATAAATCCGAATGTATCAGTATTCGGATTTATAGTCGCACTGAATATATATATATATATATATATATATATATATATATATATAATTATATATAATTGTATCAAATACCGCAGATAATACGTTTATGGCCATTGAATATATCATTTATTGAGTCTCGACAATTCGCAGTGTGTAATTTATTAATAATAATAAAATGGTATGTCTGCTCAAACAAGTGTAAGATTAGGGAAATAAGAAATTACATCGAATTGAAAACAAAATCCATTCATTTCTTGGAAATGATTTTGTTTATGATTAAGATACGAAAATGACAGCAGACATGGAATTTCGTGGTGAACTGAACGAATGTAGGTGCATTCTTTAAAATGGTAAAATTTTACACACAGGGCGCGATGGATAAATTATCGCTTAATTCCGCAAATATATGTTTTTAAAAATATGATTCCATGTTTTTGAAACATGAGAACATTTATGTAGCGATTGAATCATATGTAATATCTATCTATCTATATATCTATAGCTAGAAAATGTATGAGGGGTAAATAAATAAGCTTCAGTAATCAATTTATTTTAGTCGTGGGTGCTTATTTACCAAGTCCATCCATTTTTTAAATTCCACCGTTTAGTCTTTAGTGTTTGCTTGTTTTCCAACGAATCTTTTTTGAAAAGTTTTATAAAAAAGGTTCCTGTCAAAGAAGAATTATGCACTCCGTCATTTTTAAAACTATCTCTCCCCCCCTCTCCCTCTCGCTCTCTTTCTCTCTCTCTCTCTCTCTCTCTCTCTCTCTCTCTCTCTCTATATATATATATATATATATATATATATATATATATATATATATATATATATATGAAGAAATTGGCATTTATATAAATGTGTACTGTTACGAAATTTTCAATCTCAGTTTGTCTATCGTTACTTGTCTTTTTACGTTTTCATGGGAGTACATAGAAATACATATATTTCCCTGGTGTAGTTTCAGGTTTGCTGTCCCTGGGCAGGTGCCTAAAATATTCACTTACTTGTCATTTACAATAAACAGACACCTTTCCTAACGTCGTTCTGCGCATGCGTGCGCATGCAAATTTATGCGTGAAAAATTTGCCCATATGCAGATAAGAACAACTCAAGCGGAATTGTCAGGCATGCACGGACCATATCTGCTTAAGAAAGCCGGCAGCGTCGAAACTGTCTTGAATATCAGTCCTGATAGTGGAACTATAACCTGCCATTTTTTTATTTATTATTTCTTTTTTCAATTTTGCATTGGAATTTGCTTTATTTCTTTCAGTAGAGTTAACGTTTTTCTTTTCTTTTTTTCTTTTCTTTCTGATTTTAAATCAACAGCCGTATTGGATTAGGCCTGATAATGTTTAAGTTGCGATCAGCTTGTCTCTTATTTTGTTATTTTTTCGTATTTCACCTGTCATACTCGATTTTCGTCGTTGTCTCATTGACTTCATTCGTTTTTCTATTAGGTGTTCATTTTAGTTCTTACTCGAATTCTCTTTACTTTTTCTCCCCTGGTGCATTCGCCATTATTATTATTATTATTATTATTATTTGTTCTCATTGAATATTCACAAGAGTAGTGTTTAGTGACTTTCGTTTCAGATCAAGCGATAGCAATCATCCACAATATTCCAATATTAAGTATCGAATGGATTTTAGCATTACTGTTGGCTGGTGAGCTTCAATTTTGAACCCGATATCCAATCAAGATTTTGCAATATTAGCAACAATAAAATCTACAATAACATTAACAGGACTTGCTACTTTAGCCTAGCGTCTGGTTCACACTCCCCACGATTTTTGAACATCTCCGCCAAACTCTGAAATCTTATTTCCTAATTTTTTGTATTTTACTTATTTTCCTTAAGAATTTCATTATTAATTATTTATTTTCCTTAAGAATTTCATTTTATAAATATGTATTTTCTTCTTCTTCTTCTTGTTCTTCTTCTTCTTTTTCTTTTTCTTGTTCATCTTCTTCTTCGTCTCAATATCAATGAGTAAGTTTGCTTATCGTCCGGATTCATACTCCTCCCCGATCTTCTGAACAGGAGTAAAGTTTTATCCCTTGTTTCCTTTATAGGATTAGGTTTTCTGTTTTTTGCCCTAAAGTCTACTTCAACTCTATATTTCTCAAGTGCCCGCCTAAATTCTAAAATTTATACAATTTTTCTATTTTCCACAATAGGTGTAGATAGCACCGCCTATCGCCCGGTTCACACTCTTCCGATTTTTTGAACAGGAGTAGTGGCGATTCCCTTGTGTCTTGTTTAAAAATGGTTTTCTAGTTCATTCTAAACTCTACGTCAATTTTATACTTTTAACATATCCGTTTGAACTCTGATATTTCACTTACTAATTATACATTTTCTTTTTTCTTATTCCCCCTCAATAGGAGTGGGTAGGTTTGCCTAACGTCTGGTTCATACTCCTCCTAGGTTTTTTCAAAAGGAATAGAGGTTTATCCATTGTTTCCTGTCTACAATTGGGTTTCCGGTTTCTTTATGCTCCTAACGTCTCCGTCTAAACTCGGAAATTAATAACTATTTAATTTCCTCAACAGGAGTAGACAGGTAAGCCTATCGTCCGGTTCACACTCTTCCCCTATCTTTTTGAAGAAAAGTAGAGGTTTATCCATTGTTTCCTCTTTAGGTTTGGCTTTCTGCTCTATCTAACTTATTCTCATTCTCTTTCATTACCAGTAGCCACGTGTGTCTTAAAGGCATTATCACCTTGAAATGATTAAATAAAAATAACTTTCATGGAGATCAATTTAAAGTATGAATTGTTCGTTTTAATCGACTCTCCTTTATTTTTCAGTATATAAATTTGTCCAAAAACGTTTCATTAATGCCAACCTTATATCTACAGGAGGCTGTAGGTAAATTATCCCCACTTCATATCTACAGGGGTGTATGGGTAAGTTATCGCCATTTTATACTTTTAATTTCGCGCATGCGAGATTATTTTTGATTTTGTCGACTACAAAAAGATCAGTTGGCCACCGTCTTTGAGAAAAAGAGCATCATATCATAATACACTCTGTACTGCTTGGCATTCCTGCCGGAAGCTTCAAAGAGATAGTGCTCTCCTGGGTTAAGAGAGAGGCTGCTGGAAGACGCTATGTCTAGCACCAGGACTCTCACTATGCCACTGAAGCAAGGGAACACGTTCATGGTTTTCAAACATTTTCTGCGACCACATCACCCCTTACAACTGGTCACCTAACTTCTCAAACTGCAACCCCGTTGATTATTATGTGTGGGGTGCAGTTGAGCGAGAGAGCTACACAACTCACTGTAACACTAAAGTTAAACTGAAGACAAGGAATATGGCAGCATTCACCAACTAAACAAGATGACTGTCCAGAAGAGAGATTCCTGAGTCGTCTGGAGTACGTCGTTGAAGCCAATGGCGATTTTATTGCATAAATTTACTCTTTATTATTTCAAGATATTATTGTGTAATTTTGGAAAATATATCTGTTAAAATGAGATGTCAGTGTTATTTTCATTTTTGCGTAATTTAGACGAAAATTTGTCCCTTTTATGTATGCATCAAACCAATGTTATTTCCGAATACCCATGTCTCTTAAGGATCTGTGTTTCTGATCAAACCAAATTTGCAAATATTTATATTTGGTGTACTATAACATGCCTATTAAGAAGACTCATATTACATCTAGATGACCATAGCTCTATCCGCCACATATACGTTGATAACACAAATATAATAGCCCCGTCCATATGTAAAAAAAAAGGCTTAAAATGATGCAATACATACTAATAAAATGAAAAAGCCAACAATGAATATTATCAACAATCAACATGGTCTCAATGATCTGACCGTATTGGGAAAATAAAACATTCCTATAACTCATTGATAAAACAATTCATACATTCAGTTAAAGTAAACAAAAAAAAAATCGTTAATAATGGCTAAAAGTATAGGCGAAAGCGCTCGGGCGTATAAAACATTTGGAGAAATTTTACGTCCAGAAAGAAAAAAATATATATATATATCCCGACCAATCTGGTTTTATTCAGAGTTTATATATATATATATATATATATATATATATATATATATATATATATATATATATATATATATATATATATTCATGAGAGTTTGATTAAAAGGTGTCTCTTCTTGTATTTTTCCAATTTTCAAGCAGAATCTTCGAACGTGTGATAAAAATTGTGAATAAACTGTTTATTCTCTTGTTTTCTTGAAGTACTTCGTGTTATCCTCGTCTTTGTTGTTATCTCCACCTTTCAACCGTTGTGCCCTCCGGCCTTCTGCATGTGTATATTGATCTGCGTAACCAGGGAATTCTGCGATGAAACCTTTTTTTTTTAATTATACCGTTCTCTTTCCACTGCTCCTGTCATGGTTGGTTATTTTTTTCCTTTACGCAATAACAACACCTCTATGGGTTATCTAATACCGAAATCTAAATTTTTTGAACACAATTTAATGACTTCAATTAAGTAAATTTTGAACGCAATTATATGCCTTCAACTACAGATAAAATGTATTGTTGGTCATTTTGCTAAAAATAGATATTGTTGATAATTTTTTTTTATATAAATATCGTTTGGGTGGTTGATTTTCTTTAGCGGCACATCAACACCTCTATGGGTTATTTAATGCAAAAACGTATTGCTGGTATTTTTACTATAATAATGTATATTCCTACTTTCATAGTGTTTTGGTATTTTTCGCGCGGTTCACTATATGCCCATATATGGGAAACTCACAGGTGCTACCACCCCGGGGTTAGAGTGGACCTGGGAACAACAGCAATTAAGTAGTAGTTTCACGCCTCTCAAAAGCTCCAATCTCCCGATCGGAGGCCTTACTGCCGGATGAATTTTATTGTCATACCCAGGACTACATGTCTTACCTCTTATTTGATTTATTAGTATTCAATAATTTTTAGTCCGTTTTCACCCCAGGGATATGGGATTAAATTCACTACAACTATATCTTCAAATACACAAACCAACGCTTTTATCCACAAGGCTAATTTGTATAGAAACTAACGTAGAGCCTTAAACTTAATCTGGCTGCTGATTAGATTTCAACTGCTGCCGTTGCTGTTGGCTGTGATGTTTTGACTGCTTCTTTTGCCAATGTGCAAAACATAAAATAAGAACTAGACAAGATGTGTCTAGATATGGACAGTGGAACGAGAATAAGCTAACCCCTTACATTTAATAAAGAGTTCAGTTCAGATTTCCCTGTATATTAGTTACATCCTTACATAAACGCTTTCATGTTTCAATACTATAATTGGCCTTATTTATGTTTTAATGCTATGACTGGCCTTATTTATGTTTCAATAGTATGATTGGCCTTATTTGTTTCAGCATTATAATTGGCCTTATTTATATTTCACTATTATGATTGGCCTTATTTATGTTTCAGTACTATGACTGGCCTTATTTATGTGTCAATACTATGGCCTTATTTATGTTTCACTACTATCACTGGCCTTATTCTAGCTTGTTGATCGCCACAGATAATTCTAATCTTCAAAAAACTGTAACTAACAGATGAAAGCGTTTTCTTTATTTTGTTTATAAATTTCCCTAATAACTCATTTTTTATCACAAGTTATCTCTCATCGCCTGAGGAAGTACAATTATAGTATTGAAACATGAAGGCTTTTGTGTAGCGATGTAAAATGTTTTTGTTATAATGTATTATAATAAAAATATTATAATATATATATATATATATATATATATATATATATATATATATAAAATATTATTATTATATATATATATATATATATATATATATATATATCTGTGTGTGTGTGTGTGTGTGTGTGTGTGTTTGTTTGTGTGTGTAATTATTTTAGACTAGCTGTGACCCTTTGGGTCACTGACTATTCATGTTATAAAACAGTGAAATTGATTTCAACATTTCATTGAAATTAACGTTAATTTTATTAAGATTTAGTTAAATATTTCAATTCCTTCGTGTCATCATTGGTCTGGTTTACACGTTCATGTTTAACGTTTGTATCTTTTTTAACGTTTTTTTTTTAAGATTAACTTAAAAATATTTTTTTAATATGCCAAATAATATTTTAAAATCATATTCACCTGAAAATATATTTTAAATATGCCAAAAATATTTTTTTTAAATATTTTAATTATTGTTTGTTTATAGAAAGCTGAAATATAAATAATTACTTTACAAACTGAACAAAACAGCAAAGCGGGATCTCTTCGTGGATGTCTTTAACTTGAAAATATATTAAGAAATGTTCCGTTTGAAGAAAGTTAAAATGAAAATACTTACCGTATAAACAACTATTTCTAAATTTCTAAATCTTATTCACTTTTAAAATCATATTAACTTAAAAATATTTTTGAAATATTTAAAATATTGTTTGTTTAAAGAAAGCTGAAATATAAAAAAAATATTCTACAAAGAACTAGACGAAACAGAAAAGCGGGATTTCTTTGTGTGTAGTCTTCAGCTTAAAATATATTAATTAAAAAATTGTCTGCTTGAAGAATGTTAATATAAAAATACTTACTTTATAAACAACTCGTACTTTTAAATCTTATTCATTTAAATCAGATTAACATAAATCATTATGCACCGGACGGACGGACGGACGGTTGGGCGCACCACACAAGCAGCCACTCAATCACAGACTTTAGTATTATATAGACATATAGGCATGGGCGTGTCCTTCAGTGTTAGGGGCGTTAAATATCAGACCCCGAGACCCGGATACCAACGGGCGGCTCCATTGGAAAGTGTCTTAAAACCATACTACACGTTGACAGGAGACCTATCAGTGAAAGAGGATAGACACAGAAATGTTCGACAAGTGTTATGCTAGCACAAAGTCACAAGTCATCGTGACCGAGGGCCGGAGTGTGCTGGCCTTATTCTAGCTTGTTGATCGCCCCAGATAATTCGATATGTTCGAAAAACTGTGACTAAGATGTGAACGCTTTTTCCTTAGTTAACTATCGCTTATCTATTTTCTGTGGAGATTAGCTTACAGAAAATATATATAATTATATCTTCATTAGCGATCTATAGGATACTTTATCAATATTCAACGTGATTCTGCAGAGAAGAAAGGTAACATGATCTAATGGTCCCTTTTTAAACGCCAGGGGAGTTCGACATGCCTGTTTAGGTCAGCTGAGGCCCTACGGAATGTAATAAGGTCGAATCAAAGAACGACAATGACGATTGTCAGAAATTGCAAAATATATTGGGACTGAAAAAGAAAACAGTAAATATTTTTTTCTCCCCAGCAGATAAAAGAGAGATTGTTTATCAATACACAGAGAGGGTATTTAACGATTTCATTAACAATGATTATACTGACATTTAACTGACGATATCTACGGAATATGCTGTTTTTTCCCGATATTAAAGCTTGTTGGCAAATTCTAGATCAGTTTTTCTCAACCGTTGCGCCCGGGCGCACTAATTCGCCATGAAAGTGATGTAATAGAATAACCTGTTACCCCCATGAATAACTACACTATAGTTAGTAACTGCCTATGGGTATATGTATGTCAACGGACTACAAAGTCTAGTTGGGATCTTTTGAGTAGGACTCAGGCTTACGCGAGAACTACCGACCTTCCAATAGTAGCACTCACTGCTGGATTGACTTGCGATAACCTTGTGCACAACTATTACCTTTATTCTTATTGTACTAGTTTTTACAATAAACCTTTACTTATTTTATCCACTGTGTTCTTCAAGTATATATTCCTATTAGCACGGAATATAACAGAAAAGGTAACCAGTTGTGCCCTAAGTTTAAAGAGTAATTTATGAATTATTTTTATATCTTTAAATATCTGGAAACACTAAGGACATGGTTTACATGTCATAGTTCAGTGTTTATCTCTTGATATTTTAAACTGGATGTGAAATTCCTTAATCTTTAAGGAATAGTGGATACTCCTTTGCCTTTGTCTTCCTCAAAGGATTTAAATCAGTCATCATTGACGTCTAAAAAATAGCAGAATTTCCATGTATCTATTTAAATAAAAACTGTACTGCTAATCTTTGGGAATGCTAAACCAAAAATCTCAACCGTTAAGTGTCATTATCCAATTTTCAAATTTCTTGACTACTTCATCCTTATTAAAATTTAAGTGTGTCCCAGAGTTTTAGTTATTCTAAAAGTGCGCCCTGGAGTAATAAACGTTGCGAAACGCTGTTTTAGACTCTCAGAGAATTCACACAACAGTATTTACTTTAATAATATACGCATTTTTTTAAACATTATCCATTATCGACGAGTGAAATTGATCTGTAATTGATCGTTGTATCAATATTTGACCAGCGTATTTGATCAATAGTTGATAGGTTGAACCAATATTACTTAAGGCTTGTAATCTGAATGTAAATATCATGTAAAGGAATTAAAATAAATATTTTGTCACAATGTCATCTTATACAAATCAGTTTTTTTTTCTCCTCATAACACTGGTATTAATCAATCGATGTGGCTGGAGGTTTGAAGATATATTTATATTTGCATGAGTAACGTATCTAGTCATATCTATTTCTTGACAAATTATTCTAGCTACCCCCATTGTGTTTATTGACAATTTCCATGTAGCACCCGGCATCTAGACCAATTAAAAGCTCTAATGAAATTAAATATAGATCCATAGAGAATGTTGTGAAGGCATTTATTTATTTCATTTTTCCTTCATGTCATAGGTTTCTCTTTTAGGATAATTTATAATTGGTATATTTGTTATTCATAATTTTCACTGGGATATTGAAAGTGGTTTACAATTCGCCCAATGCAAGGTTGTTAAAAGGTTATTGTACGAATATTCCTAATGCACAAGAGGGCATCTTGGAATTTCGTCCCGCAAATAAACAGAATTTCAAAAGGACGGTGTTTTTCTTAAAACCGCAATTTTTCTTTTTAATTACCTTCACTACTCGGTAATGTTTATTGTTTTAAAAAGCGATGGTTGGAAAGATAATCAAATCTAGACACCTGAAAATTGAATTTACAACAAAAAATATTAAACATATTGTGAAAATTAAAAAAAAAAATAAGGTAAATAAAAATCTAATAAATAAAAATATATTTATTATTTTTGTTGTCAATTCTAAAGAAAATGTAACAATTTATTGTATATGTTGGTTTTTTTTTTTTCTTTTTTTTTTATCCCCAGTAGAATTAGAGCGGGTTTGAATTCAGAGTTTTCCTCCCAGACTGATTGCCACCCAAGTTTATAGAAGCCTGTCTGTTCTGTTATTTACCCATAGCTGAGTGGGGAGAAGACAAGAAGGATCCATACGTTTCCCAAGGGTATTAGAATGTAATGGATCCGACTGGAATTCAATCTCGGCTCTCCGGTTCCTCAATATGACCCGCTATCCATTACTCCACCATGCTTAGGTAATATTAAAATTGTAATAATCGCTTAAAAAAAATCACCATAGTTAAAATAATAGCGGTGTCAAAGAAAGGACCCTTCTTTTGACATCCCGGTTTTTTTTTTTTTTTTTTTTTTTTTTGGGGGGTCCAGGATTGCCGAATGAGGTACATGACAGCAGTGAAATAAAAGGGAGTAAGCAAGTTAAAATCAGGAAGATGAATATGTGAATATGTAACAAATGATCATTCATTTGAAGATGTTATTTTACTATAGAGAATTACTGCTAAAAGGATTATTATGAATAAGTTGTGTGATATGAAAGAAAGGGGAGGTTGTAGGAAGTGATTTTTATGACGATAGGACGGATAGATAATGATTGACTCATGGTTTGAATCTTTTTTAAAATAGAACTTAGGTATAACATGAAGAAATAAGGGTGATTCAATTCCGTGGAAGCACCTTAGATAATGATTGAAGCCTTAAAGAGGCTAATATTGTTGTGTTCTGAGAAGGAATCATGCAGGTGTGGCTATTCCCCAAAATGACAATCCTTGAGGGAAATCTTTTAGAATAGAACTTTGGTATAGCATATGTAACACACAAGAAATGTAAGGATTCGATTCCATGGAAGTACTATGGTGTGTCCTAGCTGTAAAGGTCTGAACAGGTAGAACTAAAGAATGGAGCGCTAATCTGAACATGTCGCATGGAAATGCTGATAGGCTTCCCATGTGGCGTTTGCGAGAAAAATACTCATACAAGGCAACATAAATGATTTTGAACACTATCAAGACTGGAAAATGAGGATTGGAACGTTCTAGTCCGTGGAGGGCAGTAATCCTCTGTTTCTTGTCGAATTTGACTCTTGTAAAGATAAAGTATGAGAGGGAAGATATATTTATTAAAAAATAAATTATCTTTTTATATTATTTAGATTATCCGGACAGCTGTCCTGGTCTTTACTTTCACATCCCTCGACGTTTCGGTGTTTTGTACGCTTCAGCCTTCTTCAGATTGTTACCTTACCCATAATAACATAATGGACTAATCCATACGTAATAAATACTGCGCATCAAGAGGAAGCAGGGAGTTCAGCTGAAGTCTGGAGTGAGGTCCGTCAGGAGTCTGTTAGTTAGTCAGAGCGAGCAAGTCAGTCAGTCGAATCAAAGGCAGACCGAAACAGAGTCGTGTTCAGACAATTACTACTAAACCTGATTGTTCGTACTAACACTTTCTACTTCTCTGTATATATTCCTGATTGTAATATCTCTGTGTTATTCCATACGCGTGTTCGAGTTCTACTTTATTGGTTCTAACTTGAACTATCACCATGGTACAAGGACCCGGACCATAACACAGATGATATTTGTAAAATCTCGATCTGAACCCTTTATTTAGTCTACGGGGTTAGGTAGTTCTGATTCGACGTACCATTCCTTTAGATAGTTTAGTTTTAGCTAATTTGCCCAGATAACTTTCCAAGATTTTGTAATCTGATGCCAGCGATTTAACTTATATCTCTTTGGGCCAAATCACTTTTTGGATCAATCAACCAACACATTTATTCACTGGACTTTGTGTCATTGGAGGCACGTGCCATGCTTTTAGATATCTTAGTATTAGTTAATTCGGCGTGTCAATCCACTGATGAGACGTTATTTTTTTTTTTACGTAATTAAATAAAGATTATAAGATTCTATCGAATCTTATAAGCACAGGGTGCGGCAGAGATACCTCCCACAGGTTGACAAAAAGACCAAGATAACTAACACAAAAAATATCATTTGGTTTTTAAAATGACATCATCCAAATCCTCCTCTGTTAGACCATTTTTAATGTTTTCTATCACCCGGAAGTTCGAAAGTTTCGTGGTATCCCAGATGGTTTACTTTTAACCGCTGAACTGAAATTTTGAACCTATAGCAGTATCGATTTTTTTTTATTCAGAACAGTATCCTTCCGAGATAACATGAAATGTGCACGAAAAAGCTCTCTGTACTTCATATTACACATTCACCAGGTATAAAAACGTTTCAAAAGCAAACGTATGTTGTGCACTCGTTGAAGTCAGGAGGCTAACTGCTTATATCTGAAAGAAAATCGTAGGATATTAGCATGATGAAGCAACCATTACGAATTGCTTAGGTTCAGTAGAACGACACAGATCACAGTTTAAATTATGGGAGATATTTCGGCTGAAACCTGTATTTCCTCGCTGGCGAGCATGGATGGGGAAAACCCAGAAATTAATGTAAACATTGTAGAGAGATAATAATCTGTTATATTATGTGCTAATAGGGATGTATACTTGAAAAGTAGATAATAATAAGTAAAGGTTTATTGTAAAAAACAGTGCAATAAGAAATAAGGTAACATTTATGCACACGACCGTCGCAAGTGAATCCAATAGTGAGTGCAACTATTGGAAGGTCGGTAGTTCTCGCGTAAGTATGAGTCTTACTCAACATATCCGATGTAGAAATATTTAGCAGCCTCCCCACGCGGTAGAATGTGGAGCAATCCGAGCCCGTAGTCTCAGCCAAAAATTCCCGTAGTCTCAGCCAAAAATTCCCGTAGTCTTGCATAAACATGTTGGGGGTCTGTCTACCTCCCAGGACGAGACTCTACCTCGTCTGGATTCCTTTCTGCCCAAATGCAGAGAGTTCGACAGCAGCTGAGAGCTGAAAAAAACTTATCCCATCTAGTAATATTTACCAACCTCCCCATGGGGCAGAATGAGTCACAATGCCGAATTTAATGTCGGGTAATACGAGGCCGTAGGCTCGGCCAAGAATTTACCAATATAAAACGGGGTCAGATAGCTGCTTTGCGAAAGGAGACTTCTTTTTGAAGGCACCTCTTATGTATAAAGCGAATGCATTGCCATTAATTTTGCCACATGGGAATGCCCGGGAAAGGAAGAAATTGTTTAACGGTTAGTTTTAATGTAAAAATTACGGATACTCGAGGTCCTCGACCAAATCCAGAGACGGGTATGCAACTTTCTTGGTCCTGATCTGGCATCACATCTACAGTCACTTTCTCACAGACGTGCTATGGCTCCCCTCAGTTTTTTTTTTAAGTACTTTCATGGCAACTGCTCTGACGATTTACTTTTACTGGTTCCTAAACTGTATGAATTTAAGCGTGATACTAGGTTTCCATCTCGGTCCTACCCATTGACCGTCAAAACAGCTAAATATAGCCATCTCTTCTACTCCAACAGCTTCTTATCTCGCACCTCCTGTCAGTGGAACTCCCTTCCTATTATTTGCTTCTCCATAATATTCAAATATTCAAATGTAAAAAAGTGCAAGCGTAGTTTGGATGTGGCACAAGGCCGAAAGTAAGGGGTACCTAGTGAATTTGAACTCACTACTCAGTCGTAATTGTTTTAGGGAGACAAGCTTGCTAACCATTACAGCACCTCGAGCTGCCCAACCTAGAAGTACTGTATGTATCATGTAAAGGCATTGTTAATTTAATTTAGAACAAACATTGAAAATTTGGGATTAAGTGATTTATGGAAGAAAGTAATTAATGAAATATTACTATCAAAATAAGGCCTTTAGATTTTAATTGTAAAAAACAAATAGAAACAGACTATTTCTGAATATTGCTTCAGCAGCGTGTTTTCTTGTTAAAAAAGATATGAAGATTTTTATGAATTTTCTTTCTTTTCTCGAGAACTGATATCAAAATCCTTAAAATTTATTTATATAATTAGACAATCAAATAAAGGAATTATCTTTAACATGTTCAATAACACAAATTCCCGAGAAAAATAAAAAAATAATAATAAAAACGAAAAATAAAACGATAAATCCAAAGGTTTGCAAAATATTTCTGTGAATTTCCACAGCGAAAATCAATGAGAGAAGATTTCGGAAAAAAAAAACATTTATCCGAACAATTTAAATGTGTTTGTTAATTTCTCTGAGATAAGGTATTATGATTATTTGCGTTGTCCTCAAGGACTCATAGACCAGTGGATAAAAAGACGTTGTTTAGATACAGTGATTAGACCCAAAGAGTTGTAGAACGAAAGAATGTGTTCAATCCCAGGCCACAGCAGTGGTGAACCAGATCATTGAGATTTGAGTTAAAGGGAAATAACTGATGCATGGGACCAGAACAATCTATCCCGGTAAACGAAATAAAGTGTTCGGTTCGAAATTACAATTACATGAAGAAGACCGGAGCGTACAACGGCCAAAACGTTGTGAATATGGCAATTAATATGAGGATAACAGTTCGAATAATATAAATAATGCAAGTAATAATGCGTTTATTTCTATTTTCTTGTTCTCCTATTTACAAATATCAATTTTTATAAAGTTATGTATCTATGTATTTCATAGTTATATCTTTATAATAATGTAGGTGTTGTGACTGTATCTTTTTGCTTGATATATTGTCTGAAAGTGGAATTGTTTTTTCGCCATTCTATCTCCTCTTTTGAAATCTTATTGAAAGCATATCTCCCTAGCCCAGTACTTGGTGGGGGCCGAGGATTGGCCGATGATTCCTCCCCACCAGGTCGACGCTTGGACACAAAGGTAAAGCCGTATATTCAGTCACCATCATCATGACGACGTAGGCAGTCACCCACTTGTTGGCCCATGTGAGTATCGTTTCGCTCTAGCTGACTGCATTTACATTTTTCATTTTTTTCGTTTTTTCCGTTTTTTAAATTTTTTATTTTCCCTCCCCCTCCCTCCCTACCGAAAGGCATTTTGTCCCAATGATGCTACTTATTTGATAATTTAGTAAGGAATCCCGATCCGAAATGTTAACAAAGTAAAAAACTAGAAAAATGGAAAATTGAATGCACTGGATGTGATAATAAACCCGGGCAACCGTATTTTCAATTTCTTTTTAGAATAGACAATGGGACTTATACTAAGTTAAAACTTAATGGGATAGAGTATAGCCATTTGTGAACCAGGACTCCTTACCTGTTATCTCCCCTCCAATCCTTCCCTCTGTTTTGTGTCGTCCTTTTGTGTTATCTCTGTAATAGGAGTAGGTAGTCCCTTCTACCGCCCGGTCAACCTCCTCCCTCTTCTATTGGACATGAGTAGAGGCTTACACCTTGTTTCTTGTCTAGGATGGGGTTCCCGGTACTGTCTTCTCTCTCCGCCTCTGTATTAGTGCAGGTCTGTTTCTCCCGTGATGCGTGCAGTCTGTGGCAACATCTCGTCATTCTGAGGGTACACGGCTGACAGTTCTCTGGTTGCTGTTTCCGACTGGTAGTTAGGAGCCCTAACTCTTGCGTAGCGTCTTGAGCGGCTGCTCTGATCAACAGTTGTATAATACCGGCGTGTTTGTAGTGCCATGTCGTGCGTGGAAAGGTGTCCCTGCAGTCACCTCCGGTGGGCAGCCCTGAGGCCACATAATGATGCGGATTTTGCCAACTCCTCTCTGCCCGCGTCAGGGTCGAAACTGTCTGTTTTCTCTTACCTCAGGCCTTCTCATCTTTGCAAATAAATCCAACATGAGTTACAAAAACCGAAAGATTTACCCTAAACCAGCATCTCAGAAACCACCTAAACCCCTCAACATTTCATTCTCCAACATCCGGGGCATTAGAACAAACTTTTACAGTCTGGAATCTTTCCTCAGTGCAAACGGCCCGGATGTACTGGCTCTCTGCGAGACAAACCTTGTCTCATCTATCCCCTCTTCTGATCTCTCGATCCCCGGCTATCTTCCTCTCCTCAGAAAAGACTCTCTAACCCACATGCACGGTCTTGGTGTCTACGTCAAGGAACATCTCCCCTGGCCAGAGAGTCCTCTCTTGAATCGCCTGACCAGTCATACATGTGTCTCCGTCTCTCTCTCCTCAATGCGGTAAGCTATCTCTTCTTCCTTTACCGCTCCATCCTCTCAAGACTGTGAGATACTTGATAGCATTTCAGACAACATAGACAAGGCTCTCTCCCTCCACCCGTTTGCTCACATTTTTGTGTTTGGAGACTTTAACGCCCATCACTCTGTGGCTTAAGAATGCTACTACTGACCATGCAGGCATTCAAACGCTTAATTTTTCAATCTCCCATTCCCTCACACAGATAGTTAACTTCCCCACTCGTTTTGCCCTCAACCGGGTAAGTAAAGCCTCTCTACTCGACCTGTGCTTTACCTCCATCCCCGAATCCTGCAGCGCCTCGCAACTATGCCCACTTGGTAACTCTGACCATGCAGTAGTATCGGTTAACATCTCCTTTAACTCCACCCCTATAAAGAACCTCCTACCACTAGAACTTCGTTCTATTATCAACGAGCTGACTGGGACGCGTTCCGTGATTTCCTCCGCGATGTCCCCTGGGATGGAGTCTTTAAGCTCCCCGTCCAAGAATGTGCTTCTGAGGTCTCTTCCTGGGTTAAAGCTGGAATCGACGCTTTCATCCCATCAAGGAAATATAGGGTTAAGTCGCGCTCCTGCCCTTGGTTTTCGGCTGCTTGCTCAGCCGCCATCGCCCATAGGAACCACTACTTCCACCTATACCGTAGCGACATGTCTGACTGCAATAGACGTCTCTTTGCCGCCGCCCGTAACGATTGTAAGCGTGTCCTAAATGATGCTAAGTCACTATTTGTGGCTCGAATGAAGGAACGTATTGCATCTCTCAAATTTGGCTCCAAAGATTATTGGCGTCTCTGCAAGAGTGTATTGAATAAGTGCAAACCCTCTATACCTCCTCTATTCAACCAGTTCGAAGTCTTGACCTCCTCTACCGACAAGGCTGAATGCTTTGCTCGGAAATTTTCATCCAACTCGACGCTCGACTCTTCTGGTGTACCCATACCCGACTTTCCTCTTAGAACTGAGGCCATATTGAGTGGGTTAAACATAACCCCAACCTTGGTACTGGGAGTTATCTCCAATTTAGATCCCAACAAGGCGAGTGGTGGAGATGGGATACCAGCCATTGTCTTAAAAGAAATGCGCGCCTGAACTGGCGCCCGCCCTTTCGAAACTATACAACTACTGCCTCAAAGAATCTTGTTTTTCCTGACTGCTGGAAGTCCTCTTCGATCGTTCCTGTCTTCAAGAACTCCGGCGACCCCTCTGACCCTTCCAACTACCGTCCTATAAGTCTCCTTCCCTCTTCGGCAAAATCTTCGAAGCTCTAATCAATACCGGGCTGGTTAACCACCTCATCCAATAATCTGCTCTCAGACAAGCAATATGGTTTCCGCTTTGCCAGATCTACAGCCGATGTGCTCACAGCCATCACGGAAACAGTCTACCGAACTCTCCAAAATAACGGGGAAGCCCGAGCCGTGGCACTAGATATCTCCAAAGCATTTGAGAGGGTTTGGCACGCCGGCCTTCTCCGCAAGATCCAGGGTTATGGCATTACGGGTCAATTATATAACGTAATACAATCATTCCTGTCAAACCGTGAATTGAAGGTCGTTCACAACGGATTCTCCTCCAGTTCCTACCCCACGAACGCAGGAGTTCCTCAAGGCTCCATCCTAGGCCACACTCTATTCCTTATCTATATAAATGACCTTCCTGACGCCGTAACTTCTCAAGTCGGCATCTACGCGGATGACACCACAATTTATTCCTTCCTCAAAAACAAATCCAGTCTCGCTGACAAAACTCACCTTGCCGTGCGCCTCGAAAAGGACCTCCAATCGATTGTGAACTGGGGCATGATTTGGCTGGTCAACTTCAACGCTTCGAAGACTAAACTGCTCTCTATTAATCACCACAGAGAGCCTTCCCTTCCCTCCATTATAATGTCTGACGCTCAACTTCCCGAGAGCAACTCTCTGCGGCTTCTCGGTCTCACGTTGACTGCTGACCTGAGATGGAATAAATACATCGAGTCAATTGCCTCGTCCACTGCGAGGAAAGTTGGCTCCCTGAGCCATGCTAGGAAGTTTTTCTCCCCTGAGTCGATCCTCCAGATATACAAATCCACAATTCGCCCTTGCATGGAGTATTGCTGCCACATATGGTCTGGCGCCCCTTCTGTTTGCCTTGGGGTTCTTGATAGGCTCCAGAAGCGGATATGCAATATGGTTAGCCCTGCCCTGGCGTCTCGTCTACAGTCACTTTCTCACAGACGCACCGTCGCCTCCCTCTGTCTGTTCTACAAATACTTTCATGGAAATTGCTCCGAGGAACTGCATTCGCTGGTTCCCAAACTTCATGAGTTCAAGCGCCCTACGAGGCTGGCATCCCGCTCACCCCTTCACTGTCGAAACTCATAAATGTAGCCGTCTCTTCTACTCTAATAGCTTCATGTCTCGCACCTCTCGCCTGTGGAACTCTCTTCCCTTCTCCTGTTTCCCTGAGAGTTATAATCTCCAGCTATTCAAGTGCAATGTCAATCGACATCTCCAGTTGCCTTAAGCTATCTACTACCCTCATCCTTTCTTCTATCACTCCTATCTGATCTTCCTATTTTCTGTAACCCCTTGCGTCCTAGTGGCTCCCCGCCTTGCTTGGGGTGAAATGCTTTAAAAAAAAAAAAAAAAAAAAAAGGTGATAAATATTGCATTGAATGCTTAAGTTGTAAAAGCAAAAATTGCTGGGGAACGCCCCCACCTCTGTATTTTCCATGCTGGTCTGAATACAGAGATTTTCTTCTCTCAGACTAGTTACCAACGAAGGCTATAGAACCCAGTCTGTGCTGTTATTTATCTATGGCTTGAATAAATTTGAATTTAGAGTTTATCTTCTCCTAGACAGATTCCCAGCCAAGGCTATAGAACAGAGTCTGCCCTTCTATATATCCATAGATTCAGAAGAGAAGAGATGCATTCATAACATTTCCAAGTGTATTAACACGTAAAGGAAATGTAATGAATTCGACATACACACACACAAAACGCGCGCGCACACACACACACACACACACACACACACACACACATATATATATATATATATATATATATATATATATATATATATATATATATAACTCCCCAAACCAAAGCAAAATACTAATGAAACGATCAGAACTCATCTCAAGATTCAGAAGCGAAAAGAAATTTTTACTACGTTACTTAAAAAATCAAAAACTGAAAAGAATAAATAAAATAAAAATAAATAAAATAAATAAATAAAAACAAGTAAAATAAATTAATCCAAATAAATAAAGTCAATAATAAACAAATTAACAAACCACTCCCGCCAAAATTACCGTCAGAATAGACTATCCACAATGCATAGACTACTCTCAATCCATTACTGACCCGTATATATGAATGGTCGCGAAACACACAACCCATGCGGCCTGGTGATTGCGTTTAGCATGAAGCAGCGTGTCATATCTGCGTGTTGACTTAAATGTTCCCTTATATATATATATATATATATATATATATATATATATATATTATAATTATTTAAAAATGATTCCATTGTTACATAGGACTTCAATATAATTATTAGAATTAGATTGAATTAAAGTATCAAGCTCTGTTCCATCCTCAAGCGAAATTTTTGGAATAACTAATCTTGAAATTTACGGAGTTTTATAAGCATCTTCATTCGTAATAACCCTAAAGTGTTCTTTCTTATTTTTCTATATTTTTCGGTTAATTTATTAAACTAGTACATAAGCGACCAAAGCAAATAACCACCAGTTTTTTTTTACTACGTTAATAAAACATCGAAAACCGAAAAAGAATAAATAAATATATCAAATAAAAAATGAATATAAAAAACAAGTATATTTAATTAACCCAAATAAATAAATAAGCAAGCCACTCGCGCCAAAATAACCGCCAGAATGGATTATCCACAATGCAACACTGACCCATATAAATAGTCGAGAAGAAATCCAACACTCACGGCCTAACAATTGCGTCTAGCATGAAACAGCCTGTCGCCTCTGAGTGTTGACTTTAGTGTACACTTTTATATTTATATTTACATTCGCTCTGTCTATGATATTGAGTATTTTATCCCATAAATATAACACACCTTAAAACTATATATATATATATATATATATATATATATATATATATATGTATAAAGCACATCAGGAAGAACTTGAAATTTGCGTTAAGCTATAGCCCACCACGAGGCATGAAATTGTAAATATATATAATGAAAAAAGGCATTATATGCTGGAATTCAATTGTTCTATTCAGATTATTGATACTAATATAGCGCGATGATTTTGCTAACATTGACTGGTTAATACCATTTATATGATTAATCTAATACTTGCATGATAAAATCTGATATAACATTTGAAGTTAAGATGGAACTGTAGAAACATTCAGAAATGCATATTTTTGAATGTGTCAAATTTGAAAGCAATGATATATTTTAAATTAAACTTGCATTGAATTTGTTGGGATAATGTTCAAAATTTAAAAAAAGATAAACATCGTATGAAATTCTTGAATATAATTTTACTGTTAATAATAAGATTATCTTTTTGTTTACTAACGTAGACGTTCAATGCAAATACCTCCGCCATCTTTGGACAAAACATTTTATTAATCGTTATTTAGTTATCAATATATTGGCCCTGGATGACAATAAAATTGCACTACGTTCTGTCTTAAAAGTGCAGTTCCGGTTATGGTACGATGAAGAATTTTTCAAGATCCTTACGATACTTTCAAGTGGAAGATGTTTTGCCATATACATCGTTGTTAACTACGTAACATTAAAACTGTAAGGATCATATCACCAAACACTTCAATGTTATGTTTTTTCAGCATGTTATTCAAACAATCCAGTTGCTCAATTGTGCAACGAAGATTTATCCAAGTTTTCGGAGACACCTTGCATTAGTGTAACTGGTAGCAAAACCACTAAGTAATAATGGCTGACTAAACCTAGTTAAGCTAGCCATTATTACTGAGCGGTAAATTCGATCCTAACTCTGTCCAATACAAACTAAGCGTTTACAGGTCTTAAAATCAAACAACGGAACGTGATTTAATTCAACATTTAAAAAAAAAGAAATTAATTAAATCCTGTCGAACACAGAAAGTATCTTTCTCCAATATAGATTCCGTTAAAGATGTGTTGTTGAAGGATGTACAGTATCCACATAGTATTAGGTAAAAATTAATATTATTAAAATTTGGAATAATTAAAAGTATTAAGAAATAATGAATCTATTTGATTTTTTTCCTAACTGTTATTACCGTGTCAAAAAAAATCTGTTTAGAAAGATGAACGTTTAAACACTTGTCCGTGTTGGTTAATGCGGAAAATCTAGATCGATTTATTTGTTGTTTTGAGATATTAAATTGAAGTTTTGCGGACATTTGTAAACAGTGCCAGTGAGTAAATTTGTGTAACGTCGTATAAACCGATATTTGCTATATACTGACCATCGCCTAATCTGAGTTTACTTATTTATGACTGTCGCATATCCCTAGCTTCTGCATCTACATATTATCGTATAATCCGGGCTTCTGTACCTACTTATTGTCGCATAACTAGAGCCTGTGTATCTAGTGATCGTCGGGAAAAAAACCCAGGCATATGTATCTATGACTCTCGCATTAGCCCAGTTTTTTTTTTTCTATTCATGTATCGTCAGCGTCGCGTAACTCGTGCTTGTGCATTTATGTATCATAGCATAACCCGCTCTTGTGTATCTACTGACAGTTGCATAACCTATCCTTATGTATCTACTGACAGTCGCATAACCGGAGCTTGTGTCCCTATGACCGGCGTTTAACACGAGCTTGTGTATTTATGGATCGTTGCATAACCGGTGCTTGTTCATCTATGGCCGTCATATAACCCGCGCTTGTGTATCTATGACCGTCATATAACCCGCGCTTTTGTATCTATGACCGTCATATAACCCGCGCTTGTGTATCTATGACCGTCATATAACCCGCGCTTGTGCATCTATGACCCTCATATAACCCGCGCTTGTGTATCTATGACCGTCATATAACCCGCGCTTGTGTATCTATGACCGTCATATAACCCGCGCTTGTGCATCTTTGACCGTCACATAACCCGTGCTTGTACATCTATGACCGTCACATAACCCGTGCTTGTACATCTATGACCATCACATAACCAGCGCTTGTGTATCTACTGATAGTTTCATAACCCGTCCTTATGAATCTATTGATAATTGCATGACCTGAACTTCTGTACATGTTCCGTCGCCAAACCAGAGCCGGTGTATCTAATGATCGTCGGAAAAAAAAAACCCGGACACATGTATCTATGACCATCGCATAAGCCAAGTTTTGTGTATTTATAGAGCGTCGCCAAAGCCGGGCTTGTTTATCTATGACAGTCACATAACCTGGCCTTATGCATCTACTGAGAGTCGGATAACCAGTGTTTGTGTACCTATGGCCGTCGAATAACTCGAACTTGTGTATTTATGGATCGTAGTATAACCGGCGATTGTGTGTCTACTGACAGTTGCATAACGCAGCCTTATGTATCTAGTGAAAGTCTCATAAGCCGAGCTTGTGTACCAATAGCCGTTGCATAAACCGAGTTTGTGTATTTAAGTATTTTCGCATAACCCGGGTATCTTCTGACAGCCACATAACCCGGCATTTGGTATATATGACCGTCGCATAAGCCGAGTTTTGTCCATTTACTGATCGTCGCCTAACCCGAGGTTGTGTATCTATGACAACCACATAACCCGCCCTTGTCTATCTAGTGACAGTCTCATAACTCGTGCTATGTCCCTACGCCCGTAGCATAAATAAGATTTGTGCATTTATGGATTGTCGCATAACAAGGGATCGTGTACCTTCTGACAGCGATATAAACCGGTCTTGTCTATCTGTGCTGTCGTATAAGTCAGAATTATGCTCCTGGTTTCTTCTGAAGTGTACTTCAACTCTATACTCCTAACGCCTCATCCTGAATTCTGAAACTTTATTTACTATTTTTCTCAAAAGGAATAGATAGTTTAGCCTGTTGGATGGTTCACACATTTTCTCGGTCTTTCGAATAGTAGTCGTTTATACACTTGGTTCTTGTTTACGACTGGGTTTCCTTTCCATTCTAAAGTCTACTTCAACTCTATACTTCTAACCTCTCCGCCTGAATACTGGGACTGTATTTACTATTTATTTATTTTTTCCTGAGTAAGTTAGCCTATCGTTTGTCTCTCTCTACTGACAGTTTCATAACCCAGGCTTATGTTTCTACTTACAGTCGCATAACCTGAATTTGTGTCCCTATGGCTGGCGCGTAACTCGAACTTGTGTATTTATGGATCGTAGCATAACCTGCCGTTTTGTCCATTTACTGATCCTCGCCTAACTCGTGGTTGTGTATCTATGGCAATCACATAACAGGCTCTTTTCTATCTACTGACAGTCTCATAAGCCGGGCTTGTGTACCTTCTGACAGTGATATAAACCGGCCTTGTCTATCTGTGCCGTCATATGAGCCAGAATTGGGCTTCCGGTCCTTTCTAAAGTCTATGTCAACTCTATACTTCTAACCTCTCCACCTGAACACTGGGAATATTTACTATTTATTTATTTATTTATTTATTTATTTATTCCTAAGTAGATTAGCCTATCGTTCGTCTTAGACTCTTCTCCAATCGTTTGAAAAGGAGTAGAGTTTATCTCTTTTTTCCTGTTTAGCATTGGGTCTCCGGTTCATCTTTCACTCTTAGTAGCTGCTTGTATGTTAGTGGCATTATAGCCTTGCTTGGGGTGAAGTGTTTAAAAAATAAATCTTACAGATGTATGCTCCAGGTGATAATATTTTTTTTTAATATCGTCCTATAAATGACAATGGTAATATTAATAATTTCCCAAAATGGAAACTGCTTTCAATTCAAATATCTAAAAGTTTTCTCTTTTTTCAGGCAAACAGGTTTCTCAAGTCCAGTAGCCGTTATAGTTCTTTCCAGTAGAGAGATCACAAGAGCAATAAGAATAATCAGTTGGGGACAATCGGAAAGGTGGTTATTAAAATGTGGAAGAGACGTCTGATGATATGTGTGATGTCCCGACGTGTTTGATGCGAGCAACCCGCCTTAACCCTAGACAGCATGAATCGTATTAAATATTTAACGGCTCGATCGTTTCCAGACAGACGATTTATTCAGTTTTACACATAACGCAGTTAATATTCACGAATAAACGAATTCGGTCAATAAGGCAAATATATAAACTAAAGGCGAATAAAAATTAAATGATTTGTGAGAGAGATTTATACGGATACATCAGTCCAATTCGGAAAGCTCGATTTGAAAGGTTTCAAAATAAAACCAATTAAATGTCCTCACATGAGAATATCGATATTTCTGACTAACCTGACCACGTGACACGAAATGGGAGTGACAAAAGAGCTATTTATAGGATGCGCAACAGACAGTTGCAAAGTTTGAGAAATGTAACGGATGAAAGTAGTACCAATATTCTGAAGTGGACGTGGTATATTTTCTAAAGGGTTTAAAATGAGCTAATAAGTTAGTGTGTTCAGTTCAATCAATCTATCTATCTATCTATCTATCTATCTATCTATCTATCTCATTTTGTCCATATATTATCTATCTATCTATCTATCTATCTATCTATCTATCTCAGCCTGTTCATATGGTATCTATCTATCTATCTATCTATCTATCTATCTATCTATCTATCTATCTATCTATCTCATTTTGTCCATATATTATCTATCTATCTATCTATCTATCTATCTATCTATCTCAGCCTGTTCATATGGTATCTATCTATCTATCTATCTATCTATCTATCTATCTATCTATCTCATTTTGTCCATATATTATCTATCTATCTATCTATCTATCTATCTATCTCATCCTGTTCATATGGTATCTATCTATCTCAGCCTATCCATGTAGTAAATATCTATCTATTTATCTCTGACTGATTGTCCAAATCTATCTATCTATCTATCTATCTATCTATCTATCTATCTATCTATCTATCTATCTATCTCAGCCTATCCATATAGTAAATATCTATCTATCTATCTCTGACTGATTGTCCAAATATATCTATCTATCTATCTATCTATCTATCTATTTTGTGCTGAAAAGTTCTAGTCCCACCTAAGAATACCTTCAAATTTTGGAAGTTACACTCTTTATCGCTATATATCTATATATTTCTATCATCGACGTGTTGCTAAAATTTATAGTTTTGACCGAGAGGCTCTCCCTCCAACAACGAAAATTAGATGTTCAGTCATTTGATCAAAATCTTTGCAGGTGAGATGCATCTCTCTATATAAATCTATCATCCAGTGTTAATCGCATTCATAACGTCATCTATCTTTCGCAATTCATGTGTCAGTACTTTTGCTTCAAGTCGTCTGTCTGCAACACTGTTCTCTTCGTCTCTGCACATATTCAAGTATACACTGTTTGTGAGTCAGTTTACGCATGCGCGAATCCAACTATCCGCCATTATATATGCATAGCGTTACGTGCACGTTATTTAAGGTGCGTCTTCGCTAGTGGTGGATGTTGGCAACGGTCGTTATGTATTCATAGACAGGGACAGCAGAAATCTCTTCGTAATTCTATTTTGCTTTTAACTATTTTTATGCCCAAACTAAAAATACTGCTCACATTCTCTGGATGCTAATCTATTGTATTTGGCGGGAAATTTGCCCGCGGATTCACACGAAGTTTTTCCCCTAAAGAATTTCTCTCTTAATGGCCGACGTGTTTGTTTTGCAAGCGCCTTTCGCATTGTCTCTTCAATTATGTATTAAATCAAGACACTACTAGTTTCATCTATCTATCTATCTATCTATCTATCTATCTATCTATCTATCTATCTATGTATGTATGTATAGAGGGTTCTGATATATTTATCTAAACTTTATTTATACCATATATATATATATATATATATATATATATATATATATATATATATATATATATATATCACTGTACATGACTTCTAATTCTTTCGTTATTTCTATCTATCTATCTATCTATCTATCTATCTATCTATCTATCTATCTACCTATGTAAAGAGCTAGCTGTCAAATATTCAAATATATCTGGTGTCTTGGGACATGCATATGCAATCTATATATTGTTCTATATATGCATATAAATACATAAAAATACATACATACATATATACACATACATATATATAGAGAGAGAGAGAAAGAGAGAGAGAAAGAGAGACAGAGAGAGGGAGAGATAAATAGATAGATGTGTGTGTGTGTTTATATATATAACAGTGCATTGCATTTTATTCTTTCATTTTATCTGTCTATCTATATGTATGTATATACATACATGCATATATATA
>CAHIKZ030005028.1:1922500-1942500 GCA_903632075.3 Acanthosepion pharaonis | reverse complement strand
GTTTTGTGTTTTCTTGATTTTACACTTATTTCATTTATTTATCCTTATCTGATGTTATCATACAAGTTAGTGTTATAACAAGAGATTTGATATTATTATGATATAATATTCTATTCCGTTGAGAAACATTGAATTGTAATTTTTTCAAATGGTGGTGAATGGGATTCCGTTATATATTTTTGCCAATCGTAGATCTTCTTGTTTGGAAAAGAAATGATGCAGCCTTCTGTCCATTTTTCTATGAATTTCCTTTTATATGTAGCATTTACAGAGATTGTCGTTGAAATCCCGAGTCTTCTAAACATCCGGAGGAATGTTATCAAGTTCGGCAGCTTTCTTTATTTTGGTGTTTTTAAAACCGTTTCAAGTTATCAAGTTTAATGTCAAGAGGTTGTTCAATGATTTCCTCGAGCTGAGTATCTAACATGTCCGCTACAGTTTACAAGAGATTCTTTAAAAACGGTTTTGCCATTTAATCAGCCTTTCAGCATGACTATTGGCCTTTAATTTGGATTTTCTGCAACCGATCTGGTTGACAGTTTTCCAAGAAAGACCAGTTTTTTGTTGGCAGCAGTTTTGATAAACCGAATTTTGTCCCGTTGTATTCAGCTTGTTGAACTTCATAAGAGTTCAAGTGCTTCAATTAAGTCTTAGATAGACTTAAGCGATTGATTTGAATTTCCGATGGTGGATTTTTATGATTCTAATGCAATGGTATTAGAATCATAGAGGGCTAATTTGATTTCCAAGGAAGCAGCGTTTTCATTAGAAATAACAAAATGATTGTAGTTTGTATTAAAAGATGGTTGTTCGGCATCCGCTTGTAGGGTTCCAAACTTATTCCTGACCGCAATGATGTACTGGCCTTTGAGATGACGTTTTGTTGTTAGAAGTGACCAGCCATACGATGAAAAGTGACCAGTCATAAGGTGACCAGTTATATTGTGAGACTGCTTTTTCTTGTTGGCTTTAAGGTTGAATCGGATGGTGGAAGAGAAAATCCGATGGCATGATGACACTCCTTCAAATGTACTGAAGGCCTGGCAATTCATTTCACTGTTTTCCAAATAAGGAGGTCACCCAATTAGGATTTTGTGCTATTGGCATGGGTGAATGTCCATTGTTCAGATTTCTTCTTTTCAAATTTGGTGATTGGGCATACAATATTATTTCCCGGAATAATGTCTTCGAGAAAAATCCCATTTCTGTTGGAGGATTGATGATATCAAAATCTGAGTACGTTATTGACACCAACCTGAACATTTCTCTCCCTACCAATAATCAGGAAGATATGGTTTGAAACTAGTCTTACAAGAGAAAAGAGACATTGACAAAATTCTGTCATATCTTCCTCTTATCTAGAATGTGTTTGTGAATGACAGATGGTGGTCATTATAGAGTTACCGTTGAGGCTAGCAATGATTCTGTTAAATGTCTTCAATTTCCATGAGAGCTAGTGGGCTGCGTAGCATGCTAACCCCGCTACTGGTTGTACCTGTTGAATTTTCCCAAAACAGAGATCAAGACCACGCCTTTTTTAACACAGTGAACCCTAAGTTTGATATTAGGATGAAAATAGGTGTGTTCCTGAATACTGATGACATCGATATTCCGTTCAGTGGCAGATGTGATGTGTTCAGGCAGCTGATTTTATGGAGTTAAGTGTGAAAACTTTGAAGGTTGAAATTAATTTAGATTTTTTTATGCAAGAAGTTTAGTTTCATTTTTTGGAACAACAGTAGAACGTGGCCATTTATAACTCACGTGACCTGCAATATGGAATGTGTGTCTTGGATTCGTGATAATCTTGCTTGTCTTTCAGTGGTTTAGTTCTCATCTACGGTTCGCCATTCCTATAGAGAATAGCAATGTCAGATTTACTGACAGATTTCCGGAACCATGTTCACTGACATGCCTATCATGTTCCACAAGGGTAGTGCAAAGGCCAAATACATAGTTTATCATGTAATGCCATCTACATATGATTGCCATCATGTCTTTCAATGGCAATTGATTTAAACGGTTTACTTCTGGTTTCATTAGAGTTTTCTTCTCAAAGATAGGCTGACTTCACTAAGTCTATTTGGTTTCATGGACCCCCTCGTGGTATCATGTTGAATCGAACTACAGCTCACCGCTTGTAGGTAGCTGGAATCGATGAAATATGATTAGGTTTTCACAAACGAAATGACACACTTTATAGGGAATGAATAAAACGCTTCTGAAATGTTAAATAACTAATTTACTATGTTGTCACACATGAAATGACACACATTATAGGGAATGAATAAAAAGCTTCTGAAATGTTAAATAACTATTTTATTATGTTGTCACACATGAAATGACGCACATTATAGGGAATGAATAAAACGCTTCAGAAATGTTAAATAATTAATTTACTATGTTGTCATACATGAAATGACGCACTTTATAGTAAAGGAATAGAACGCTTCTGAAAGGTTAAATAACTATTTTATTATGTTGTCACACATGCAATGACGCACATTATAGGAATGAATAAACCGCTTCTGAAATGTTAAATAACTATTTTATTAGGTTGTCACACATGAAATGACACACATTATAGGGAATGAATAAAAAGCTTCTGAAATGTTAAATAACTATTTTATTAGGTTGTCACACATGAAATGACACACATTATAGGGAATGAATAAAAAGCTTCTGAAATGTTAAATAACTATTTTATTAGGTTGTCACACGTGAAATGACACACATTATAGGGAATGAATAAAACGCTTCTGAAATGTTAAATAACTATTTTATTATGTTGTCACACATGAAATGACGCACATTATAGGGAATGAATAAAACGCTTCTGAAATGTTAAATAACTAATTTATTAGGTTGTCACACATGAAATGACGCACATTATAGGGAATGAATAAAACGCTTCTGAAATGTTAAATAACTATTTTATTAGGTTGTCACACATGAAATGACGCACATTATAGGGAATGAATAAAACGCTTCAGAAATGTTAAATAATTAATTTACTATGTTGTCATACATGAAATGACGCACTTTATAGTAAAGGAATAGAACGCTTCTGAAAGATTAAATAACTATTTTATTAGGTTGTCACACATGAAATGACGCACATTATAGGAAATGAATAAAAAGCGTCTGAAATTTAAATGAATAATTTATTTAGTTGGAATTGTCACAATATTGATGAATGACTGATATCCACCGTCTCTCTAAATGCTTGATCCTATCTCTAAAAAATGCCATTATTTGAGGTGATAAATATCTCAAATGCATCGATTACATCTTCCTTATTGCATATGAAAAGCTCAAAATGCAGAAATAAGTGATAATAAGTAGGAAAGATATCAGGTGAATATAGAGGATGAGACAAAATTTTATAATTCAGGCCATTGATATTCTGGGCATTTGATTGAGAAGCGTGTTGCTGTGCGCTGTTGTGCAGCTAAATTGGGCTATCCCTATAATCAATCTAGGATGTTTTGCTTTCAGTTTTTCATACATACATTCAATTTCTTCACAATACGAGGATGCAGTTATTGTTTTCCCTTGAGGTAAGAATTAATAATGCACAATCCCTTTGAAAGACCACCACAGAATAAGCATTAAATTTTTAGAGTGCAGTGGCGGTTTTGGGCATTTTTGTAGTGATTCACTTGCATCTAACCACTTTAATACTCTTTTACTGTTGCCAAAGAGTATCTATTTCGCATCGCCTGTAATGATTCCATGCAAAAATGGTTATTTTCCCATTTTGTATACATACAATAAGATTACTGAATATTGTTTCATTGTAATCATTTTCATTTGCCTTATGAGTAACAATATATTAAAACAAAAAATATCTGGAAAGACAAACAATCAGGAATAAATTTTTATTTACTAATGAGGTTATTTCGTTAGACGACGGATCAGCAACTAAAAAATTAAAAAAAAACAAAAAAAAACGCGTCATTTCATATGTGACAACCTAATATTAAGCTGTAACAAAATGTAAATCCGATTATCCTCAATTAGTACAAAGTTTAGCCTGACCACATTGGGATATTGGGTAGCCATAAATATAACTTAAACATTTTTTTAAGTATTTCACTCCAAACAAGCCGGGAGTGCAACTAGCAAGCATGAGGTTTACACACAGTGAAAGCGGGGGAAAAAGACTTGGTATAGACGGGATTGAGGATCGGATAAAGGAAGAACGGGGACCAAGAAGATAGAGATTGATGTTGCATTTATTTTTTGAAGATTGTATGTATCAAGGAAGCAAATAAGAGGAAGGGAGTTGCAATGTCGGGAAGTGTGAGGAAAGAAACTGTTGGAGTAAAAGTGGCTGTTGCGTTTATCTAATTCAACAGTAAAAGGGTGGGACTTAGGTGCCAGTCTAGTAGCACGTTTAAATTAATGTAGTCTGGGTATCAGGAAAGATATCTCGTCAGAACAGTTGCTATGAAAATATTTGTAGAAAAGACAGAGGGAAGCCAAATCGTGTATGTGAGTAAATGACTGAAGTCGAGATGCCAACTTAGTATCGATAACATTGCAGATCATTCTTTGGATTTTGTCGAGAACCTGGAGATGGACAGATGGGGGTACCGGACCATATATGGCAAGAATATAATGATAGAAGTGAAAAACAAAATTATTAGGTAAACATATTCTTATCTTATATTTATTTAACTTTTTTCTAGTCGCATGCTGGCTGGTCTGATGAGAAGGCAGAAACTTTTGGTGGATATTGGCGAAAGTAAGAAGTTTGGATATGCTTTCTGGCTGTACACTGTCCACCGCCTGTCACATATTGAGACGGTAAGGGAGATCAATGGTGACATTAGAGGTAGTAGTTGGAAACGAGATTCCAACTAAAAGTGGAGGTAGACTAAAAAAAATAACTTTAAGTTTCTTATTCTCATTTCCGTCTTACAGAGGATGGATAGGGCGGATTTTCTTCTATATACATATACAGGACAAAACCTTAAACAAAATGTATGAAAATGTTATTTGATAATATAAATGTTGATTTTCCTTAATGATTTTTTTCTTTTTTTTTTCGATAATTTAAGACATTCAGTCATCCGGTCATTTAAATTATCCAAACATATGAGACATCCCTATGAAAATCTCGATAATTTATTTTCTTATATTACATGTTTAAAAGAACTCGTTGGCATTCTATAACATTCATAATTCTTTCAACTACTGATTGTGCTAAATTCTTCTTGATTCTATCTGCAAGACGAAAAAAATTTTGTAAATGTGTTTTCCAACCTGACGACATCAATTTTTAAGTTTATAAATATCTTTTGTTTTGCACCTCTTTTATTTATTTATCCTCATACAGACCGTGTCAGATTTTATTATGCCAGTCAGTGTTATTATAATTATTCAATATTATTATTACTATATAAGACTAATACGACATTTATTATGTTCAGAATGTATTTCTATGTATAGCAATAATATATCATATGGATTTAATGTTCTAATATCCAACTGCCTTTTGGTACTTAAATTTAATTATGAAAACTAAATACAAGCTAAATCTTATTGATAAATAAATAGAATATATATATATATATATATATATATATATATATATATATATATATATATATAGGCTCTGAACACATAAATTTATTTAATGCAGTATCCTATATATCGCATTAAATCACATTATGATCTTCATTGTTAAAAATGGCTCGTTTATATTCTACAACATTCATTATTATTCCCTCATTGATTCGTCTAACTTTTCTTCTATTTCGATGAAGGAGGCACGGTGGAGTAATGGATAGCGGCTCTGATTGAAGAAAGACTGCTGCTTTATCTGTCTATATTTCTGAGATGAGGTATTATGTACATTATTTACATTATTCGGACTATTGTCCTCAACTTTGTCGTCGTATTTATTACAACGTTTCGGCCGTTGTACGCTCCGGCCTTATTCAGGTGGTTGGACTGACGAACTGAACCCTTCATATAAAGTGAGCGAAATAAAGGGTTCAGTTCAACATTCCAACCACCTGAAGAAGGCCGGAGCGTACAACAGCCGAAACGTTGTAATAAATATGGCGACAAAGATGAGAACAATAGTTCGAATAATGTAAATAATGAAAATCTTGTTGTTTGTATCTGCAAGAAGAAAAAAAAATATTGTAAATATGTTTTCCAAACTGACGACATCCATTTTTAAGTTTATAAATATCTTTTGTTTTGCGCTGTTTTTATTTATTTATCCTCATACAAATTTTGTCAGATTTTATTATGCCAGTCAGTGTTACAATCAGTTTAATATTAATATTATTATGGGATACTATTTGCTGTTGCCGCGGTAAAATGGAAGAAAGTTTTGTTAAAACTAAGCAAGTGATATGTGATAAGAGATATTGAAACACATAGGAAGATTTGAGGTTTTAATTCACACATAAACGACTTGCATTGTATGTCGAGCAATTTGAACAATGGAAGCGTGACCCACACTTAAGGGAAATCTTGATTGGCTCACAGCTGCAAATGCGACCTGTAAAGCGGAAACCTCATTTTCGTAAACAACGAACTTGGATTTAATTATCCTGGTCGAAATTGATTTGAGACAGGAGAGGGGGTTTAGCGAGAGTAAATAGCATAAGAAATTTGGAGAAGGTAATTCCCCAAAAATATGTGCATAAATACGAATGCGCGAAGCGAATTCGCCAGAAGTGAGACGAGTCGGAGCAGAAGAGACAGAAACTGACGCGGGAGAAGAGAAGCCTCCGACTTCAGCCTTGTGCCAAACTTTACCACCAACAGCAAGACAGATTTTTGCCAAATCGGCGAAAGCATCACTTCAAATTTAGATGCGGGCTGGGCAGATAATTAATTCCATGCGAACTCTGATATAAACAAATTATTGAACGGAAGAATGATATAAAAACAGTACCTACTTTTCTTCAATTTATTCGAGTTTTATTTTTTCCTTTACATCATCGCTTTGCTTGGACCAGTCCAACAAGAAGATACTTTCGACTATTCGAACTTGGCCTCCTTATGATCAAAATGAAATGACAACGTGGGATAAGGTTTTCTCTGGATTGAAGCGGTCACTTTAGCGAACAACCGCGCTGTCGGAAGTCTTGGACGGCCGGCTCGGGTGTTGTACAATTATAACTATATAAAACTAATAAGACTAGTAATATTTTCAGAATGAATCTCTATATATAACAATAATAAATAATATGGATTTCAGGTTTTAATGTCTAATTGGTTTAGGAGTTTTACGTTCTATAATATCCATTAAATACATGCTTATTGATAAATACATAGAAAATATATACAGACTATAAATTTGATTAATGCAATATCCTATATATCGCATTAAGTCACTTTATGGTCATCAATGTTGAAAAGGGCTTCTTGACATTTCACACCATTCAACATTCTTTAACCAATGATCTGGCTAATTTTTCTACTATTTCGATTATTTGGGGTAAAATCAAAGGGCAAGTATATCACGTTAGATTTTAATTAATTTTTTTTTTATAAAACATGCACCGTCAGGCATAGACTTTAAAAGCGATTACATAAACCTGTGGGTGATGAGTTATTCTTCATTCTGCAGCTCTTATTCATTGGAGTTATCGTAGCTAGTCTCTCACTACTCCGTTGTTATTACGTGGGAAGATGTTCAGCCGATTTGAATTCCTTACATTCTACAGGATTTATAATTCTTTCCCCCATTGATTGTGCTAAGTTTTCAGCCAGGTTGTCAGTTCAGTTGTCATTTTAAACAGTTTATTGATTTATAGAAATCTTCAAGATGTTTTTAAAGTTTATATATATATATATATATATATATATATATATATATATATATATATATATATAAATATATATGAAGAAATATACTATTAAGGTATGCTATATTTATGGGATAAAGTGCTCAATATCAGAGATAGAGCGTGTTTAAATATAAAAGTGAACATTGAAGTCAAACGCAATCGCCAGACCTGATTGATTGTGTCTAGCATGAAACAACCTGTCGCCTCTAAGTGTTGACTTCAATGTTCCTTCTTATATATATATATATATATATATATATATATATATATATATATATATATATATATATATATTGCATAACAGAGAAATACAAAATCATCTCATGAGTATAGACTATTTCACGTAACGTCGAGTGTGTCAGCCTTATTAAACTCAGACGCTGGACTGTATTCAGTGTCGGATCTAGAGATTTAAAACTTAATATTTAACAAAGACAGTAGTTGAAAAATTGATACAGAGACAACCCATAACACACCAGACAGGACAGAGTGCCCGATTGGTGGTAACGGGGGTGTAGAAGTTAGCTGTTTTAAAAGGAAAGAAGATGCACAAATTCAACTAAGATATTAACCCCAAATTTAAGCGTGCTTTTAGACTGGTATGTTGGAAGTGGAAAGGAATCGAAAAGAAGGCCGAAAAACGGAGTTTTATAAAATGAAGTTTTAATTATTAATTACATTAAAAAATTGTCTCTACTACAAATTAATAAGATATGCTTACAAATTAGACATAATAAATTAACAATAAATCGTTTTTACATACTTTCTCTTAAGAAAAATATATTAAAAGAACTAATGAATAAAAGCAGGTATTATTATCTTTATATGTTCTGTTATAATAACAAACATTGATCTCTATTTGTGGATCAGTTTTAATATATTATATTATTAGAATCCACGGATTTATTACATATATATATATATATATATATATATATATATATATATATATATATATATATATATATGGTTTAATCAAATCTATAATCAAATTTCATGTATTTGTGTCGGGCTGTCGGTTCCTAGGAACTCATCTGCTTGACCCTCATACGTCGAATTCGATTGGTGAGTTGGATATATATATATATATATATATATATATATGGAGGGTGGGCGGTGTTGCGAGTGTGTTTGTATGCGTGTGTATTCGAACGTAATTCACTGAATGATATAGACATATTGTTTTTATTTATTTTTATAATAATCTTTTCTAGTTCTCTAATAGGTTTCTTGATGTTAAGATGGCATTCATCATGAAAGACGCCGTAGTTTTTTTTTCTACCCTTATAATTACTAATATATTTCCCCACTTAATCTTACTCAATAACTCTCCTCTGTCAACATGTGTTTTAGAAAAGACCAACATTGTATATCAGTTTAATTGCCCTTTGGGAGATTGTATCTCTGACAAAACGCAAGTACATATATCGGTTTGACGAACATAACATTATCAAGTCGTCTTACTCTTCATTTGTTCTATAGCACAGCATTTAAAACACATTCCTGTCTGCCATCACAATATAAGAACATACGAGTTAACATCGCCAATATACTACGCCATGAAAATAATAAACAGAAACTTCAAATTCTTGAGGCCCTCTGTATCTAAAGTGACCGACCAACATTCAACAACATTTATTACTAGTGTAGCAGCTGCGTTTTGAAAGGCATTTTAATGACATTTGGATTTTTTTTTTACCAGTTCTGGTTAGCTCCCTTACACTGGGACGCTTGTTTTGCAAAACTCCATAGCTACAACAGATACATTTAAAAATTTGCAAGAATTACAACAGAGCACGTTCACCCCGGTGTTTAAAAATCACCCTCACAACGATCAGAGTTACAATGAGTTTGTCTTTGTAATTCATCCGGAGGATGATCCCGGGGGAGATCGAAAGTACTATGATAGAAAATGCGATGGCGCCTTCCTTGATGAATTTCATCTGGACAACAAAAAAATTATTAGAGAACTAGAATGGATTATTATAAAAATAGACTTACTGTCTTTATTATTCAATGAAACCTGTTGGAATGATTATATGTTACGTAAATACACACACACAGAGGCACACAGACATACAAACACACACACACATATATATATATATATATATATATATATATATATATATATATATATATATATTATTTATTTAAAAATATGATTCCAACTCGCGACATAAGAGGTTTCATGTTTCAAAACAAGAGCCAAAAACTTAAATATAATTATTTCAATTAAATTGAGTTAAAGTAAGCTCTGTTCCATCTTCAAGCGAAATTTTTTTGGAATAACGTATTTCTGAAATTTACGTGTTATAATAATTGAAATCAAAATTTCTTTTGTAACAGCTAGGGCGAAATTTTTAAATTGGGTAGGCGTGTGTTGGGTGTTAATAATAACTATCAGTATAGAGATACTTTCATAGATGTCACGTCAGGGAAAGGTGGGGGTGTCTATATATATATGTATATATTATTAGTGATCATATAGTTTTTAATGTATGAATATCTATAGAGGATGGAAGCCGTTCTATTTGAAATATTTTTACATGTTTCTAATAATCATCTTTACAGACTGTGAATGAACCTTGTTTTGCATGAATCTACAAGGTACACACATCCTGAATGTTTTTATTTAAAAAAAATGGTAAAAACATGATTTCTTTCAAAGTAGGAACCTCGGACTTCGAAAAGTGAAAGTCTTCCCTTAACGGAGATTTATTTAAAAAATAAAATAAATAAATATCTCCCCTGAAAATTATATATAACTAGATCACCCATAAACCCATTGGGTTTCATTTAAAAGCAGTTCACGATACAAATGGATGAGGTAACAGTATTAACAATTTTTATTATTATTTACACATAGCTTTATTTGTATTTACAATAAAAGTTATTATAATAATTATTATTACACACATTACACGATATTACTCAAGCGAGAGAAAAAGTTTACTTGTTTTTAGAATAGGATGCCAAACTGATATCAGACTAAAACTAAAATTCTAACCATTAATAATCTGAGAGAACCCTCCCTGCCTTCGATCAGCCTGACTGATGCTAACCACCAGGAACATAACACGTTGCGCCTTCTCGGGTTAACGTTCTCTGTTGTCATGAAGTGGAAAGTCTATTTTGTATCCATTGCTACGTCAGCTGCTATGAATGTCAGTTTACTGTGTCGTGCTAGACAATCTCTCTTTCTTGCATATCTATAAGTCTACAATTCGTCCATGCTTAGAATATTGCTGTCATATATGGCCCGGTGCTCCTGTTATTTACCTGGAGCTCTTTAATAAGATCCAAAGAAGGTCCAGCGCTATTTTCGCTCCTAATCTGGCGGTTCGGCTTCCGTCATTTGCCCACTTGACTCTCTGTGTCTTTCTTATAAATACTTTGTTAACTCTTCGGATGAGCTCTTCGCTATGGTACCTAGACAGTAAGAATTTAAGCCCAATACTAGACTGGGGGAACGGTGGAGTAATGGATAGCGGCTTGGATTGAGGAATCGGAGAGCCGAGTTCGAATTCCGGTCGGATCCATTACATTCACTTACGTGCTAATACCCTGTGAACCCTCTTCTCTCTCTAGCTATGGGTAAATAGCAGGACAGACTGGGTTCTATAGCAGGACAGACTGGGTTCCTTGGATGTCAACTGGTCTAGGAGAAGGAAAACTCTGAATTCAAATCCTGCGGAGGGTCGTTTGGGACCTCTGTAATCGGACCTTCAAAAAGTGTGGATGGTCCTGCACGTAACCTTCACCATTATAATCAAATCTCATGTGCTATACATGCGGGTTGGGGACCGCTTGTGAATTCCAAATTCCCATGAAACTCCAATATTGGACCCGGCTCAACCCACCCCGGTGGGCCGTTACAAGAACAAGAACAATACTAGACTGGCGGGGAGATCTCATCAATTTAGAGTTGTGCTGGTTAGATGTAGCTGTAACTTCTATGCTAACAGGTTCTATTCTCGCAATTCTCGCTTGTGAAACTCCCACCTGATTCATTGCTTTCCAGCCAACTTTAATCTGCAAAAATTTAAATGCAATGTCTATGGACATCCACTGTACCCCGATTAATCTTTTTTGATTTTACTCGTTACTAATGTTTCTTCTCGTAGTTCCTCCACGTCCTCTAACTCTTTGCGTCTTATTGGTTGTACTGCCTTGCTTGGAATGATAAAGATTAAAAAAATAACTTCCCATTCGAGTAATAGTTGTTCCAGGTTGACAGTTTATACCAAATTTATTATTTATTATATTATAATTTTCAAAGGTTGAGGTAATTCCAGCAAATGAGCAGCAATCATGTGTTTATGGAGATCCATATTTATTGAAATAACTTAAAGCATAGATGCCTCCATTTTGTGCACTTACTTTTATTTTATTTCGGTATTTGTTTCCAAATTATATATTTTATTATCCGCACTTCTTTTAATTAATCACATTTGTTTCAAAATACGTAACAGCGGCCAAACTGCAAGCATCTATTTATTTACTTATTTAATATTAAGCTTTATAACAATTTTCCAGCCATACAGATAATGTTTTACAATGACATAGCTATCAAGCATTAAACAACTATAGTAGATTTCTAGTGCAGTGCATTCTATAAATATATGTTTTGTTTTGTATATTAGAATTTATTTAATAATATTTTTTATAATTTATTATGAATCTGTCTATATTTCTGAGATTACGTATTATATATATACGATTTAAATTGTTCGATATATCATCTCCATCTTTGTTGCCACACTTATCACAACGTTTCAGCTGTTATAAGCCCCAGCCTATGGAATGTCGAACTGAATCCTTTATTTCACTCGCTGGGGTAGACTGTTCTAGTTCCCCATGCCATGTCTAATGGACAAAACTCTCCTGAGCCGATCAAGCATGGAAATGAATACAATATGGGATCCAGTGCTAGAGAAAATCAATAATAAAAACGAAAATTACAATATGAGCTCTGGTAAATTAATACAATGATAACAGGAAAAATTTCAATATGAGCACTGGTAAAATGGTTGTGGAAGACATTAGGTTTATAATTCAAAAATTCATACACAGATGTCCTCAAGGACATGGCACAGTGAATAAAGGCGTCAGTTAGATCCAGTGACAGGACCCAAAGTGTGTGAGTTCAATACCTGGTTAAGGCAGTGGAGAACTTGGAGAGGGGAATTAACAGGAGAAAACTGATAACTGACATCCAGTAAATATGGCAAGTGGAACTAGAACAGCCTAGCCAGGGAGCGAAATAAAGGTTACAGTTCGACATTCCAACTACCTGAAGAAGGCCGGGACAGACAACGGCCGAAACGTTGTGATAAATATGGCAACAAAGGTGAGGATGATAGTCCGAACAATGTAAATATTGTTTATTATGAATGTTTATTATTTTCACTGATAATAGTATGGAATATAATAGTGATTGCTTACATAGAATGATCGATATACGAATGTGTATTGAAAAGATATGCTGAATTTTTGTATGAAAAATGACGTAAAAACAAACAAACAAAAAATTTAGGTAGCACAAGAAGCCTTTTCTAATTTTAATGAAATTTCGTATACGACAGCGGTTTAAGGTATACTATTCTCCGAAATTAGTGTATTCTGTACTGTTTATGTTTTACCTCGTGAAAATACATATAGGCATACACGACAAGTGTTTTAGCCGTATAAGTTAAATTTTATTTTTAACTAAATAGAAATATATATAAGTCATAGAAACTGATTTGATTAATGCAATAACCTATATATCTCTTAAAAATGATGTACTTGCATGTTTAAATGTGCTCATTGTCATTTTACAAATGTCATCATTCTTTGGTCCATGGATTTGGAGACCTTTATTTGGCGACATTCGTTTTGGAGACATTTATTTATTAAAATAACACTGAATTCTAATCACCTTCAAAGTAAGACTACTCTCCCCTGACTTCAAGAAATAGCATGAAGTGCTACAACAAGAACACTGAAATGGCTGGAGGGCTACGTCAAGAAAACTAAAATGGCTGGAGGGCTACAACAAGAACACTGAAATGATTGAAGGGCTACGACATGAACACTGAAATGAATGGGGTCTACGACAAGAACACTGAAATGGATGGGGTCTACAACAAGAACACTGAAATGGCTGGAGGGCTAAGACAAGAACACTAAAATGGCTGGAGGTCTACAAGAAGAACATTGAAATGGCTGGAGGGCTTCAACAAGAACACTGGAATGGCTGGAGGGCTACAACAAGAAAAGTGAAATGGCTGGAGAGCTACAACAAAAACACTGAAATGGCTGGAGGCCTTCAAAAAGAACACTGAAATGGCTGGAGGGCTAAAACAAGAACACTGAAATGGCTGGAGGGCTTCAACAAGAACAGTGAAATGGCCGAAGGGCGACAACAAGAACACTGAAATGGCTGGAGGGCTACAACTAGTAAGCTGAAGTCACATGGTCATATTTTGAAGAGGACTTGAGATGGTTTGTTTTTTATATAAATAAATAACTCTTCAGAAAAATCATCAAAACAACTAAATTGCCGCTTATCCGGTGAAACTTAAAATTTCCGGTTTGTGAACGTCAAAACACAGAAGTACACCTTTTCATACGAAATGACAATAATTCCCTGAATTTATCTTTTGAAGCGAATTAAAGACGGTTTACATTTTTTATCTCTTCCGAAAAATCCTGAAAACATCAAGATCAGCCATTGTACTGTAAAAACTTCTTAAAACCTCTGGGTAGTGAACGTCACCACCCAAGTACATAATTTCAGGTGAATTAATAATTTTCCGAATCTATATTTTTAAAGAAGATTAGAGAGGGTTAGCTTTCTTAATTAAATAAATATTTCTCGTGAAAAATTTTCGAAACATCTAGATTACATAGTGTAATGTGAAGCTTAAACTTCACTGTTGGGAACGTCACCACACAGATACATCTTTTTTCGGTGAAATGACAATAATTTGTTGAATATATAATTTTAATATGTTCAAGGACGGTTTGCTTCTTTAAATAAATAAATATCTCTTCGGAAAAATCTTCAACATATCTAGATCACGCTTAACTTCTGGTTTGTGAGCGTCCCCACTCAAATATATATTTTCCAATAAAATGATAATAATTTTCTGAATGTCATTTAAAAATGTTTACAGACGGTTTGCTTTTTTAAATAAATAAATACATATCTCTTCTGAAAAATAGATAAATACAAATGTCTTCTGAAAAATAAATAAATAAATATCTATTGTGAAAAATAAATAAATACATAACTTTTCTTTAAAATAAATACATATCTCTTCTGAAAAATAAATACATATCTCTTTTTTAAAATAAATACATATCTCTTCTGATAAATAAATACATATCTCTTTGAAAAATAAGTAAATACATATCTCTTTTGAAAAAATAAATAAATATCTCTTCTGAAAAATAAATACATATCTCTTCTGAAAATTAAATACATATCTATTCAGAAAAATAAATAAATACATATCTCTTCTTAAAAATTAATACATATCTCTTCTGAAAAATAAATAAATACATATCTCTTTTGAATAAATACATATCTTTCTGATAAATAAATACATATGACTTCTGAAAAATAAGTAACTACATATCTCTTCGGAAAAATAAATAAATACATATCTATTCTGAAAAATAAATACACATCTCTTCTGAAAAATAAGTAACTACATATCTCTTCTGAAAAATAAATACATATCTCTTCTGAAAAATAAATACATATCTCTTCTGATAAATAAATACATATCTCTTCTGAAAAATAAGTAATTACATATCTCTTCTGATAAATAAATACATATCTCTTCTGAAAAATAAGTAAATACATATCTCTTTTAAAAAAAGAAATAAATGTATCTATTCAGATAAATAAATACATATCTCTTCTGAAAAATAAACAAATGCACATCTCTTCTGAAAAATAAATAGATATCTTTTCTGATAAATAAATACATATCTCTTCTGAAAAATAAGTAATTACATATCTCTTCTGTAAAAATAAATACAGATCTCTTATGAAAAATAAATACATATCTCTTCAGAGAAATAAGTAACTACATATCTCTTCTCATAAATAAATACATATCTCTTCTGATAAATAAATACAAATCTCTTCTGAAAAATAAGTAAATACATATCTCTTCTAAAAAAATAAACAAATACATATCTCTTCTGTAAAAATAAATAAATACATATCTCTTATGAAAAATAAATACATATCTCTGCTGATAAATAAATACATACCTATTCTGAAAAATAAATAAATAGATATCTCTTCTGTAAAAAAATACGTATCTCTTATAAAAAATAAGTAACTACATATCTTATCTGAAAAAAATTAATACATATCTCTTCTGAAAAATAAATAAATGAATATCTCTTCTGAAAATAAATAGATATCTTTTCTGATAAATAAATACTTATCTCTTCTGAAAAATAAATAACTACATATCTCTTCTGAAAAATAAATACATATCTTTTCTGAAAATAAATACATAACTCTTCTGATAAATAAATACATATCTCTTCTGAAAAATAAATACATACCTCTTCTGATAAATAAATACATATCTCTTCTGAAAAATAAATACAGATCTCTTCTGAAAAATAATAACTACACATGTCTTCTGAAAAGTAAATACATATCTCTTCTGATAAATAAATACATATCTCTTCTGAAAAATAAGTAAATAGATATTTATTCTGAAAAAATAAATAAATACATTTCTTTTCTGGAAAAATAAATAACTACATATCTCTTCTGAAAAATAAGTAACTACACATCTCTTCTGAAAAATTAATACATATCTCTTCTGAAAAATAAATACATATCTTTTCTGAAAAATAAATACATATCTTTTCTGAAAAATAAATACATATCTCTTTTGATAAATAAATACATATCTCTTCTGAAAAATAATTAACTACATATCTCTTCTGAAAAATAAATGCAGATATCTTCTGAAAAATAAGTAACTACACATCTCTTCTGAAAAATAAATACATATCTCTTCTGATAAATAAATACATGTCTCTCCTGATAAATAAATACATATCTCTTCTGAAAAATAAGTAAATACATATCTCTTTTGAAAAATAAATAAATACATATCTCTTCTGAAAAAATAAGTAAATATATATATCTTCTGAAAAATAAATACAGATCTCTTCTGATAAATAAACACATATCTCTTCTGAAAAAATAAATAAATGCATATCTCTTCTGATAAATAAATACACATCTCTTCTGAAAAATCCTGAAAAGATCTGGATTACCCCGTGTAATGTGAAGATTAAAACTTCCATGTTGTGAGCGTTACCGTTGAAGTACTTCTTTTCCGATGAAATGTCTATAATACTCTGAATCTATCTTTTGAAGAGGTTTAGAGATAACATGCTTTTTTAAATAAATAAATAGCACTTCTGAAAAATCCTCAAACACCAAGATCACCCCTTGTACTGTGATGCTTAAATCTTCTGAGTTGTGTTCGTCACCATACAATTAGATCTTTTCCGATGAACTGAAAATATTTTTCTGAATCTATCTTTTGTAGTGGTTGGAGAGGGTTTGCTTTTTGTATTAAATAAATATTTCTGAAAAATCATCAAAATATTTAGTCATATCTTGTACTATGAAGCTTAAAACTTCCGGTTTGTGTGCGTACAAAACTTAAAACTTCCGGTTTGTGTGCGTCACCATTCAAGTACATCTTAGCTTGAGAGAATTATTGTCATTTCATCTGATGTCTTTTGAAGAGGATTAGAGACGGTATACATTTCTAAATATATATATGTCTTCTGAAAAATCTTCAAAATATCTAGATTAACGCATGCGCTGTGAAGCTTAAAACATCTGCGTTGTGAGCGACGTCACTTAAGTATCTCTTATCATAGGAAATGGCAATAATCTTCAAAATATTTTGAAGACGATTAAAGAAGGTTTTCATTTTTAAATAAATTAATATATCCTCTGAAATATCCACAAAACATCTACATTTTCCCATGTATTGTGAAGCTTACTATTAGGTTGGTGCAAAAATAATGACGTAATAATGTCGTTTTTTGACGTTAAAAATACGTCAAAAACGACATTATTACGTCATTATTTTTGCACCAACCTAATACATCTGGATTGTGAGCGTCAATACTCAAGAATATCTTTTCTGAGGAAATGAATATAATTATCGGAATCTATCTTTTGAAGAGGATTAAATATGGTTTATTTTTTTTTAAATAAATATCTCTTCTGAAAAATCCTCAAAACACCGAAGTTACATCTTGTAGGGTGAAGCTTAAAACGTCCGGTTTGTGAGCGTCACCACTTATGTACATCTTTTTCTATGAAATGACAATAATTCTCTGAATTTATAGTTTGAAGACGTTTAGAGAAGGTTTGCATTTTTAAAGAATTATAAATCCTGAAAAGTCTTCAAAAGAGCGATTTTTCCGCTTGTATCGCGAAGCTTAAAACTTCTGGGGTTTTTTTTTGAGACCTTTTGCTTTTTAAATTAATAAGTAAATGTCTCATCTAAAAAATCTTTAAAAATAAAAAAAGACCCATTGTCTTATTAAGGTTAAAACATCTGGTCTGTGTGTATCACCACAAAAGTACATCTTTTCCAATGAAATGACAATAACTGCTGACCTGAGATGGAATAAATACATTGAGCCAATTGCCTCGTCCACCGCAAGGAAAGTTGGCTCCCTGAGCCGCGCCAGGAAATTTTTTCTCCCCGGAGTCGATCCTCCATATCTACAAATCAACAATTCACCCTTGCATGTAGTATTGCTGTCATATATGGTCTGGTGCCCCTTCTGTTTGCCTCGGGGTTCTTGATAGGCTCCAGAGGCGGATATGCAATATAACTGGCCCTGCCCTGGCGTCTCGTCTACAGTCACTTTCTCACAGACGCGCCGTCGCCTCCCTCTGTCTGTTCTACAAATACTTTCAAGGCAATTGCTCCGAGGAGCTGCATTCGCTGGTTCCCAGACGTCATGAGTTCCAGCGCCTTACGAGGCTGGCATCCCGCTCTCACCCCTTCACTGTCGAAACTCCTAAATGTAGCCGTCTCTTCTACTCTAATAGCTTCATGTCTCACACCTCTCGCCTGTGGACCTCCCTTCCCTATTCCTGTTTCCCTGTGAGCTATAATCTCCAGCTATTCAAGTGTAATATCAATCGACATCTCCAGTTGCCTTGATCTATCCACTACACTCATCCTTTCTTCTATCACTCCTATCTGATCTTGCTCTAAACTTTCTGTGACCCCTTGCGTCCTAGTGGCTTCCCGCCTTGCTTGGGGTGAAATGCTTAAAAAAAAAATCTTTGTATCTATCTTTTTGTTCTCTTTTTAGTTTTGTAACACCAGTTTTTTTTCAAACTATCCTTTTTTTTCTCAAATTGAATTTTTCTTACTTAATTTTACGAAATCTCTTTCTGTGATTCAATATTTTCTTTTATATATTTATCATTAAATTAATTTACATTCTTTTATATTAATCATTGAATATTAATCTTTTCAAAGTTCTTAATTTCTAATGTTCAGTTCATTGCAAAAATATTTATTATCATCTTAAGTCTCAGATATTATTATCTATCTTATTATTTAGGAATTAAATATTTACAGTCATTTAAGACTTTTTTTTTATATAAATATACCATCACCGGACATATCATTATTTATGAAAAAGAGACTTGAGGCAACTGAAATTGGGTTCTGCAGAAAGATGCTAATATTAAATCGGATCAAGAGGGTTGTTTTTTAAGAGCACTCGATGAGAAAAGATGGCTTGGAAAATTTGATACTCACAGGACAGTTTAAACGCAAGAGGTACAGTGGAAAACAACGCATACCCTACCTGACGAGGTTGAGTAAATGGATGGCAAAACAAGTTTTAGGAGAAATAACAAAAAGACCCCATTTATTAAGATCTACAAGCCTCATATTTTTTCCATGGAAACACCCAATAATTCTAACGAGTCCAACTGCACCAGCGCGCGCATGCGTCGTTAGAATTATTGGACGCACAGAGACAATTTCTCTCTCTCTCTCTTGTCGCACTCTCTCTATCTCTTCTCTTTCTCTCTCTCTCTCCCTCTCTCTCTCTCTCACACACACACACAAAAAAAACACACTCACACACAAAAGT